>CAHIKZ030005437.1:2445000-2877500 GCA_903632075.3 Acanthosepion pharaonis
AGTTTCCGGGGTGCTTGGAACATGTGTCAATGATTTGGGCAAAGATCTGCGAGACTAAAATTGAAAGGAAGAATATTCACGTTATCTGGCTATATCTTGCTAATGTGTATGGTTCAGTTCCGCATAACATGATACAGCTGGTGTTGGAGTTCTTCTACGGTCCGCAGAGACTCAGGGATTGCCTGGCTATGTACTTCAATCAGTTCATACTGCGTTTTTCAACGATGACGTACACTACAAGGTATGTGGAGCTATGGGATATGTCATCTCTCCAGTACTGTTTGTGATGGTGATGGAGGTGATTCTGAGAGGTCTGAAAACAGAGTACCGCGACCTGCAGAATGAGGTCAAAATCCGGGCATTGATGGATGATTTAACGATAAATCAAGATGATAGGAAAGTAGCACAGTTGGTTCTGCATAGACTTGCAAAGTTGGTAGAATGGAGTCAGATGGCCTTCAAGCCAAAAAAGAGTACAAGGTGGCAAAGGTGAGATTGCATTTCATGTTGTGTGAATCTAGAGATACTGTAATCCGGGAAAATGTGTCGGAGGTGAAGACAGGAAGAAAGTGAAAAGCGTCAGACGTGATGTCAGCAGTGGAAGTGATGGTAAATCAGGTATAAGTTCAGGGTGTTACAAGGAAGGGACGTGCTGGACTTGGTCTAGTTGAGAGGGAGAGATTCTGGTCAGAGGCCAGTAGACAGGAACAACGCAAGTTACAGGAACGGGTGTTCGTAGGACAGACGTTTAGTGCGGACTGTCCTGCAGGCCTAGCAGGGTCGATGACTCAACTGGTAGGGTTTTGAGGGTGTTCAGATCACTTGGTCTGATTGGTGGCATCTCAGCGCAGGACATTTGAGGCTACTCATACAGGCAGCATATGATGTGGCAGCATCACCGGCAAATTTGAAGAGATGGCGAGTGCAGGACTCACCCTTCTGCCTGTTGTGTGGTGCTTATGGAAACCTGTGCCACATACTGTCATCCTGCCCGAAAGTGCTACAGAACGGCTAGTACACTTTCAGACATAACTTGGTTCGGGGGGTCATGGCAGCAGCTGTGAGGAGTGCTAGTATACCCTCTACAGACCTGCGAAGGATTGCCTTCCTGAAGTAAGTTTTGACTGACACAAGTCAGAAGACCAGGTCGGAGGACTCAAGGAAGTGGAGTGTGTTGGTTGATGCTACACTGCCAGTGGAGGTTACTGTGTCTGGACTGAAGCCAGATTTAGTGTTAATTGATAGCAAGAAGAAACATCTGTTGCTTGGTGAGCTGAAAGTGGCATGGGAAGAAGGGATTGAAGAAGCTCAAGAAAGAAAGTTGCTTCGGTATGAGGAACTGGTGGCTGAAGTCCGTGAGAGGCGGATACGGCTGCACCCTTGTGCCGTTTGAGGTTGGCTGTAGAGAATTTCCTGCTGCTTCCTTAGAGAGATTCCTCAAGAGTGCTGGCATCTAAAATTAAATGTGATAAAGACTTGAAAACGCTGTGTGAGGCAGTGTATGGATTACCCAGAAATTCTTATCGAGTCGCATTCAACTAACATAGACAGGTTGCAACGTAACATCATCTCAGCCGAAGATTGCAGCTGGTCTGGGGCACTTGATGTGTACATGTGTTCATTATTTAAATATCTCGCGGTCTCTCTTATGTATTTCTTGTGGCAGTCAATACAAGCTATAGAGTAAATTCCCGTTTCCGGTTTAAAGTTGTTATTATTTTATTTGTATTATTTTTATTTGTATTAATTAAGTCTGTTATTGTTTAGAGAAATGGTTCCGACAGTTTCGTTTTAAGCTCAGATAAATTCTTTTCAATTGTGGTTGTGATAAAGTTGGTAGGTAGCGTATTGTACTCGTTTCGTTAATTTATCGTATCATTCTTTCTTTTACTTTTTAAAATTGGATAAAATTTCTGTTTCGCGTTGAATATAAGATACCTAAAGTATTGGAGGAGCTTAAAAATATTTTCAATTTATATATCATCATCACGTAAAACACACAACAAATTCTGAATGCGCTTAAATAAAATCCGATAATTATTCCGGATTTTATTTTATTGTTATAGTAAGAATAGCTGTTTACAAGATCTATTTTGTTAGTAAATTTCTGATACACTTCGTTTTAGCCTATTGTCAGTACAGTGTAACATCTAAAATCTAGGAAAGGTAATGTATTATCTGTTAATGTTTTATAAGTAAATTCTATCGTACGACCGACTTTGTTTAGTTTATTTACAAAGACATGTAATGGGGTTTTAGTGAGGATGTGACATCATCAAATATGTCAATTCTTTAGGAAAAATACTTTGCAAAAGAGCAGATTCAAGAAAATCTACGAACAAACTCAAACATTTCCAAGAAGCTTCCCTATCAGTAATCAGATTTTTTAATAAAAATAATTGGCAAAAAATTCTGATATATATATATATATATATATCAGAATTTTTTACCAATTATATATATATATATATATATAGCGTGTTATATTTCTTCAGTAGTGCTAAGTTTTAAATCTGAAAATAATTGATCAAAGAAAATATTTAACTTATCAAAATGTAAATTTGTAAATGGTTTTCACATTTCTCTCGGCATCCAAAGTCTTGTGATATTTGGAATTTTTGTTATTTCAATAGTACTAAGAAGCAAAAGAAACAGTTTCGCATTATATATATATATATATATATATATATATATATATATATATATATATCAGGTATATCATTAAAATTCCATAATATCTACTCGCACAGGGAGGTGGTTTTAATGAGGTGACACTTGAAGGACGGACAGTTTATTATATTTGTATCCTTCGTTAATCTTTTTGCAGAATATTATCATCCCTATCAATAATGCCATTAATATTGATTTCATCAGCATAAATGTCATAAGCATCATTATGAATACTACCATTCTGTTTATATATATATATATATATATATATATATAATTGCGTCTCCTTCGCTCCTTCCACGCATACGCTCGTATATGTATGTATTATACACACACACACACACACACACACACACTTCTCATAGCTTTTGGTGTATTTCAGGTGGCTAACATTTTTAAGACAAACAGACTTTGTAGGTAAAGGGCTTGGTATTGATGAAAAGTGCATTAACAAATAAAAGTGCATTTAACAAATAAAATTGAATAGCAACTAACTTACATTTTTAATTTGTTAATGAGGTTAACACCAAACATCTAGTCTGTTTCATGCTTGAACGCAATCTTCAGGACATGTGTTTTGTGTTAAAATATATATATATACAGACATACTCTATTTGTGATAATGAGCACTTTTACACATAAATATCGCATATCTTAAAACTATATTTTTATCACACACACACACACACACACACACACACATATATATATATATATATAAGTGGTTAAATTGTCGTCGAAATTACGCAAAAATGAAAATAACACTGGCATCTCATTTTAAAGGATATCTTGAAAAATAAAAATATCTTGAAATACTGAAGAGTAAATTTATTTAATAAAATGCCCATTGGCTTCAAACACGGCCTCCAGACAAATTTGGAAATTTCTGCAACTTTTTTGGACATTTAATTTGGTGAATGTTGCCATAATCCTTGCTATCAGTTCATGTTTGGTGTTACAAGCAGTTTTGTTGGTCTCTCGCTCAACTGTGCCCCACACCTAATAATGAATGGGGTTGCAGTCTGTGGAGTTAGGTGGCAAGATGTAAGGTGTGATGTGGTCGCAGAAATTGTCTGACAGCCAAGACTAGGTTTTTCTGTTTGTGTGGCATGGTGCAGAGTTCTGTTGCAGACACAGCGTCTTACGACATCTACCCTCTCGACACAGGGCAAAACTATCTCCGCAAGGCAGATGATGTAGGTCTCCGTGTTGAATCTGAAGCCCTCACAAACAAATTCGAGTTCTTTTCTTATCAGAACGATCAGAGTGAGTTTTCCGAGCTGCCGTACCTTCGTGATCACCATTAGATTCGTCCAACCCTTTCCAAATACTTTGCATTGACCTCAGATTGAAACCCAAACACTCTGAAGTGTTTGTATTGGAGCTTCCCGCGGGAACGCCAAGCAGTACAGCATGCTCTTTCCAAATTTCTGGCGGAGTGAATTGTGCCATGGAACTCTTTTTCTCACATACACTTTTTTCTCACAGACAACTGATACTACTTATACTGTGCAGTCGACAAAATAAGAAACAAATAACGGGCATACGCGAAATTAAAAATATAATATGGTAACAATTTACCAATCGCATCCTGTGTATATGTGTGTGTGTGTGCGTGCGAGTGTGAATCTAAGCCTTGTATCCTAGTAATTTATTTTACAAGAAATATTTATTTATATTTATTTATAATCTGTTGCCATGTCAATGCATTCAATTGAATATTAAACACATAGATCGAATATTATACATATAAATTTTTAGATTAAAATTCAACTAATAAACTATTTGTCATGATACGAAATTATTGATAACTTCTCGTATCTATGGAGGAATCTATGTATCATATCACCATAATTTGATATATTTTCATCTTAGAAAAAAGCCGTTCATTTTAATAAAGTTAGCATCACCCTCATTAGTATTGGTTTGCAAACCTTCCAAGAGGAAACCTGAGGCAACAGAAGTGTGTTTCTACCGAAGGATACTGAGAATACCGTGGACAGAGCATGTAAGCAAAGAGGGAGTTTTAAGGAAAATAGGAATGAAAAGATTGCCTTTGCATAGGATCAGAAAGAGACAGTTGAAATTTCTGGGACAGATAATGAGGAAAGTGGGCTTGGAGAATTTGACACTTTCATGACAAAATGAGAGCAAGTGGGTCAGAGAGAAACAGCGAGTAACCTACTTAAATATAGATGGCAGAGCATGAAGGATAGTAAAACTTGATTAGAGTTACAAAGGATAGTAAGTCGAGAAAAGCCATGATCGCTTACGTCCTGAAAGGCGGCACACCATATAGTAGTTTCAGTGGTTAAGTAACACGGGAAATGTGATTGTCGAACCGTGTTCCAATTCCGATTGAGGATAAGTAGGTTCGTTTCATAGTAATGGCCTTGGAAAGGCATGAACTCATCTCTACCAATAGTTCAGTTCAAGTCAGAGATTATTTAACAGTCTTGTCAATTATTTCGTTGCTAAGTACTCTTACTGATGAATTAGGTTTTTCAGAAAGAAGAGGTAACAAGAAAACAATTGCGATTGAATAACAAGATGTTTGTCCTGTTCCGCAAGTCTGGCTACGTTTTCCAGGTATTTTTATACCTTTGTTAAGATGCACGCAACTGAAGAACAGTAAAATCAATACTCCAATGTAATCAATGATACAAATGATGAAAGAGTCGAATCCTAGACAGGATATTGGCTAGAGTGCAGATATACAGATTGGAGGATTTGATGTTAAATATTTATCTCTTGAAAGTTGATATTTCAAAATTTCAAGTTGAAACAAAGAAAATGGGATTGATGCAGCAACATGCCATTCATATTTATTGAGCGATTATAAACAGTACTACATGTGTATTTATAAATACATATTTAATGTGTAGACCAATTTATATATGCAAATCGACTTAACTGAAATTACATCGTTAAGTAATTTTATACTTATTTTGATAAAAGAGTTTTGTATAAATTAATTTTAGAGCGACTTCCCCACAGGCTTTTAAATTAGAATCAGTGTGTAGTGTCCGTTCTTCATCTCTTTGCAGTTGTCTGTGCCTTTGGGCAGTTCACAGAAGTTTTGTAGGATGTCTGGTCCTGTGGATTTCAACACTGCGTTAGTACCTCTCTTATTGATATAGATGGTTGGTGGAAAAACGACGCCAGGGCGACATTGACCCATATGTCCAAGTATAAGCAACCCACATTAAAAACAACCTTATGTCGTATTCTATCACCGTGAGGCGGTAGGTAAATAGCGCACACAAGCTCCTTGGTCTTGGATAATCATAATAGTGGTCACTGAAACTAGATAAATTTCATCCTTAACCAATATGTATGCCTATGCGTACTGCACACTAAATCGATCATATATCACAGCTTACCACCGTTACGAGGAGGGTAAATAGCAAACGCAAACTCTTCAACCTTCGGACTTGGATAAATGTGATAGTGGTCGCCGAGACTAGGCAATTTTCATCCTTGGTCCAGATGTATGCCTATGTTTAAACCACATTAAACCGATCTTGTGCCACAGCTTACCACTATGAGGAGGTGGGTAAATAGCGAATTGCTGCATACGTTTCTTTGCTATTTGTTTAGAAAGCTGATTATTCAGTTGTTTGATTAAATGATGTGAAACAATTTGATAATTATCTGAATGAGATGAGCTGCCATGTTTACGTCAGGAATTGAAGAGGAGCATGAATATTAATTAAGAATGAATTCAAGCTACCTGGCTAGGCTTCAAGATACATTTGTTAATATTTTAAGCTTAACGTGAAAGATGGACAGTGAATTAGTCATTGTACTTATCATTGATTAGCCAATCGATACTCATCTTTGTTTCACTTGCCGACAGATGAGAAACATGAAAATGTATTCAAAAGCCTTTTCAGTGTTATTCTTTTTACGTCAGCCTATATGTCACGCCCACTTTTCTTGTTTGCGTTTCTTTATTTGCTTGCAGTAAAAGATAACTAAAAAGTTCCAACACGAATAGCCAACGAACCCTTGATTGATAATCAGGCATAAGATCAATAAAAGAGTGTATTAGGAACAGTCCAACGTGATTTTTCAAAAATGTTTAAATATATTCCTAGCGGTACAACATTTTAAAACAAACTTTGTAAAGAAAAGAGCAAGGGAAAAATGAATTTTTATAATTACAATAGACAGTAAATCGAAAAGAAAAATAAAACTGACCGGTTTTCGTGCATCACTCCTCAGAGCTCGGTCGAAACTAAAAGGTGTGTGAACAGTGACTAAAATAATAAAAATAATAAAACATGATAGACACAAAATGTCTACTGTTTTAGAAATAGATGTTTAAAAGAATAAATCTTCCCCAAATACCAAATATACTGAACTGAAATATTATCTATCTATCTATCTATCTATCTATCTATCTATCTATCTATCTATCTATCTATCTAAGTGGATACTGAGGTAAACACCAAGCGATGACAGTTTATTTTATGCTTGAACGCAGTCTTCAGGTCTGAAGATTGTGTTCAAGTCTATAACAGTCTGACGTCGGTTGGTGTTTACCTCAGTGTCCTTTATGACTTATCTCTGATATTGAGCACTTTTACCCATAAAAATAGCATAACATATAATTATATTTTTGTCATATATATGATAGGAAAATTACATTTAGACCTAAAACACTCAGGTTTACAGACTTTAATAAGTTAATGTGCACTGGGTACAAAGACAAAAGAATTAAATATCTGAATGTAATTTATCTGTATATATATATATATATATATATATATATATATATATATATATATATATATATATATATATTATAAGTATATATCCTGTTTTTATTAATCTCTCAATAAGTAGTCACCATTTTAGTCCTTATTCGAGTTCTGAAGAGTGAAGAACAAATGACGGCCAGCATTTTTCTATTTTTTCTTTTCGATTTAATGTATACAGATATTATTAAAAATCATTAAAAATTATTAAAAATCATTTTTCTCTTCTTGCTCTTTGTCCCATAAGCATTGTTGATTGAATTTCATCAAATTCAAATTTGAAAACCATTAAAAATGAACTTTAAACAAATTCTTAGTAATACAAAGATAAGTCTAGCATTTAAAAAGCATGTTGAATGTGTGCCGTTTACGTGCCAGTTTGAAGCGGATTACTCTAGATGCACTTCGCATAGACTGGAGAGTAGGATTGAGCAACATGTCGCTTTTTAGATGAGGAACAGCTAAATACATCATATACTGAAACTTTGATACATACCCAGCAGATTTCAAATTCAGCGGTTGGCCAATATCTTATTAAAATCCAGTCTGTACCAATACTTTTTCAAGCGAAAATTCTAAGTGTTGCACATTCATCCTTTCATTTGAAGATTTTAAAACTTTTTTTTAATTTCTAAACGACAAGCATCTTTTTGTAAGAAAATATGTTTTCTCCATTCCCCCCAAACTACAATGGTATTACTTAAGTTGACTGATTAACAGTCAGTTTCGTTTTTTAATTTTCTTTTTCTGAGATGAAAGGTAATGATTACTTTTTAGAACCCTTTACTTTGTTTTTAATGGTAATTTCGTTTTTTACTCTTTTAAATTAATCAATGATCCTCTTTGATAAGGGTTGATAAAAAAGATCGCCGCTTAAGAGTATTTACCCCCCCCCTTTTTTTTTCTTTTCTCGATAGTAATTTTCAACAAGTCTCCGCTTTTTCATCCTATACCCTTAGAATTTGAATAATTAAGAGAACTAAAAAGGAAGGAAAGCATTTATTATAGAATTAATTGATCTATCTTATAAGATATTGGAAAATAATGATTTTGGTTGATGTCTTCTTTTATACTAAAATCACCCAGGGCTTGAAGCCACTTAATATAGAATTCATAGTGAAAGGCAAAGTTTCTACGGTGAAAATTCCTGAGGCGAGTTTTCCCACGGCAAAAATGTTTACGGCGAATGTTCCTAGAACCATTAAGATTTGAAAGTACTATTTGCCAATTATGAAAATATCAACTAGACGAATGTAAAATTAGTGTATAACAATTGGGTAAAATACAACTTTAAAAAATTATAAGTTTTTATTGTAACATATCAACTCATTTAAATATTTTAGCGAGTTAAACTCTTTATAAAATAATATATCATAAAATACAATTATTTACAAACAGTATTTGAAGTTATAATATATTCAATAATGTGGCTTGAGAAAAGAACATGTCACTCTGACACGTAGTCGAATGAACAAAAACCCTGTAATATTGACACTTGATTTAAACATGTGCAAAGATTACGTGATTTTACCTAGGAAAACGTATAAAAATAACCAGTTAGCCAGTCTTTATTGGCAGCATGAATCTCTAAACAGATTTCACTCTGATTCCGTTATTTTCCCAGTGATACGAATTCAGTTTTGACTGAAGTACCAAATAAACTCTATGATAACATTCTTTTCTTATATATTTCCTTCATTTTTAGTGTTGTATGTCGTTCCCTTCTTGAATACCTAAGTATTTGTATAGTTCCTCTTTTTGTAGGTTCCTGTTTGAGATGTTGATGTCTATTCCTAATTTTGGCAAAACTTCCTATTTTCAACATTGCCTGGAACACTTGTTCAGGCCAAATTCCATTCAGTTATCAATAATGAAATGTCCAGTAGGGATTTAAGATCGTTGTCATTTCTTGCATAAAACTTGCGTTCATCCATTTAGAAGACGTGATTAATGGTATGTTTGTAGCTCCTATATGAATCGTAGCAATTTGGACAGAAGAGAAAAAGGCAAAACAGAACAGGAGTGGTGAAAGTGAATCCCCTTTGTATATCCTGCAGTTGATGCTTGTATTATTTATTTTAATGCACCATTTGTGTGGTTAAGTATGACTGATGTCCTCCATTCAAGTATAGTGTTTTTAATAAAGTTAATAAATTTGGGTGAGATTTGACAGATCTGTAGAGCTTTAATAATTCAATCATGGGGACGCTATCAAAATTTTTTGTAATCTACCCACGCAGTGCTTAGGTTTCTAGATGATTTCTTACAGATTTCCAATTTCATCTTGTTAATCAGGAATTAATCCTGCACTCGTATGATCCTTTTATGCACCCCTTTTGTTCTTCAAGGAAAGGTTATTTTCTTCCAGAAATAAGTAGTTTCTTTTGGTGATTATTGATGTCAGGATTTTTTAGGCAGTGGTTAGGCATGTGATAGGTTGTTAGATTTTTGGTAATCCTTGTTTTTGTATTTTTTTTTTCAAACAGGTAGGTTTAGCCTTCAGTTAATCACAAGGATGATATCTCAGAATTATTTATTATATCGAAGTAGACATCACCCAGTACATTATGAATACTCGGTAGAGTGTGAAGCCAAAAATTAGGAACTTTATCTATCCCACAAGATTTCCACACTGGGAATTTTTTAGAGCTGGTCTAACTTCCTCTTCAGTGTTATCTAACCAGTTTTGTGTTTCAACAATACTGGCCATATTATTATTGGTCACATTATTATTATTATTATTATTATTATTATTATTATTATTATTATTTCCTTGGATTTCTGTTGTATACACATTTCCTTCCGGCTTCCAACCAGGCAACTAAGCTGTATAAATGGTTTCATCACATCTTCCACTGATCATTTTTTTGTAAAAAAATAAAAAAAACAATAACAACAATTACAAAAACGAAGATCGCACTCATTTTAGATAGATTAAGCTTTTCATAATGTGTGAGCTGTACTTGTGAGTACAATTTTCGGTATTTGTTAAAGGAATGGGCTACCAGGTATCCCTTCAATGAGTCTATCAAACTCTTTTACAATCAATCCGAGGGTCGCAACTACAACTGGTATTATTGGTGACCTCATATGCAACATTTCTGAGATTTCCACTTCAAGGCCCTTGTATTTTGATAGTTTTCTTTAAAGATTTTTAAAGATACATTACAGTCTGAAGGGACTGAAAGGTCAATAAGTAAGCACATTCTGTTCTTGTGTCCTTTGATCACGGTGTCTGATTATTATTATTATTGTTGTTGTTACTATTATTATTTGACGTGAATATTAAATATCTTTCAAATACCATCGCCCTTGGCGAAAGAAGATAATAATATCTTCAAGTATATTGATTCTTACCTTTTATTTTATGCATATATATATATCAGGATGGAATAAATTTACTTGCACATCATTGGCGACAGTGTGTCGATTCTAATAAGGTTTACTTAGACTTATACAGCTGCGTCTGAGTCAAGTTATGACATTTTAAAATTTACAGTTCAAATCGGTTATTTATTTTGGTGCATCTCTGTAGCACAGATGTATCATTGAGTAAATGAATGATCTTGTCACAGAACTCGAATCTCAATCATATTTAGGATCGAATGTTGATGGAGAAGACTGGAGTCAAACGCCATTAATGTACACTTTCAAATCTGTAATTGAACTGTCACTTGCTCAGTTCAAATAATTGATTCAAAGATAACAAAGACAAGAGGTGAAAGATAAAAATGCTGTTGATGATAATGATATATTACACAGAATTATGATATTGACATTTATATCTATGAGGTTTTGACAATTTTCCAACGCAAGTGTTCGAAGCAGTAAACTCAGACCGTCGTTAAATTTTATTTAGTTTTTTTTTTTAATGACTGGCGAGGTTTAAAGGGAATACATATCAAAATCCATGGCTCCTTCTTTAAACAGAATTTAAAATGTAATAAGAAATGGCTTTGGTTTTTATTCCTTCTTTGACCACTATGGTCGTAAGAGATTCTGATTGGCCTTAGGTAACTGCATGTGAACCCAGTCAATATTTGAGAGCTTGATACAGTTCGATGATAATTGTACACTGAGGTGTAAAAGTCATAGGATGGCCGTATGTAGAGTTAATGTTAGGTGGCTCCACCGTACATAGGCCTCATGATCAGGCTTATAGCACTTGTGTTGTGTCGTCTAATAAGTCACTGTGATTAAGGGCTAGGTTGCACATGACAAGGGGATGGGAATTATCGAAGATGAAAGTGTGTGTTAAATTGTTGAGATATTTAATTTCTGAAATCTTGGTGACATTTGACATCCATTGATCTGCGGTATAATCTGTAAACTGAAAATACCTGACGGAAGGCGTTTCAGCCCAGAATATTTCTCGACTTTTATGATAGAGGTATTTGGATAGTATTGACTGAAAAAGAAGAGAATAATGTATAAATTTATGACAAATACCGATTTGGGGTAAAAAAACAAGAAAGGAGCATTGAAAAAGCTTAAACTCCGTGTAGAACGTGGGAGGTCATGACTCTCCACAACTTCTTTTCAGTTGTAACTCGAAGCAATATTTTTCCCTTACTATGATTCTCAGTACCTTTTCTGTCATTGATTTACACAGACTTGTTAGGGAGTCTTCAAAATTACTGTTGAGGGATCCACCCCTTTTTACACAAATGGACTCACCCAGTATATACATATACTACGGCTACGTGAAGACCCGAGAGAGCAAGACCGAAGAGTCAAGTCTAGTCCAGAGTGACAGAGGAAAAGGTTGTAGGTAACCGGAAGAGTGAGGGTGAGGTAACAGCGTTGTGGGAGTCACGGTGAGCGAGCACGTAGACTCAGTAAGAAATCATACAGCGATACTTCAATACCAAAGACTGTATATATATTTTGCTACTAACCCGTATTCCTGGAACTACTAACCTGCTTTACCAGTTTGTATTATTACGTTAATACATTATTTTTATATATTCATTCCTGGCGTTTGTTATTTATTGGTACCGGATTTCAACCCGGAATCCACAACAATTACAAAATTAATTTATAAAATTAAATAAAAATATGACAGAGAATAAATAAAACCCAAACATTAGCAACAGTAGCCAGCCGGCGAAATCAAAACTATATATATATATATATATATATATATATATATATATATATATATATATATATATATATAATCCTTGTTGTTGTTGTTGTTGTTGTTGTTGTTGTTCTTCTTCTTCTTCTTCTTCTTCTTATTATTATTATTATTATTATTATTATTATTATTATAAAAGTCTTAGTACTTTAATTCGTACACGGGTTTGTGTTGATATTCCTATTATGTTATATTCTGAAACAGTGAAATTAATATGAATTTGCCTCGGACGAGAAGTCCCACTAAAGAGACGTCTAAGCCGGTCGATATTAACTTTCACTGTAAAATAAAGTAATAAGGATATCAAAACAAACAAATGTCCCATTAAAAATAACCTTTATAGTATTAAACAATAATGTCGGATTAAAAAATCCATCATATAACACCAGTGGCTGAGGCAGTATCTTTGGTCACAAAGCCATTTTATAGTACATTGAGATCGTATTGTGGTCATGGTAACTAATTTACAATACAACTTCTCTCCGACCCACGGTTGCTAGGGTCTTAACGCTTTTGGTCGTAACTTCTGGGTGGTTGGGTCGCTACTTCCACTTTCTTGCTGATAGTCGATTCAGCAATCTTCTATTGGTCTTCCCCAGTTCACATTGTGTTGCTTAGATCCTGGAAAAGATGTATCCGACAATCTGCCGGACATCTGGAACAAGACGAAATCAACTGTACTCGTCAGATTACAGAAGTATTATAAATAACTTCAGCCAAGTCGACGCTCTTCTTATAAACAATAGCAAGTTGGTTTAATTTGATGTCAGCAATATTCACTACTGTTGGTTCTGCGAGCATAAATATTAGTTACAACAATATGGGATCAGTGGTTCAGTTAATCTCTTTCTACTTTTGCCTGACAAAGTAATTATTGTTGAGGAACGCAACGATTCGGGAGTCTAACTGTCCATTTCTATTGGCATTTTTTTTCTGGCAACTCTTCAGACGACAGACGACGATGGTTGACGTCTCTCTTGGCGACTGGCCCCGATTTGCTTCAACAAGCCTGAAGGCTTCACGCACATGAATAAATTGGATTCATGCCAAATCCTACAAGCTATAATTCAGCCCAAATGGTCAATTCTGACCACGTGATACCCGAGAGGCGATTTTACTCGCACCTGCGACCTCTCAATTTAGGCACCCACGCAGTTTGACGATTTCCCTATTTCTTCATACACGCATTAACCGTGTTCCGTGATATCAACGACGTCCTAACTGATGATTTTCAACATTTAACCCTGTCAACCGCGTAGTTTTATCTGCTTCCAAAAGCAGAAATATTTTCAGTTCTCACATAGTTAAAATATATATATATATATATATATATATATATATATATATATATATATATATATAGTAATAAATTTCTTTCAGATTCTTTGAACTTCGGATCCTCATTACAAATATTTTCTTAGATCAAGCTGTGATTGTAGTTCTAAATACAGACATATTTTCAAACTGATTCATAGTTATGAATAAAAAATAATTTCTCCAATTTTTAAATATATTTAAATGTTTTAATATTTTTACAAATGTGTTTAATGTTTTTGGTCCCAGGTTCCTTACGGCACTGCTATGGAAGAAAAGGTTTATACGCAAAATAAAAGTTAGCTTTATGCAAATTGACTTTTCGGAAGTTTAGACTAAGATACCGAAAAGAAAAATGAAATTAAGTATGTGGAATTATTATTTGTGAAATAGTAATTTTTAGACATAAAACCTGTTCCCACTGCAAAAAGCAAAGAAGTGTGAGCAAAGCAAGTATTTGGCAAAGACTCAATCCATTCTAAGTGTATTAATAAGTGATTGATGATCGCTTGCCTACATTTAAGTTCTACGTTTTAATAAATATTTTGCATTAATTGACAGTACAGTTTCGAAATATAACTCAACTGACGAGAAGGAAGACCTCTTAGTCGGTGGTTGAAATTCGCTATTCCATCGATATCAGTGTCGACCCCGAGAGATGGATACACGATTGAACCAACTCGCCTGAAATGTACACGAACAGAAAGATATATAAACACCCACCAGAAAGAGAGAGAGAGAGAGAGAGAGAGAGAGAGAGAGAGAGAGAGAGAGATAATTTTATATCACACAAGAGAATATAGGGTCCATGTTCAGAGGATAATCCTCAGTTACACACGCACCCACAGGTCAACTGTAATTGACAAAATCCGGTGTTAAATAAAATGCAATGTGACGCATGAGAGATTAAATCTCGTGTTCTCATTAGCCATGAAAACGGGAATATTACATTGTGTAGTAGTCTAAACAATAATGCCACAATCAGCAAATTTAAGTAAAACAGATAATAACTGTTTACATTATTATAAACCGAACTAAAACATTGCTCTATAATTGAATTGTTTCAACCGAGTGAAAAATTGTATTGCCGATATTCAAATTGTTCTAAAAGCTGCTTTATCCTGATATACAACAAACTATTTTATCGTCTAAAATCGGAGTATATTTCATTTGGGAAATTATATTATATATATTATATGAATTATATTGGTCCTCTTGTATTTTTCCTTTCTTCAGTTTTTCATATTACCCACAAAAGCCAAAGTAATTTGCAAAACCACAGTTATTCTCGCTCATAAACGTTCTACCGTCAATTATATATTGCGCCGTTTGCTAATTCCAGACACACACAAAATAGAAAAATAAATAGCAAAAGCAAGAAAAGGTAAGTGATGATAAATTAGATACAGAACGGGTGAATATAATTTACATATACTAACCTCCTGCTGAAGATATTTTAACAACTGAAGTATTTCTCCTTTGGATCTTCAAATCATTTATATGAACTGAATCAGCCTGTGTTTGGAAAACCGAATTTATTATAAAACATTTGAAAAGGAAACATTAATTCTACAATAAAGCAAAAAAAAAAAAAAAAAATGTAAGTAATTTTTAAATAAAATATTTTCATTGATTTTTAATGAAAATACAAAAACAAAACTAAGTATAATTCCTGACTATTATTTGTATTTTATTTCGAAACAATTTTTCTTTCATGATTAAGGTTCGTTACGCCCTAAACAAAGTAAGATTTATAGGTAACACCTTGAAGCATAAGCACATTCAAATTATTTTTCATGTTAATATATTACAGACAATGCCATGAAAACTTTTAATTTAAAATGTCCTCTTAAATAAAAGCTTTCTTTTTATGAAGCCAATTACAAGATTTTTTTCAAGCCTACTTAATCCTATTTTTTGTTCTCAGTAAAATTAATTGAGTCCTGCTTTAAGTCAGGATGGTGAAGACAATTGATTAACAAGAAAAGAAAACATTAAAAAACAATAGGGTATGTCATCGACCGCGCAAATGCAACTTTAACTAAGTAGTACACTTTCATCATATTATCCTGCTGTGCGTTATATGTGCGTTTCTGTGTTACAGGGCTTATATCTTATGCTTAGGGGAGTTGAGTAATTTAACATATTGTTTCCTGGTTTCTACCTGTTCTCAGAGATCGATAGGCATCGATTTTTGTCCACTAATTATGGGACATCCTCGTCAAAATATTGTCTATGGTCACGTACTGAGTACTAGTTAGTAAATTTGAAAATGGGTAAGACACACCCAGGGCAAATAGATAAATTGTCGCTACGATGCTGTCGACAATTGCTACTTTATCTATTCACCAGAAGGAAAGGTCGGAGAAAAATGTGGGAGCCGACAATGACAAATTTGGTAGCTTCGGCTTTCGTGTAAGTGAATATTTATAAACACGTACACACACTGAACACTTTCAATGAGAAAATAAATCAAAAGCGAGTCGACAAAATCAGAAGCCAAGTCAGAAGCTGCAACTCAATTTCGAGCCATGCCACCGCTTGATCCATCCTCAGATATGGGTAGCGTAGACGTGGATTTTAAGACCACTAGTGTTTTATATTCTCTTGCGCAGATGTGGCAACATTGGGCGTTTTTGCAGTAGTTTTATAACACACACACGCATAGGTATGCACGCATGTACACATGCTTGTGTACACATACAAACACACACACACACACACACACTCTGTCACTCACACACACATATATCCTGTAAGAACTTCTAATATTCTTAGAGATAGGTGGAAATTATGTTTAGAAGAAAAAAGTAAGATAATAAAATACAATAATCAAAGCAACTATTGAATCAGAGGAATGAGTGTTAAAATGTCGACATAAAAACAAATTCAAATTTCCAAAATATATTTTTATCTTAATTAGCTACCATATTTTCATAATATAGTTTTACTTTATCAGTCAAACTCACTCCCTTCTAACTCTTCAAAAACCGAGAGAAAAAACAAATACTAATTCTAATTTCCATATTGGTTCCTCCTTCTCTAAAACCTTTTTATACTATATTACTTATAATTTATAAACTTTATCCTACTTGAATATCTCCCTAACTCTCTTTCCGTTAATCTTTTAGATCCTTTTATGTATATATTTTAAATTTATTTTTGAATTCATTTTTTTTAAATATTTCTCCCTAATTTTAAGTTAAAAATTCATTTTTTTTCATATGACCTCAAATTGGTGTCATAAGGTTAATATTGCATTTAAAAAAAAAAAAAAAAATTCTTCCTTTTAAGACAGATATTTTCTACACTCCGCTGATCCCTGACTGGTGCCTTTTGCCTGACTGAAACATTGAAATGTATAAACTCTATATTAGATGTTTTCGGCAGTTTGGATTTAGGTTGATTTGTTAGCTTTTACAGTTAAATTCTACTTCCTGTTTCATCTAACTTTATATATGTGAACTTGTTCCAAACCAGGTTTGATAAAACAAACTACGGATATTACTATCTGCCGAAATAAGCTATTCCCCATATGAGGAACAATTTTAATATTTTATATTACTAGGATCCACTTGGATTACATACCAAAAAAATTATTAACATTACTATATATATATAAATATATATATATATATATATATATATATATATATATATATATATATATATAAGTACAAGATTGGTGTATATGGAATAAATTCCAGTAACCAAAAAAGGCTATTCTTAAAAGAGTGCTCAATACAGAGTAGAGCAAATATAATTTATTCGGACATTATAACATAAATATGTTATAAAATCACTACAAAAATACCCATTTTCTTTCAAAACTTCTTGTGTCTTATCCAGTGATGGTGTTGAATACTTAGATTCTATTTTTGTAGTGATTATATATATATATATATATATATATAAGTTCCAATTTTACCATAGTAACGATTTCTCCTTAATTTTATTGTTGTTTTGTTGGTGTTCATCTTGAACAGAATAAAAATTTGAATATCCAACTCATTTTCATACATTCCATTATATATATATATATATATATATATATATATATATATGTGTGTGTGTGTGTGTGTGTGTGTGTGTATGTGTTTGTGTTTTAAAAAATTAGGGGATCAGCCGATCACCGTACCTTGGTTTCAACCTTTCATTTCGATTCGTGTTAAATAAGTTCCTAACGTTTTATTATTGGAAAATAAATAAACGCACAATGTGAAGGGCAACAGAAGGGAGAAAAGCAAGCGTATTTAAATTGTATCAGACTGGGGTTCGTACGAACTCAAAAGGAAGATTTAGTGTGTATGTATCGTGTCATTATTTCTGATCCCCTCATTCAGAAGGTGTTTCTGGTCTGAAAATGTTATTATTGTTAATCTTTCTTACTAGCAAAGATTGCAGAAATCACAATGATTGTTGTAAGATTTGGATTTTAAAAGAAATTCCCGGTTTACAATCGGATCTTTGTTATTTTTCTTTAATTTCGTTTTCTTTAATTTTCGTGAATTTACTCTTAGAAACATTATTAAACAATGCACAACCCCCAGTCGACCAGAACAAGAAAATCAAGCTAATTTTCTATTATAAATAATTGAAAACAACTAAATCGTCAACAATAACAACTCCTCTGCAAGATCCAAATTACAGAGGACCAATAATATTTATGAATTTACATGCCGCTTAAGAAATTGCGTTCCTGATCAAAATAAAATTCATGAAAAATTATGTTGGATATGCCACTAAATGCTTATCAAGAAGACTTACATTACATTTCGTAGATTATAACCTAATTAGTGCCCATTTAGACATACGCAGAAACCTAACAAACTCCGTCCGTAACATACTTGTGGAACATACGACCATAATAGCCTCATCCACATGTAAAATAATGACTAAAAATAATGGAAGAATACACACAATAATATCAATTATGAACACGGCCACAACGTGTTGACTGTTTGGGAAAAAAAAAACAAAAAAAAACATTGCTATTCCTTATAAATACATACGTTAAAACTCTTCATATTCCGTTAAAAACATGCTGGATAATTGCTAATAGAATAACCGAAAGCACACAAAAATATAAAATATTTGCACAGTTATTACATATTTTATGTCCTTAAAAAAAATCATTGTATGAATGCATGAACTATTTTAATCGTAGTACCTTGTCAGCCGTCTTTAATAAAACATGTATGAAAGAGTGATTACTGCAAAATTAAATACACGCACACACACACACACACACATATATATATTCAAATTGCTGGGAGATTGCATTCAAGCATGAAACAGACTGTCGTAGTTCGGTGTTGACTTCAGTGTCCACATATATTTACATATGTTCTATCCCTGATATTGAGCATTTTACAAATAAATACCACACACACACAC
Organism: Acanthosepion pharaonis; assembly: GCA_903632075.3. Classification (NCBI taxonomy): domain Eukaryota; kingdom Metazoa; phylum Mollusca; class Cephalopoda; order Sepiida; family Sepiidae; genus Acanthosepion; species Acanthosepion pharaonis. The sequence goes on from CAHIKZ030005437.1 coordinate 2,464,285, forward strand.
ACACATATATATATATATATATATATATATATATATATATATATATATATATATATATATATATAGTTTAATAATCAGGAGGTCAGTTAAAATATTCAACCATGTTTTCGACGCGCTTTAATTTCAAAATGACTACTTTAAACAAAAACCACAAAGAACGCTACATAATTATCTTTCCAGAAAGAACAGGCATATGATGATTGACAGACAGGACATTGGGTGTAATGGGAAGGGAAGTGGAAAAGGAGGTGAAGGAAAGAATGGAAAGGGACAGGAATGCAAGTGTATTGTAAATGTATACAGTAAAAAGGGAAATCAGATATGTAACTTAATTGTTATGGAGGATGGGGGGCGTGTGTAAAAGGTAACAATGTGGTTTTTTATTTCGGATTTTTTTAACCGGCTTCATATTCACTTAATAAAAATTGTTGGTAAGGGCTTAAAATTTCTGATTTTTGGTTTAAAAGAATTTTTGGTTTCGGGAATGTCATAATTGCTAATTTCTCATATTGGCATGGTTTGCAAATGCTGGTATAATTGTTATATTTTTTAATATTGTCCCCCTTACGACCTGGTTCCTGTTATTTTTTCTTTTAAATTACATACGTGGCTGACAAATTTTGTGGAGTATCTAAGGTTTGTTAGCTTAAAAGCTGATGTGTGATTGTACCATCTGCGCTTGAAAGGGCCTTTCGTGCAGCCCGTATATGTTTTAATTTGACCATTTATATTTGTTACTTCTGCTTTATAAATAATAGATTCCATTTTGCAAGCTCCATTTAATGGGCATCTAATTTTATTTCTACAGTTGCATAAATTAATAGTATTATTTTGTTGCATGTAGTTCTGCCAATCATGAGAGTGCAGCCACAGCAATGATAGCTTATAAAGCAAGTAACAATTTAAAACAGGATCCTTTTGCCGTATCAACAATTACTCCTCTGTTAGAAAAGTTTCAATCCTCAAAGACACTGCATGATATTCCTTCCAGTGGGAGTCATTCCTCAGAAATTGAGCGCACACCTCAAGTTAGGGACAGCCTGTCAATACTTTGATAAAAACTGCAACCTTGGTTATACAACAAAATGGAGGAACAATTGAAAAATTGTTGTAATTTCATACCCATTTGTTTCAAAATATATGTTGTTTTCACAAATGCTTACTTTGCATTATAATGGTTTTAAAACCTGAGTACATTTATTTTCACCCTAGATGAGACAATTTAAAAAAAAATTATTTTGACGTGTTTCGTCGATGAATCAGCTTCACCAAAGGTATTTTATTTAAACAGGATCTACATTGTCAAAACAAAACGTAATTCATGTTAACCATATGAACGCTTAATTCTTATTTAAATCTATCCTTTTAGAAAGTAGTTTTAACTAATATCAACTCAATTTTATTTATTTATTTTAAAGTTTATATATTTCCCATTGTTTCAGGACTATTTTAATAAGAACAGGTGATAGGTTGAAATAAACCGGTTGCGTCTTAATCATAAAGAATTCGGAGATCAAGACATTCGCAATGCAACTTTATAAATAAGTAAATTATAATTATTTATTTTATATTAAAAAATAGAAATGCAGTGAGTGTGTTGTTTAATTTTAAGTCCTTTTCATGTTTGTATGTTTACATAATGTCCTTACATTTTATGTTGTTTCACCGATGTATATTGCGGAGCATTATATACATTCTATTTGGCGAACTGTTCTGTTGTTAATTACGGCATTTTTTCTTTAGATTTTTTAAATTTTTAACTGCTTTTGAACTGTTTGTGATATACCGGATGCCCAGTAAAAACCGGAAAATTTATTATCACTTTTATCTTTCAGGAATAACTGAATACGAATGACCTTGAATAATCATTCGACTCTCACGTAATTAGTTAACTCTGATTGGTTTATTTATGGTTGATTAATTCATGCTCGATCTTGTGACCCTTTTGAGAGTCAAGTTACCGTACTTTTCAAAGAACTTCCGACGTGAGAATACCCACGAAATGTGCAGAAATTGTTGTTGAATTTTTCAGTCACATCAGTCGTCACCAGTTTTCAACAGTTGTCTCACGCCTTTCTGAATTTACCGCTGTTTTACTGGACACCTTGGACACCCTGTATAATTTACTCAGACGAAGAAGTATGGAAATGCCATGATGTTCGAATTCCTTATGGTTAATAAGGGCTATTTACGTTTATCGCTTGCCTTTATTAAATTAGAGCCAAATCAATATTGGATATGAAAACCTTAAAAATAAATTAACAGATAAATAAACAAAAGTATAAACGGATTTGAAATTAGCTAAAACCCAATCTCTAAAAATAAAACGTAAACGTTTATGCGCTTAACGGGAATCGTGTTTCACTTCGCTAATTTAGATTTTGATGAAATAAAATTATTTTTCTGATGATGCCGATTAAACGGTGAACCATTTCAAAATTGGGGTTTCTAAATGTTTTAATATATTTACTATTCTGTCGAATCCTCATCAGGACTTTACCCACTCAGTCAATCACCCCCCACCGACACATTATGAATACATACATAAAGAGAACTCTTCGTACTCGTTGAATTTGTATCTTTAATCTACAAACAATCCTCTTTATCTGTTACTGTATAAGATTTATTTTCGTTTCATCTCATAATGAAGTAGATCATGAGACACATTACTTGATTTGTAAGCAATTTTAAAAGAAAGAAAAGTAAATAAATATCTATATAATATTGAAAATGATTCATGTCTCTTTCTTTATATTTCATCGTTCTTTCTTATGGTTTACGACAATATGTCACAAACTTTTATAAAACGAAAACATCAATAAATAATACAGTAATCTTTTTCATTCGTCACTTTCTCATCTGAGAACTTTATCTCCATTCTAAATGTTGCCATAATATATTACTCCAGGAAACTTGACACGTGAGTGTGATACTTAGGAAAGTTAAAACTTCTTGGGACGATATATGTATTATATAAAAATCATCTTATTTCAATAAGTGTATTGCAATAGGTTGAACATTTTCATCTAGAAAATAGGTTTAAAGTATTCGTCTAAAAAACAAGAATTTTTACAGTCGGAGAGAATTACAAATGTTCGTAAAATAGGTAGAAAAAGCAACAGAGAAATGAAATAATTCTCTTTCATTTTGAGATGAGGCATTATCAATTCAGTTCGGTTTAAACTAGATAATCATAAACTAAATAGAGCAGTGTATACGGATTTCACTATACGATCCAGGAAATTAATTTATAAATGCTAACTGGCAGAAATACTTGTCTAAGCAACGCTCATACCCACTACGCCAACGAGCAAAAGAACGTCAAGACGTATTTTTTGGAGCCTTACGATTAAATGTCAGAACATTTCGACATTTTTTTTAGCTGCGGATTTGCTCCAAATCTCTTGAAAGATTGTTAGTATCTTTTATTGTTATAGACGTTATTAAAGACACAATGTTTCTCAAAGTGAAATCCATATAGTCTGGTTCAGCTGGAACGAACAAAAAACGGCATTATAGGACATAAATAAAACAATAATTAATACAAACAAGATAACTCATCTGCCAAGGTCAAGGATATCTGAAGATTGCCTGTTCATAGGGCACTTTGCCGAAACGTTGTATTTATATTAACGTCCCTAAAGAATGAAAGATGAGAACAATAGTTCAAATAAATGAAATAATTCAAAGATATAAAAATATAAAAAAATTGACAAGACTGTAAGTTCAAAATCTACTGTAAAGAAAATGATAAATAAAAGAGGAATTTAAAAAAATATATTTAAAATGAAATAGAACTGTGTAGTACTGTACACTTGTCTGCTCAAAAACTGTAGATAGTATTTTAGTTGTTTGAGGGGTAGATATAGATTTTATTTAGAAAAGTATCAGGTGATTTCAAAAGTAATATCTGAAAATTGATAGCAGTAGACGGAATGATATTTTACTATTCTAATGATGTCCAATGTCATAATGATAATACATAATGATAAAACATTACAGTCTTTATAAACAAAGAAATGATTGCTGAGGTATCATGTAATATCAGTCCTCTGAGAATGTTGAAATATTTTCTAGCAGATGCAGAGGATACTTAAGGCAACAGAGATTAGGTTCTACAGAAGGATGCTGAGAATGTATGGAGCATGGGAGTAACGAGGAGGCGGTAAGCAAAAATAGAAACAAAAAAGGATTCTTATACTTTCTATGTACACAAAATGAGGAAAGTTGGCTTTAAAAATTTGACACACACAGAACATATTAATGGCAAGAGGGACAGTGTTAACCATCGCGTAATATATCTAACGAGTTTTGAGCACCCCGAGGCGGTGTAATGGTTAGCACACTAGTATGGCTAGAACAATTACGCCTGTGTAGTGAGTTCGATCCTCACTGGGTGTCCCATACTTTCGGTCTTGTGCCACATCTAAGCTACGCTTGGAAAATCACTATATCTAACGAGTTTATTAAAATTGACGATAGAATAGAAGGGATAGTAAAAAGAGAAATATTATTAGGAAAAGAAGGGAAGTTGTGGAGAGGCCTGATTACCCGCGTTTTAACAGGATATGATACAAAACTGGTCCTGGAAATAAATGAAGCGAAACGGAGTTAATACAATGGCTGTGTGCTTAGTGTATTAGTTATCGGCGCGGAATGGAGGACTGGCGTGTTGAGTTCAAATTTCAGCCGATGTCACTTTTACATAAATATCATTGAAAAAGAAACGAATCCATCTCTTCTTCCCTGTTTTGTGCTCTTTATTTCTGAATTCAAAACCGGTTGGCAAACACCTCACTCCATAAGGATAATTTATTAAAAGTATAATTGCACATGAACTTTTAATTACTAGTTATTTAATTATTATATGCGGTGTTCAAAATGCCCTCCCACTTTTTTTTAAAAACACATTTTAATTTTGTTCCTGCTTGATTCATTAACCCGTCGGAGAGTTTCCTCTGCATTCATATTTAATTTTTTCTTTAAGTTCCTCAATGTGTCTTGGGGCGCTTCTGATAAACAATTGATTTCAAATGGCCTCATTGAAAAAATCCAAGGGTGTCAGATCTGGTGACCTCGGTGGCCACTCAAGAGGTCCTCTACGACCTATCCATTAATCCCATTGTGCGCGAATTTTACCTCACCAAGTAAAACATAATATATCCAGTTCGATAGAAACTATAGAAACCACTCTTATAACAATGAAAAGAAAAAAATTAAAAAAAAAAGAAAAAAAAAGAAAGATACATAAAACACTTTTTCCAAGGGGCTATTGGGTCTATACACCCGGATCTAAAGTCCTACATTGACAAACGGAATACAGCCTAGTACATCATCACTTCAGAAGTCTGTGTTGTTTGGCTGCGTAAATACTCTGCAAAATGTTTTTTCTGCATGAAACAACATCACTTGATACAGAACAACCATAATACAAGATATCCGGATGAAAATAATACAATACACAAGGATCAGGGAAAACAAAAATAAAATGTGTCTTCTTACTGACATGTCAATCAGACTGTAATGTATCTTTGAAAATCTTCAAGAACATTGAAATAGAAATCTCAAAATGTAGCACATGAGAACAGCAACAATTCCAGTTGTAGTTGGAGTCCACGGATTGATTGGAAAAGGCCCCGATAGCTCCATTGAAGCCTTCAATCCAAGCCTTCAAGAAATACAAATATTTGTACTCACAAGTACAGCCCACACCTTACGAAGGGTTTTATCTATGTAAATTATGTGTGATCTTAGTTTGTTTCCTAAAAAAATGCTCAGTGGAAAATGCCATCTCTGACCTATGTCTCTGGTTGGTACCCGAAAAAATGAGTATACACCAGAAATTAAAGTAAATAATGATAATAATAATAATAATAATAATAATAATAATAATAATAATAATAATAACTAAACCTAGTGGCACTCAAATGTAAATAAAAATATCAGTAGTTCATTTATGATTTTTCTTCATTTCATTTTATATATATATATATATATATATATATATATATATATATATATATATATATATATATATATGTTTTCATAGCAGAAGTTTTTAAGATTTAGTAATTACTAGGATAAAAGATGATGTTAACTAAGTTATATTTTCACGAACGATTTCGATTTCTAAGAAAATACATTTCTAAGAATTTGGTAAAAATAACATGCATGAAACATAAGTACCCCTACTTGTCTCCATTAGAATGGTATTAATTTTCAATACTATGTCGCGGATGTTATTCTTTTCAACCTTACAGTTATTTCTTTAATATAAGATATGCCTAGTGATAAATAAATGATATATGGAAGATCAGCTATATCAAGAACTGCGCCTGGCGTAAGAAGATGATACGTAAGTTTATTTCGCTGCGTAGTGAATAGCATTCTCACTAGTCAATTCACAACTTTGGTTTTCTGCAAAACAGAGCACAGTTAAGCTAGTAACTCCATCAAAAGTTTTCCTTTATATTAAAAAAAATATTACAGTTTGCTTTGTTTCTTTTTTTTTTTTTGTTATCGAATTTGTCCGTGAAGAAATTTTTTTCTAGCTGTCTTCGATTCTTAGGAATTACAGTTAATTCCCATACATTTTGGCACAGACTTGTTTGTTCATTGATATAAGATTTTACTTTTATTCCATTATTATTGTTCTTTTATGCCATGTTAGTTAAATATATCCATCATCCTAAATCATGTTAATTCGGTAATATTTAATTTTAAATGTGAGTATGGCGCTGAATCCATTAGCAGAGCTAATTGGAGGTTAGAGATGAGAATTGGTCAGCACGTGCCAGTAAAGATCTGTAGAGGGTAGTATGAAAATTTGTATATGTATATCAATACTTCTGGTTTTCTAATTACGGAAGACTTAATAAGTAATATGATTTGTGCCTCGTCTTTTATCAGGCTCTCAATTGAGAGTTGTTGGGACCCTGTATATTAAATCCAAGCAAACTTCTACTTACAGACCGATCTACTGCATTTTGTTTAGATGGTCGTTGACTCTATAAGAAGGTTAATCCAAAATGTGTCAGGTCTTGTTTTAATCCTTTTGTGTGTCTAGTCACTCTCATTGTCATAAAAGCCTAGTGGAGGAACAGGTTTATTCGCTGATGAACCGACTACATAGTAGGTAGTACTGAATTACCGGATATCAGTCGTACTCGTATTTCACGTTTACAATAATCTTTTGAATGCTAACCACAGACTTCAAGTGGAACTCGTACATACGATTGTTATGGGACCTTACCCATAATAACATATGGACTATTCCATACGTAATAAATACTGCGCCTCTAGAGGAAGCAGGGAGTTCAGCCTGAGTGAGATCCGTCAGCCAGTCAGAGCGAGTCAGACAGTCGAGTCAGAGGCAGTCCGAAACAGAGTCACGTTCAGACAATTACTACTAAAACTGATTGTTCGTACTAACACTTTCTACTTCTCTATATATATTCCTGTTTGTAATATATCTGTGTTATTCCATATCCGTGTTCGAGTTCTTTTTTATTGGTTCTACCTTGGACTATCACCGTGGTACAAGGAACCGGACCATAACAACGATCCATTGCTAAAGATGCTAAACAAACGATCAATTCCCTGCACCACTCCAGTAAGTACCTGGCTCCTTCTGTTATTCTCTCCCTTTAGAAGAGTCAGATCAGGCCGAAAATGGTTTACTGCTGCTATATATAGGCAGAAGTTGGCCAGTCTTCACTTTCCAGTCTCGATAAGGTCCAAAAGCGTCTAAGCGGCTTTATGGTGATTAATTATTTTCCACCCTACAATCCCTTTCCAACAGTCGAATGGTTTCAAGCGTCTTGCTACTCTATCTATATTTCCATGAAAATGTTCAGATGAACTGCATTCCATAGTTCAACCATTTCTAACCTTCACAGCTAAGACGCACCATGTCAAGCACATTGTATCGAACCATCGTTGTTTCCTTCATATTCCAGTGGGGAGGTGTAAGTTCAAATCAAAGAGCTTATTACCACGAACTTTCCGGAAACAAAATGATGCTTCCTCGATTACTGCAATCTTAAGCTGTTCATGTCTAGGATTAACCGTTATCTTCCCCACATATCCTCATAAACAGTACCTCTTCTTATTCTGTATTCTTCTATCTCAAGTGGCTCTTAGTCCTTCTGTCAAGTGAAAATTAATGTAAAAATGTGTGCCAGTAATAATAGGAACAGCTGTTACTTTCATATTCTACTATTTTGTCAGTTCATTGGCAAAGTGAAGGTATTTTTTAGCTTTCACTTTCATTCAGTTTTATTTTGCGGTTTGCGGTTATAACGACATTAATCTCTAGACAATGTCTCTTTGATTTACTATGACGAGACCTAATTTGGCCTAAAACGTTTGATCCGTCCAAATTTAAGTGGCCGAGAGAATCTTATGTCTTTTTGATTTTCTAACAAAAGTTCTCTTTTGTGCGTACATTATTATTTTTTGTGGTCAAATTGAAATTATTTTTAATTTTCAGAGACTCACTTCATATATTCATGACACATTCTGTACTGATCAAGCAACTTGTTTTTGTCGATTAACGAAGACTCTCTCATGTTACTGTTTGGTGAATCTTGATCATAACACCGTTTACACTTTACAAAGTATTTCAGAGCTACGAATAATATGGATTCGATTTCTTTCTTCATTTCATTTTCATCTGTAGTTTATTGTGTTTATTTCTTCTTCTTCCGGACTTGGGCGGACATTGCTCTCCTGTCCCTTATAGCTCTTAGTAAATATTGTCTTTTTGCTATCTTTTCTAAACACTTTTCTGCCATCCGTTTACACAAACTCAGTAGGTAGGTTATGTGCTGTTTTTATCTGTCCCAGTTGCCATCAACATGCCCCGTGAGAGTCAATTTTTCCAGGCCATCTTTCCTAATTATGTGCCCTAGAAATTTCTAATGTATCTTTCTGATGTTAGCTATATTTGTTTTCATTTTCTTTAAAACTTCGTCATTGCTCACATGTTCAGTCCATGGTATTCTCAACATCCTTCTGTAGAACTACATTTCTGTTATTGCAAGTCTTTACTTCATCTGTGACGAGATTGTCCAGTATTCACTGCCATAGAGAAGGACTGATATTACAAAACAGTTATGTACTCTTTCGTTTCTAACGAAATTTTCTCTGTTTTTTTCCTAATCTTATGGAAAGCATCTTTCGTTATTCCAATGGGCTTTTGGATTTCAGTATCGCTCTTTCCGTTTTCTATTTAAACATTTTCTAGATATTTCAATTGTTGTACTTGTTTGAATTTGGTTTCTCCAATTTGCAATTTGCATTTTGGGTTGTTTCTTTTGCTGACTGTCATACATTCTGTCTTCTTGCAATTCATGCTTAGTCCTTTCTTCTCGTTTTCCCTCACTAGGTTTTGTAGGAGTTATTTTAGTTTCCTTTCTGTGTCTTGTATCAACTCCGTGTCATATGCATATCTAATGTTGCTAAGATTGTGGCCGCCAATAATGAATCCTGGTAGGGCTTGTAATTCTCTTAGAATCACGTCACTGTATAGGTTGAATAGGTCCGGTGAGAAGACAATTCCTTGTCTTACACCTCTTTCTATTTTTGTATATTTGCTGAATACCTGTTCTACCCGTATGCAGTCCGTTTGCTGCCAGTATAGGTTCTGGATTATTCTAATATCCTTCCTAAATATGTCAAGGTTACCTAGCAGTTCCGACAGTTCTCTGCGACGTAAAATCAAGTGGATAAAACATAGAAACAGCAGTACACTGGATGCTTGTCCCTTTATCAGTTGGATGACATACGTAATATGTAACGATATATTGTAACTGTGTCAATCATGGGACACGGACCAGATAAAAATCTCTCAGAATCGCTTTACTATATAGACTGAATATTCAAGTGTGATATTTGTAATATTGACGACCTTCATCTGGTAAAAATGTTTATTTACACACTTGTTTGATGACGACAACAGTAGCTATTTCGTTTCTATTATCAGTAATAGATGCTCGCATCGAGGTTCAAATATATATTGGCCGGCACAATGAATCGTTATTATTCTGCCTTCCATAATCAACCAATCCACTGATAACAGAGTCGACACAACACTTAATTATAACAATGCCACTTCCTCTTTTTTATCAATAAATGCATTGAAGTAATCTCTTGAATGCTTTGTCAATAACTTACATATTTATCCAACTTTATTGGTTTATTTCCTTATTCAGTTTAGTAAGGTCCTATAATATCTGGAATTAATACGGAATTGGCCAAGAATGTATTCCTTTTTTTCAGGATGCTGCCGTTGAAACTATTTTTCAGTATTTTTCTATTTCTTTTCAGGGTTTGTTTTCTGAATTATCCCATAATTTAATTGTTTGAATGTATCCGATTTTATTAGAATTTACAGCTATCTTTCTTGCTCAATGTTCTAATTAATTTCTAGGTGAGTTCTACATTATTTTTTTTATTTCGCTTTTGCATTGGTGCCTTACTATAATTGCACATTTCTCGATTATTATTATTATTATTATTATTATTATTATTATTATTATTATCTTTTAAAATGCAAAAAAAGGCAAACAACCCTCTCAATATTCTGCTATGATGATGATCCAGAAATTCCCATTCATGTACAGAGATACACAGTGGGTTAGCTCCTACGAGTTACGCTAAACTTCATTATCATTTATAATATAGTTTATATTATTATTATTATTATCATTGTTGTTGTTGTTTTTGTTAGTGGTAGTTGTAGTAGTATTAACCCTATTAGTTGAATATATGTCATACATTAGTTTCTGTAGACCGTTGACGTGACGATTTCGTTTTGTTTCTGAAGTTAAAATCAATTTTACTTTCAGTACAAGAGAAAATGCGTAAAGAAATGCGAAAAATGTGAGAAGCAAAAATACTGTTTAAACAAAAATATCTGTCTGACATTTTAGACCGAACATTCACCCGATCTTTTCATTGTGTTTCCTTCAAATCGTCATGTTTTATGGAACAACAATTGTAATCAATTTTTGTATATTTCATCAATTTAATATGATTTGCTCATATTCGTGTAAGCAAGTTGTGTAACAAACGGTTTTATATCATTTGAACATATGTACAGAGAATACGTAACTAATTTAGAATGCCAAACCTGTCTGTTGAACGAAACCGTAAAAATAATGGTTAGCAGAAAACAATGAAATATTCGTAAGATTCTTAAGGGAAGGTCGTAAATAATTGCAAACATGTTTCAGGTCAGTTTTTTTTTTTTTCATATTTTTCTTTGTTCTCGTCGCCATCATTAAACTATCGCACATATCTTTCCTTTCTCATTTGTTGCCGCCTCTTCAAAATCCTGGAGAAAATTACGCTCCAACTTATCAGTATTTACACGGCTATTGATGTTCCCGTCCTCTATGGCCGGTGATGGTGTAACGGCCTTTCCCTTATCGTTATTAATCGTTGTTAGAATTTTCTTTAAACAACTCACACATTTGTGCTTAGCGATCTACTTTGATTCGATCAAATATTTTTAGTTTCCCAGAAAGCAAATAACATTGATAAAATTTACTCTTCTTATAATCATTTTAGATTCAAGAGTTCCAATGCCGAATTTTCAAGAAATCGATTATAGCTTCAGTAACTAAGAGAAGTCATCAAGTGAACGGTTCGCACAGGATTCCTACTGGTTTTGCTACTAGTACTAATAATATCACACCATTACCACTTAGACCACCACCACTACTACTACTGCAATTATTATCGATAATAATAATAATAATAATAATAATAATAATAATAATAATAATAATAACATTAATGATAATAAATGCCCTGATGCAGGTTGTCATCATTTCTAGAAATTCTCGGTAGTTGGAATGATAACAGTTTAATTTCTAGTGTTATCAATAGATTTCTGTCGGGAGTTAAATACGTATTTTAAACGCAACCAAACACTTTGAAGACTAGAACTAATTCATGCTTCTAGTCAGTGTATTATGTACAGGAAAAAAATAGTTTTTTATCTATCTATCTATCTATCTATCTATCTATCTATCTATCTATCTATCTATCTAAAAATGTTCATTTCTTATTGGAACATCAGGTGGTCAGTAAACTCCACTATCAGTGCTACAATTCAAATAAAGTCTTACTAATTTCCTCTTTCATTGAATATTGACGAGAATTCATACGTTCAAAAGGAATCTACCATGAAGGAGTTGCATGTTTGTTTTAGACAATATCAATATTTGATGTTAGAATCACGCAAAAGGCAGCATTTCGAGTTCTGATTTTTTAGTGTTGGAATTTTAAAAATCTGTTTTGGGTTATTCTGGTCGTTATGCATGAGTTATATAAGGAAAATCTAAGAGGTATGTATGTATGTATGTATGTATGTATGTATGTATGTCAGCCATCAAGAAATAAACAATTTAAACTCACTCGCATACACAAATTAAAATGAATACCTCGTGAGACATTTTGCTAGAAATAATCAATAAAATTAATTGGATCTATAACAAAGTAGTTACGGCTGGAGTCTAATTTAAAACCCAGATTTCTGTACATCAGAAAAGTAGTTAGAATTATCTTAGTAAAAACCAACTATTTTATGTTAACTTCTATGCATTCTTACGAACTTGTTTAACATGGCCGATGTAATGGAACTATTTTAACTTGTCCTGCACATTTCTTCAGAGATGAAGAATATATTTTTCCCAGAAGAATGACGAAAATATAATGGACAGAATATGTAAGCAATGAGTAAGTTTTAAGCAAAACTGAAACAAAATGGAGAGTTTTACTCAGAATTAGAAAGAGACATTCGAAAGTTTTCGACACGTCCTGAGGAAAGAGGGATTGGAGAATTTGATACGCACACGAGGGAGACTCAAGTAACCTACCTAATAAGCTTGTCTAAATGGATGGAAGAACAGAGCATAGAAAGGATAGTAAGGAGATAACCATGACTTAGAACTACGAAGGATACGAAGTTGTTGACATTATTTCCCATGAACTGAAAGGACACAATACATAGAAGAAGAAGAAGAAGAAGAAGAAGAAGAAGAAAAAGAAGAAAAAGAAGAAGATAAGTATATAAGTGATTTATGCGTTTCGAACTTAGAACATCCATTTGTCCATAAGATATGTGTCCAAATGTCTGTTTTAAATTTTATATCCACACAAGCAGATCCTCCACCCGAATTAGGTAATTTATTCTTTCTCTCTTTGCTTATTGCACTGCCATCGTTTTTCAATTGGTGCCTACAAGCTGTCTTCCTGGCGTAAGTATCTTTATAGTCATGGCAATGTTAATGAATTAATTATCTGCGTTAGTAAAATATGCTTTTGTATCATCATTGCAGTGTTATCTTTGTATAAATTATTTCTGGGATATCTCATGCGTGTTTATCAGATTTAGAACTAAGAAGGATGGAATAATGGCACAAGATATGTCAAAATATAGAGTCAAATGGAAATGACATCGTAAATAAACTTGAATTGAGAACTTCATCTGAGCGCTATCTAATTGGGACATGTAGTTTGTTTGGATTAACGAAAAAAATGTGCTGATAGCAATTTTAATTTGCGTCAAATTTATATTATAACTTATTAATATATCGTTCGAGTATAATACGGTTAATCCTCACGTTACCTATTTATCTTTGATCTGGGAAATGATGATTTTTATCAAAATTCTTCAAAATAAATAAAAACAATAACTAAAGTGAAAAATAACTAATAATTTACTTGAGTATAAATTATGCAAACCTAATTAATATGCAGAATATAAACTGATTTACAGATTGGTTTATTCCGCCAACTGTTTAGTCCTGTGCCGTATAAAAGTTTGGAAATAAATTAGAAATGTTACAAATAATGTAAAAGGGATATTAAAGCTTTCTGAAGTTAACTGACATAAACCCACTACATTTGTTGCATGCCTGAAATAGTGGTCGTTTAGTGATCAGGCCGTTGGAACGGAGCTTCCTCGTTAAGCGATTGGTGTGTACAGTTGTTTCATTTCCAAACAGAATGAAATCATAGTTGAAATGGCTGTGTATTTCCTACAGAGATCAGAGTTTGGTGTTCGAATCCCAGTAAAAGTCAGGCTATGTTTATTTAAACATTGCTGCAACACTTTCTTCGACAATAAATTTCCCTCAGTTGGTTTGTACCTTAGAAAGCACACACAAGTAAGTAAATATAAAATTAGATGTTTTTCGTTGCAGCAGGGTCACTGTCTTGAATCAGACACTATATTAATTTACTATCTGATATTTAAGACTTTGTAACGCTTCGTCAATCTCAGGAGAAGACAAACAAATGGAATTGTTTTCATATCACTGACTGCAATTGTAACCATTTCGTACACGCACACACATATGCATGTAGGCACACACATATAACTTTTTAAATAATGTAGAATAAATAGATTTTTACTGCTTCAATGTTTTAAATATTTTGCTGTTCAGGAGTTAGAATAGTTTAACTTTTATATTAGACTAGTCATATTCATACGAAATTAATAGGAATGGTAAAGAAGAAAACTAGCTTAATTTTAACAACTGCAATTCTACGCGTCTTATTGAAATATATTTTTAAATAAAAAATAAATGGAGATTTTTAAAACCGTTTCTAGACTGAATTTGAATTTAATTTTCAGTTATCTAGATAAATCAACTCTCTATGCTGACAGAATCCTATATTCTGACAGAATCATGCACAAACTCTATGAAAAATCCATGCATACGCAGGGATAGCCAAATCTTGTAATTTCTATGGAAACTGAATGCGATATCATATCTATATTATGGCCAACCGTCCTGGTAGTTCGTCTCTAAAGGGTTAAACAAAAATGTGATCAGAATATTTTCTAAATTGTCAGATATAATTCCCTGAGAAAAAAATGATATGGATTTTGTGAAAATTCAGATGTCTGGGAAATAAATAAAGTGCTTTAATGCATTTACTGAGGAAGAGTTATAATTCCTTAAATTACATAAAAATGGAAATCTATTTAACGACCACCTTGTATGCAAACTTTTAATTAATCATTCAAAATCCAACATTCCAAAAATGTCTATATTTGATATGATAGCTATAAATAATTAAATCTTAAGAAAGTATAAATTATAAACTAGTGGTATTGTAACATCTGTCTGAAGTTCTGGGTTGAAGAATTATCATTATTTGTATTATTTATACGCGGACACTTGTCCACATCTTTGTTGTTGATATCGCAACGTTTCGGCTGTTGTGTCCTCCGTTAACTCAAGTTATCCTGTTATACATGAAAGTAATTTAGAGATTTACAAATTTTAACTTAATCGAAATGAGAGGAAATTGTGTTCCGACATCTTTCCAGTGGAGAGGATTTCCTTACCTTGAAAATAAGAATTCGAATAACTAGCAATTGTGTTACAACATCAACTCAAGTTGAAACTATGCAACTTTTTCATTTACGAGGCATATTCTACTTACTGATGATTTAATTACATAGGTAGCCCATTAACAGGGTTTCCCTGATCGTTTCGAAAAAAAAACATAGAAATCATAACAAAGACATAATAATATCAATGTTTGAAATAGTAGTTCGACTTTAATTATTCAGTAATTAGAACTATGTGCGTTTGTGAAAGGGACTAACAAACCAATTTACTAAACCTGTTACATTTATTTAATCCTGTCTGTTTTACGTATATAGCTTTTGAATAAAGTTAGTGCAAATATGACCATCTTCTTTGTTAATATATATTATTAAGTTTTCACAAACATAATCAAAACAGAGAGCAACTTTATCTATCTTTTGAATTGGAATCAGAGTGTATTATATATTTTCTCTTTGTCTCAAAGTTATGCGAAAAGCGACACTCTACCAGTATCTTTCTCAATGCACCAAGGAGGTGGGGCATTGGTGTATACTGACACTGGGCTATATTTGTCCTTGCCTATATGTACGGCACCGGCGATAAGTGACATCCGAACATGGAGGACGTGTTGGGTAAATTTTATCCTTTATATAACCTTCGGTTTTGGGTCAAAGTATAGTATAGTTTTCTTTTCTGTTGTGTTTCAACCGTTGGGCATTTGCCGATTTTTTTAATGAAAGAAGCCCTGTCGCTGTAATTCTAACACTAGCACAAGTGCACGATTTTTTGTCCATGGCTTATTTATACGCGCACGGATACGCCACGTTGGACTGATCATATACCACATTCTACCACTGTGATCGGTTAAGTAACTACCCACATTGACTCTATTTACATATGAATACCTGATTTCATTTATAACCTGATTTTTTCATATTTATTTAATAATACATAAATCAAAATCAACACTGAAAAACAATTTAATCAAAGTAACTTTCCGTTATTTTTCTAAAATGTCTATTAAGCTTCGTTGGCTAATCACTAGTTCTATCATAGTGTTTTTTCATTATTAAGTAAATCCAACACAATCACGCTCAACTATTGAATATATGTACACAGAGTAAATCCTTCGTCTGGGAAACAATCATCGGTAGAGTGTGTTGCCAGGCAATAAGTTGATCAGTACACGTCTAGAAATTAGATTTGTGGGATGCAATTACAAACAGGGCTTCCTTTTTTTAGCAGAATTATTGCGATGCTGTTTCTCCAAAAGAGTATAGAGATCTTGAAGCTTGTAAGTTTAGTTCCATCTCAAACGCGAGAAGCAGGCCTATTTCTTGGATGTTAACGCAACTATTATTGTTATATTTTTAAGATTAGAGATGTCGTATATTGAAAGAAGTCGTATCCCAAAACTTCAGAAACTTAATCATTATTCCTTCTTTTAGAAATACTGCAGATAGTGTAATTTCTATTTTCTTCAAACGCATATATATATATATATATATATATATATATATATATATATATATATATATATATATATATATATATATAGATAACTATACTGAGTTTGAAAAACCCTCGAATTTTTGATTTGCCAATAATCAAATCAATCTCGAGGGAAAAAAAAGGTTTTAAAAAGAAAGAGCTACAAACATGAAAGTCTGTCGAAAAAAAACGCACAGATACAGGTTTGAAGCCCAAAGAAAAAAAAAACGATACGAGTAAACAACTAACTAACAAAAGAGATCAATGCACCTAGATAAACCTAGTGAGCCAGACAAACCTACCTAGTTTTCACCTAAACGGATCGTCAGGGAAAGTCGGTTTTCCCTGACGAACCGTTTAGGTGAAAACTAGGTAAGTTTGTCTGACTCACTATCTATTTATCTCCATTCTATCTATCTATCTATCTATCTATCTATCTCTCTCTCTCTCTCTCTCTCTCTCTCTATATATATATATATATATATATATATATATATATATATATATATATATATATATATATATATATATATATATATATATATATATATATATATATCCATCCATACATACATACATACATACATACACACACACACACACACACACACACACACACACACACACACACAAACAAACAAACAAATGGTGCGATGGGTAAATTGTCGCCATTTTTTATTTTGCCCATTTTTTTGTTATCGATTTTGTCTCCTGTACAGGATAGTAGGGCCAGCTGGGCACCGTATGTGAGAAAAAGCACCATAATGTAATTCAATCAGAAATTTGGAAACGGCATGCTGTAATGCTCGGCATTCGCGCCGAAAACTCCAATACGAACATTTCAGAGTGTTTGTGCGTCAATCCGAGGAGAGTGCAGAGGATTCGGAAAGAGTTAGATGAGTCTAATGGTGATTGCAAAGATACGACTGCTCGGAATCTTCAGATAAAAGAACTCCCGAAATTGTTGGTGAGTGCCTCAGACACAACACGGTGGCCTACATCAAGTACTCTGGGGAGGTAGTGCTGCTCTGGATTAAGAGAGTAGCGGTTAGAGAAGATACTATGTCTGACAACAGGACTCTGTGCCATGCCACACAACCAGGAAAACCCAGTCATAGTTGTCAGACAACTTCCACGACCAGATCACCACTTATATCTATTCACCTAACTCCCCAAAATGCAAGCCCCTTGATTCTTATGTGTGGGGCGCAGTTGATCGAGATGAACTGAAGGCAAGAATTATGGCAGCATTCACCATTTAAAACCAGGAGACCGTCCAGATGAGCTGGTGGAGATTTCGAAGTCGTCTGATGGCCGTGGTTGAAGCCAATGTCAATTTTCTTGAATACATTTACTCTTTAGTATTTCAAGATATTTTACGTAATTTTGGAAAATATATCCGTTAAAATGAGATGTCAGTGTTATTTTCATTTTTGCATTTTTAGACAACGATTTATCCATCCATCGCTCTCTCTCTCTCTCTCTCTCTCTCTCTCTCTGTGTATTAATTTTAGTATCTGTCTATATTTTTGAGATGAGGTATTATGTACACTATTTACATTATTCGGACTATACATTTCAGACTTAAGAACGCATGGCACAGTGGTTAAAGGCGTTGGTTAGCTCCAGTGACAGGACCCAAGAGATGTGAGTTCAATACCTGGTTAAGGCAGTGAAGAACTTGGAGAGATGAATTATCAGGAGATAACTAATAGCTAACATCCATTATACATGTCACGTAGAACTAGAACAGTCTGCCCCAGCGAGCGAAATAAAGGGTTCAATTCGACATTCCAATCACTTGAAGAAGGTCGGAGCGTACGTTGTGATAAATATGGCAACAAAGATGAGGACAATAGTCCGAATAACGTAAATAGTGAATATTTATTTTAGTATATTACAGTCAAAGCATGTCAAAATCGCTACACAACTGCAGTCGTATTTCGATGTCTGTCATTGCATCTCATCAGGCGAGTGTTAAATAAATAATATTGCTCTACTTTACATTGATCCCTCTTTCAAATTCAGTGTTACGAACGTTAGAACTATATATATGCATATGTGTGTGTGTGCGTCCGCTTGGGTGTCCACTCGCTGAACAAACAGGCTGCCGTGGATGATGTGGTTCTCTGAAACTTCGAAAACCCGCGCGATTGCTTATTTCCATTTATTACTTGTACAACTGCTATGTGAACTCCCAGCATAATCCAGGTTTGATACGATGACAAGAAACCAATAATTGGAGATTGCATACAATTCAGGCAGAATTATGGTAAGCCAAGGATAGTGCTAGTGGCCGAATCATCAGGATTATATGACCTCTCCTATATATATATATATATATACTGATAATTTTCACTAATACTCGGGTTTCTTAATTTATGCGCACAATTTAGTATTCAAGTTAATTAAATGGTTGCCTTTACTTTTTATGCTTGAGTCTAATAGATAGAAAAGGAAAACTTTTCAACGTAACTAAACTCGTAGAAATGATAATGTTCCACTGGTCTTAGTGTGGAATGATAAGTTATATGAGACTAGACGCTGAAAAGTTGAAGCAACAAAAGACGACACGAAACGTGATAAACTTAATAACTTTATTATTGAAACTGCCAGCTGGATTCTTCTTGCTTCCAGCATTCCCTAGTGACACCGAAAGTGCTTACACTCATCATTATAATCATCAGAATTCTTGAATCAATATAAAATAACGTATACAGTAACACTTGTTTAATTTTATGTTTTTCCTTTTTAATTTCTTTACTTTATTTGTTTTTGAGTTGCTTTAAATACACAGACATCGCTAGCTGTGTAGCACAAGATTCAGTAACATTTGAGTTGCTTGAGATATATTGTAGACGTGTTGCATATAAACACATCGTGCAGTATTTGTTTACGTGTTATGAAGATAACTAGACCCATAGTCTGACCAAAAGATACACTTAAAAATTCTGGGTTACCATTTTTATTTTCATCTATTCTATAGTATAATCCATATATATTATTATTCTATAGTATAATCCATATATATTATTATTCTATAGTATAATCCATATATATTATTATTCTATAGTATAATCCATATATATTATTATTCTATAGTATAATCCATATATATTATTATTCTATAGTATAATCCATATATATTATTTTATTCATGTTGAAATTTGCATTTAACAGTCAACAATGTATGACGTTCTTTGTTTAATACTGGATATTTTCATTTTTATCTTCGTCTTTTAAGTACTGTAATGACCTGAGAACTACAAAATCACTTTTTCGACAGTCTTAATTTTTACCCAGTAGTACACCATTTTATGTAATTCAATTCACGATATATCTAGACTTAGTGTTGGAGTTTCATTGATATACAATATATATTTCTCTCTTTTTGTTTCAACGTTACTTTTATTAGCTTTTATTTTAGGTCTCCTGGAAGACTTCTAATGTTTCACGCATTTCTTATTCATTAGTTATGGGTCAGTGATATTTTCACTGAAGTCTTTAAAAGTGTTTTAATGATGATAGTCATAAAGGAAAGATTCTTTTGTTAAAGAAATCCTTACGCTAGTTGCTTATTTTTAATTGTTTTTGACGTCTTGCAACAAATAATTATAGGAACAGCTTCCACATTAAATTTAAATTCTGAAAAAAAAATTATTAAGTTTAAGTAAAATGTGAAAACCTACTATACATACACAAGACTGTTTGTATGTTGCACTGCTGTGTGCGAATGGGAGAATTTGTACCGAGGACATAATGGATAGTTCACCCATCAACGAATACCATCCACACACAGTTTACCTAAGCTCATTTTAATTTTTCATCACAGCTCAAATTACTGATATATATATATATATTTTCTATACAATATTAATAACTTAACAAAACAATTCCTAAAATGCAAATACCCAATAAAAATAATAAAAGAAGCACTAAATAAAACTATCCTGATAAATCGTAACACACTTCTCACATACAAGAAAAATAAAAACAACAATCGGATTCCCATGGTTTTAACCACAATCAATATTCCCACACACTTATTCATAATTTAAAAATGATTACAAGAACCTCCAATTAGACAACAAGATCAAAGACATTTTCGATAAACCACCCATAAATGCAATGAAACAATCACCTAACTTATCAGCTATCCTCACCTCTACCAAATATCTAAACAATAGAAACCAAACAGGAAATTACAAATGTAACAAACCTCGTTGCTTAGTTTGCAAACATTTAGTAATAGCTAATACATTTTACGTACCCAACACCAATATCAGGATACAGCCACCTAACCTCACCTGCGATACCCATAACGTAATCTATTATTTATTCTGCAACTTATGTCCTAATAGTGGATATATTGGTGAGTCTGGAAACAATTTTAGATTTCGTTTTAATAACCATAAACAAACAATACGTCAAAACAACCCTTATTCCCCTATAGCTAAACACTACAATCAATCAGGACACACATTAGAAAACTGCAAATGTTTATTAATAGATTCCGATTTTACTTCCACATTCACACGCAGAAAAAAAGAAACATATTGGATTTTAAAATTAAATACACATAAATTAGGGTTGAATAGGGACTTAGGTGTTTTAAATCTTTATAAATATTTCAATAGCTAAGCAATTTCTTTAGATATAGTAAAAAAAATATTTTTAAAATATTTATGACAGTTAGATTTAAGTTAGGAATATCTGAACAGTGACGTTCCATATCACGTGACGTCCGCGTCTCGCGAAGGACGCTACTTGCCAACAAACAGTAATTTTAATTTATTTGTAACAAACAGTTATTTCTGATGAAAAATTGAGGACAATTTGAAATATCAAATATATATATAAATAAATAAATACTTTCATAAAATAAAACATTATAATTTTTAATTTGAAACTTTTTCTATATATACATATTAAGAAAGTATACGTGGCTTCTCATTATGCTATATATATATATATATATATATATGTGTGTGTGTGTGTGTGTGTGTGGGTGTGAAAAATTGTACCATGGAATTTATATATGGCTTTAAATATGACGGAACTAATTGTTTAAATGGACCTATTTAATACTATTCCGGTGTTCCCATCTTTCGCTAAGGATGGTTTGCCTTACCTGCAAAGTAGTTCCGAGATTTATCAATTTATATATCGACGTGAAGCTGTCGGGCGAATCAACTTACAGTTGGAGACCCGTATTGGACAACACCTGCCTGCCCCTTTAAGACATGGTGGAGCTAGTAACAGTAATCGCTTGATTCAGTCAGTTTGTGAGTAGGCGATTGGATTTCATTTGATTAACAAACCCGGGTTGCCCTTCCGAATATATTGATGGAGCGTTCAGGATGCTGCTCAGGGCTCGGTCGGTTAAGTATTTACGACTTTTAGAAGCTGTTTACTTCACGATTCATTGACCGACTTTTTGCAAACAAAAAGATAACTTTTTTCGTTGTCTGTGTTTCATGGGTAGGTCGTCAGTAATTTTTCGTTTTATACTCACTCGGAGCTTATATACACCGATTTATATTTTGTTTTTAGCAAACAAAATTATTTTAGGTGGGGCTCCTTATTTAGGTATTTACGTTTTTCAGTTTCGTCGTTTCAGATTATTGTTGTTCCAAAACATCTTTCTGAAGAAGTGTTGGAGGAAAAAATCCTTTTAAAAGAATGCGTTCTGTCATTTTCAAAGCCATACACACACACAGACACACACACAGAGAGACACACGCACACACACACACACACACACACACACACACACATATATATATATATATATATATATATATATATATATAAGTTATTGATGATCTTGTAAATTTTGCCTGCAATTGTCTAACCATTTATAAGAAAGTTCTTTTGTCAGTAACTAAGAACTCGATATTTATATCAAACTGTACGAAAACATTTCGGCAATTCTTTTAACAAACTTCATATTTTATTTCCTGAATCGAGTCATTTTTTCATTTTTAAAATTAAGTGATGGTGAATTTGTTTGTAATTAAGGAGTCCATGAAACAGAATTTATGTAACAATTGATTCCTCAAAAATAGATAAGAATTAGAGCGGGATTGATTTGGCTTTTTTTTTACGGCTTCTTAACCATTTTTTGGTTAATGATTATTTAAAGCTGAAATATGTTTTGGATTATAAGAATACAGGAATCCCTCGATTAGTGCGATCGGTAACTAGAAAAAAACAATTTTCAATTACTATGAATTATTATTTTTAATTACTATGAATTATTATTATCTGAAGTATATTTTATTGCACTAATCCAGTATTATATATGCACTAATCGAATTTTGTTATCTAATAATTTTAGCGTGACTAATCCATTAATCGATGGATGCCTGTAAATATTTTTTTAACAAATTAACTTGTAAATGTTCTTTATGAAAAATTGTGCGATTTATCGTTTTTTATATAAAAAAAATTTGTATATTTAGTTGTTTTATAAAAGTATAGAAATCTAACATTTTCTATATAAGATACAAGAAAATTAACATGTTTTTGAGATATCAACGATTTTTCCAGATACAAGTAATAATATTTATTCCATAGTTGGTGAAGAGATGAATTCATGCTTTCCAAAGTGTATTTGCACATAAGTAAATGTATGGAACTTGACTGGAATTCGAAACTAGGCTCTCTGATTTTTCATTTCGTGCTTTTATCATTACACCACTCGCACATCATTCAGCATAGTAGGTTCTATTCTTGTTATGTGTAACTGTTTTTGTAGAATCTAACTTCACGTACAGTAAATCAATTTAAAAAAAAAAACTCCCCTGTGTTTCTATGGTGAACAAGACTAAAACTACTTCTAAATTCATAAACGTGCTTAAATGATAAGCAGATTAAAATCTACATATGATGTTGTTTTGTATGTATACTTAGCGTTACTTATATCGAATTGTCCACAGAACATATAAATTTATAATTGATATATCTATTTATCTCTGACTTCTTTGGCCATATCACTTTCAAACATTGTTCGATCACCAAAGTTAAGCAACATTGAGCCTGGCCAGTACCTACATGAGGGACCGCTTTGAAAAAGTATGTGCTGTCAGACTGGATGTACGAGTGGTGTAAATGATTACGGCTCGAAATTGAAAATCGGATAGCTGAGTTCCAATTCCAGTCGGGTTCATTATAATCGCTTACGCGCTAATACCTTTGGGGAAAGTAAGAATCAACTTGTATCAATAAATCATTATTATCTGCAAAAAGTTCTTACAATCTATAATTTTTCTGGCTTTAATTAACCTGTACAAACCGTAAGAACAAATCAATCCATTTTTCTGTGTCATCTTTACAACATACATTTGAGTATTTTTATAAATTTTATCAATTCCTTTTAAGGAACGCATATATTCAAAAGTAGCAATGGAGATACAATCATGAACATTAAAAACAAAAGAATTCATTTTAGTCTCGCTTCTCTTAAAATGGTGCGAAAACGTGAGCAGTTAATATAAGTATTTTAACATGCACTAACAGAGTAATGTCTTTTCATTTTCTCATCATAAATTTACAAGGGAACTGTTAATTTTTGTTTTCTTATTTATATAACGGTATACTGTGAAATTTATATGAAAATCTAAATTGCTTTGAATTCGTCTCAAATCAGAATGAGGAAACAAACGTTAACGAACGTTACACATGAAACAAGACTTCTGAATTTTATAGACATCTTTCCTTTTGTAATTCGTTTAGGTCATACTCTCATGTTTCTGATGTGGTCTTATTCTCCTCTTGAAGTTATTAATATTATGGTTGTCGGTGTGATATCATTTCTATTGAAGCTGAACATACATATATCGAAGTCAAGCAATAAAACCGAGTAGAAAATATAACTACAATATCAGAACATCGTTCAGAGATGAAATAGAAAAATCAAGATGTCAACATGTCTTCTGGATTCGCTTCAGGCTTGCATAACTAAACTATTCATTACATACTTGTCTGTGCAAGTAAAATTAGAGGGAGAGTAAAAGGAAGAGAGAAAGAGAGAGAGACAGAGAAACAGATAGAAAGAGAAACAACGCAGAGAAAGAGAAAAACTTATCTTCAAGACATGGCTGAGCTCTCGCTGTAATTGCTAATTAACTGTAGCTACTAAAGTGACGAAGATTGCAAGTGGTAGTTTGCCTTCATAGAAAAATGTTTATTTGAAAAAGAAAAAAGAAAATCAACTCCTTTCTATAAATGCAAAAACGCATAAAAAGATCTTAGAATGGTTTATTTTTCGAAGGTTGCCTGTGCTTTTTACCTCAAAATAAGAGATAAAACGTCTCAAAATAATTTATCTTTTTTCTTTATATAAAGTAATAAAAATCATCTTTCTTTTCCTTACAAAAATTGTAGAAATTAATATTTTCTTAAGTAAATTATGGCGGTCAATATGGTTGTGGCTTAAATAGTAGGGCATGTATCTTCAAAAATCGTTGCTATCACGAAAAAGTTGTTAATGTAATATTCACTGACAAAAATATAAAAATCATTCTTACAATCCCAAAATATATTTCGGCTGTTGAAAACCAACGTTTCCTTATAAACAAAGATTTGGGATTCATTGACAAAGTAGCCAGTGGTACTAAACGCACACGCAAACACACACACACACACACACACAATATATATATATATATATATATATATATATATATATATATATATATATATATATATATATATATATATAAAGAAAGAAAGAGCAACAAGATATATAACCCGGTTTCTTATAGATATTTTTATTTTTACAAAATAGTGCTCAATGTAAATTTACAGAGCATTAATATTATAAATTAATTGATTTAAAATATGTTTTTTTAAATCAATTAATTTAGAATATATATATATATTTATATAATGAATATATATATATATATATATATATATATATATATATATATATATATATATATAATGAATATATATATATATATATATATATATATATATATATATATATATAAAATCCAGTTAATGAAATTTGAAGAATAAAAAGACAGCAAAATGATAACTGTATTGGAAATGAAATTGATATTTATTATATATTAGTAGGCCTTTTGACTAAATAGAAGCACGCAGAAAAGATTTTACAGTCGGAATTTTACAGACACCCCTGTGCCCTGTTTCAACGAGACGGGAAATAGACATTTCATCATGTATTGTATTTCTGTACCAAATTCGATTTTCACCTAATAGTTTGTCAGGATGAGGGTTGTGTAGGGTTTGTAGAGGGATACCAGTGTAAACTATATTCTCCGAGTAAACCCAAATCCCCTTTTTAGCCTTTAATATGAGATTCAATTTTGAAAAGGATTTTTAACATTGATCTGCATCTTTTTTTGTCGGCACTTAAATAAACACGGTACGCACACACGCACACACACATACGCATGCGCGCGCGCACACACACACACACACACACATATATATATATATATGGTGATACTTTATATACCTACAATATAGATTACTGAAATTTTCCTTATCAAATGTAGTAAGATTTGTTTTTCTGATATAAAAATTCGTGCATTTTTTTTTTTTTATAAAACTATAGAAATTTAGCTTTTTTCATTATGAAAAGTAGTAAAATTTATATTTTAACAATATATTGTAAAGATTATTAAATATAGACCCGAAATAGTAATAATTTCATGTGACATATTCATTATATACAGTTCTCATGTTTCTGATCTTGTCTTATTCTGTTCTCTTATTACTTTTTCTCTTTCCGTCGAACTCCGGCCTAGGGAAATCTATCTGCACACTCATGCGTATATACGCTCTTTAACAGTCAGTCACTGGCTAATCATAAAAAAATATGCTTGCTTCATTTAGTGAAATATTGCCTAAGAATAACTCGCATTACCCAATCATTATCTGACAAATTTACATGATTATACCTTTTCTCATATTTGTATTATTTATTCTTATTTCGTTACGATTTCTCAAATCTGAATTAATAAATCAAGTTATAGTTTTCCCCAAGCAATCCCCCAAATGTCTTCAAACGTGACTTCATTTATAAAATGAACTCTTTAAGAAAAAATAATACAATAATAGGAATAAGAACAAAAAACAAAGCAATTACTTGAAATTTTTTGAAAGTATTCGAGAAGTTAGTTTAAATCAACTGAATATTGAA
Organism: Acanthosepion pharaonis; assembly: GCA_903632075.3. NCBI lineage: Eukaryota > Metazoa > Mollusca > Cephalopoda > Sepiida > Sepiidae > Acanthosepion > Acanthosepion pharaonis. Next base: position 2,491,309 of record CAHIKZ030005437.1, read on the forward strand.
GAACTCAGCACTTTAAAGATTTCTTTTTTTTATTGCTTCCTTCAATTCTTTTCTTTGCTTCAATCCAGTTTCTTGAATCATTATGACTGCAGCAATGTTTACACAAGCCTTATTGTTACTAAGGTGACACAAAATACATTGGCCTTCTTTCTGATAGTCAGAAATCTAGCGATCAATGAACAGAGACCAGAAGCTTTTGAGATATAGTGGCAGTTGCATCATCGTTTTAGATTTAGCTGTAGTAGATAAGAAAAGCTTTACAAAATGTAAGTTTTTTTTAGGAAACGAATATAACGAATCATTTTGATTTCTTCGAACAATAATCTAGACAGGAAGGAAATTTTGTTTGTGATTATTAACAAATTTCAAATCAATTGTATTTCCATTTAAAAACGGGAAGATATAGTACGGATAATATAAGATTCATATGCATGAACAATATTTTCTTCATTCGGTGCTACCCACCTTCATGTTCTTTGCATATTTATCTTTTTATTATCACTTCTTATCCCCTGCCTTCCATTTAAGTGTGCTCGTTGGGAAGTTTTCTTGTTACTTTTCCTTAGCTACGCATTCCTTCAATATATCCTGTGAATGTCAAACTCTCCAAGCCCCCTTTTCTCATTATGTTTCCAGAAATTATAACTGCCTCTTTCTGACGATTACTATATGTCCCCTTTTTATTTTCATTTTCTTTACTCGTTGTTCGCATGCTCCGTCGATGGTATTTTCAACAACTCTTTGTAGAACTATATGACTGCTGCCCAATGTCACCTCTTCATCTGTGAAGAAAGTGTTCAGTATTCACGGCCATGTAGGAAGATTGATATTGCATTGCAGTTCCGCACATTTTAATCTGTTTCTAACCTTTCCCAGTTTTTAATACGTTCTTTAGCTTTTGGAAGGCTTGTTTATTTCTCATCCAATGACTTCGGATTTAGAGTTTCATTTTCCGACGTCTGTTATAACACTTCCCAGATAATTAAAGTTCTGACCTTGCTTGACTTAGACAGCTCCAGATTGTAGTTAGAATCTTGGACTGTTGCTTGTACTAACGTGCATACATTCTATCTTGATTTAATTATTAGTCCTTTCTTCCCGTTTACCTTTATTGCTTTGTCTAAGAGTTCTTGAAAACTTCTTTTCGTGTCTGCCATCAACATACGGTCATCTGCATATCTTATGTTCTTAAAATTATGTTCACCAACATTAAAACCTAGTCGCGCACTAAAAGAGCAAAACATGTAAGAAGGAGTATAAATGAAAATCACATATAGTGAAAGAAAGAACAAAATTAATCAATGGGAGAAGTATTAACAATTTGTGTGTTTTGTTAATTTGTTAATTTCTTAGTTGACCTGTTTGAGAGAAATTATTTTTCTAACATCAATGTTCTATCCCAGTCGTCAACAAATATGAAAAATAAGGATCCTATAATAAACAACTAAAAATTCTAAATCACTTCAGGATAGAGGCGATCATGGTTCTCAATAACTTCCTATCTTTTGCTAAGGACCCTGGCTCTGTTCCGTCATTCATTCACACAGGCATGTCCGTTGTGGCTCATTGTCTTCGTCTATCTCTCTTTCCCTCAATATGCCCCGTGGGGGTTGGGTTTTCCAAGCCTTCCTTCCTCATTATGTATCCAAGGAATTATCAACTGTCAATTCCTGATTTTGAGTAAAAGTGTTCATTCTGTTGCCATTTTCTTTAAGATCTTTTGTTGCTTACTCGCTCCGTGCATCGAATTTTCAGTATATTTCTGCAGAACCACATTTCTGCTGCCTCTTGTTTTTTCTTCATCTGTGGAGAAATTGTCCAACATTCACTGCCACAGAAGGGGATGGATCTCGCATGGGAATTCTGCAATCTTTTCTGTTTCTAACGATTATTTTCCGTTTGTCAGTACCCTGCTTAGTTTTTGGAATGCTTTTTTCGCTAGTCCATTGCGTGTTCGGATCTCGGTGTTGCATTTTCCATCCTCTGTTAAAACGATTCACAGATAGTTAAACTTTTGCACCTGATTGATTTTTCTATCTCCAACTGGCAATTCAAATCTTTGACGTTTTCTCTTGCTGATGACCACACTTTCTGTCTTCTTGCAGTTAATGTTTTCTCGCCTTCTTCTACCACCCGATCTAGTAATTTCTTTTTTCAGTTGGCCATCAACACTCGCCGATAATAAATCCTGGTAGGGTCTCCAGTTCTCTTAGGATAGCGTCGCTGTAGAAGTCGAATAAATCTGGGTAGAAGACATCCTTGTCTCAGGCCCCTTTTTTATTTTTGAATAGTTACTCAATTCATTTTCTATTCATATACAGATCGATTGCTTCCTCCATAAATTCAGTATTGTTCGATCTTTTCTAAATAGATTTAGTTTTCCTAGTCGTTTAAATATATCATTGTACCGCACCTTGTTAAATACGTTTGCGTACTTAAGTGCAAATATTTTTCTATTGCTCTCTTTCTGATCATGAATATCGACAAAAACAAAACAAAACAGTTCTGAACCATTTCCGGTCTAATTCAGCTTCGTGCTATATTCATTAGGATTCTCATCGTTAGTTTGCTTATGTGGCTCATTAAACTGATTGTCCGATGGAGTTCTGATTCTTTTGCTCTTGGTCTCTTATGTAATGGCACGGAGATAAAATTAGTGAGGTCCTCTGGTATGTGGCCACGTTTTTTATATTTTGTTTATTACTTTTTATTTAATTTTATTACTTTTGCAGCTTTGTCCCTGTTCATCTTGTTGCAGATTTTCGTGTATATATATGTACTAGTGAGTTAGCCCAAATGACTTGACTTACTTTATAGTCCACCAATAGAAGGTTAACCAATCAGAAGACGTAGAACATTCAATCCGTCGTGTATAAAGGCGGCCATTTTGTTTACTCTACCCGAAGGTCTAGTCCAGCTTGTCAGGCGAAGAGAAACAGAAGGACGAACTACGCTCTGCTACTTTTACCAAAATATCCACTGCTAACCTGAACAACGCTTTCCTACTGTTAACCTCTGGATTCTATACTCGAAGACGACCGTCATCATAAACAACACATCTAAATTTATAAAAATAGAAAAATATAAGCCTCTTTGTAACAGAGAACGAATTGAAACAACAAATAAAAGATACTTTTTAATGAGGGAGATGAATTGAATATTACTGATAAATATGGGTCGAATAATAAAAATAATGGTTTGGAATGTGTAGCAAAAAATTTCCAATTGTACGGATCATCCTTTCCTTTGTTTTAGACCACTGAGTCGACTCAAGCAACAAGAGATCAACACCATTTCCTATTCTTTTCACTAATTGTCAAGTGTATATTAATTACTATTGTGGACAAAATGTTTATTAAATTTAACAAAAAATCAAGTAGGGGCATCTGGTACTTGCATCGCTTTTCTCTGGTAAACGTTTGAAGTGGAGTTGAACATTTGGAAATAATCTATAATATGTTAATATTGTGATTTTAATTAGTTACATACACACAACCAAAAATACTGAATGCTGACCGTATGAAAATAGAAAAATAGAATCTTATAATGGTTATGTAAATCTGGCAAAAAACATTTAATATGTTTTTAAATGTTTAATTGCAATCCTTTGTATAGAAAGTGATATAGGAAGAACACGAGGAAGAGAGAAAAGTCTGTCTATTCATCGGCCTAAGTTATATTTATATACGTATTTGTGTCTGGAAAGTTGATGGGTATTTGAATGGCAAATCTAGAAAATTCTATTTATTCGGTTTCACCCTCTAAAAGGACTTCATCAAAATCGGGGTTTGGGCAATTGAATGATTAATTGGAAATGATAGATGCTTTGTGAATTTGCTTAAGGACAGTTTTTTTTTTTTTTTTAGATTAATAAGATAAGAATCAACAAAAATACTTTGGAGTCAATTCCTATATATTCTGTTTGGTGAACAACTAGACTGCATTAAAAAGAGCGCAAATTTTTTGTAGAACGTTAATTGAATTTAATGTCTTACAATTTTAAAAATATTGATTAATTACTCGGGAATCGATAATACTGAGGCTTATGATCATTTCTTTCCATATACTAAGATAAAGATGATTTCTTTTATTTTGACAATATATTATTTTATCTCAAAATTTGACGCCAAAGCACAGTCGTAATTCTCATTTTAAAATATGTGATCATATTTAAAACATATATTCTTGTTTTGATTTCAACCTTGTAAATGTATTTGAATTTCGGTAACTGAATGGCCTACGAATAAAGGTGATATAATATCGAAAATTAATCGTATGTACAGTACTTCATCAATGACCTGTACTTTGATTTTCCGGAATTCGATTATCGTTTAGTAAATTGCAGGAATTAATTTCCACTTATTGAATGAATATTCTTAAATTCTTAAAGAAAATTGATATGCTCAAAGTCATTGAAAGGATAGACATTGTGTAGGATTAAATATCATCAAAGACGATTCGTAAGTCATGTGGAAAATTATTTCTAATGGAAAACAACTCCACTGATAATGACGCTGTTCCGATTGCTGTGTCGACTTCATATTTTATTGAGCAATTTGCAGCGTTAAATGTCAAGCAGAAATAAAAGACTTGGTCAAAAATAAACTGGACAAAATCTTGAACAAGGTGTTTGAAAATGTTATTTAATGATAAAATGTTAAAATCCATTCAGCAAATAACTTTTCTTCATTCTTTTTCGATAATTTATGTATTCCGTTATTCAGAATTTTGAATTGTCCGAAAATATTTTTTCAAATCCTGTTTCAAGGTATCCGGATAATAAGGAAAGTACTGTATCATAAGGTGTATATATATATACACATTGGTATTTATAGCCTTTGATTATGTATATGTTTCAACTGACTGATTGCTATGGGCAACATGTCAGAAAACGGTACGCTAAAAATAGATGTACTAATTAAGAAATCTGTTATTGTGTGAGTTTGAACTGTTTAATGACTATGATAACAAAACCAACGGATGCTGTTAAGCCCATATATGCACACGAAGAGAATTCCCTTTAATAATGAGCATGACAGACTTTATTGTACATAATGCTGCATATTCATAGCACCGATAATTGGATTTAATACTTTGTATTTATATTAAAAATTTCCAAATACATGCCATAGAAAATGTCTTATTTTTTATTTGTTAATCGAGTCCATCCCAAGTAAAGCAGTAAAACCACTAAGACACAATGAATGGGTGTGCAAGAACAAAAGAAGAATAATTAAAACAGTCTAGGTACCATAGCGAAGAACTTATACAAACAATTATGAAAGTATTTATAGAAAAGGCACAGGAAGGAAACCTTAAATGGAGTAGAAAAGTGATTGAATCCGAGCTGTCAGATCAGGACCAATAATATTGTTGATTCTATTGATTTTATCACGAAGGTATAGAGAAATAACAGAAGCACAGGACCATATGTGGCAGCAATATTCTAAGCATGGACAAATGCTAGACATATATATATATGTAAGATAGATTCTGGAGATAAAATTGTCTATATATTCTATATTTTAGGATGGACGGTAAAGTAATGGATTGCAGCTCGGATTGAAGAATCGGAGACTCGAATTCCAGTTACGTGCTAATATCATTGGGAAAGGTATGAATCCATCTCTTCTCCTCCAGCTATTTTTTAAATAGCAGGACAAACTGGTTCTATAGCCTTGAGTGGCAACCGGTCTAGGAGAAGAAAAACTCTGAATTTAAATAGACAATGCACATAAGGAAAAGGAATATTCTCATTGATTCGATGATTCGACAACGGTCGACATATATATATATATATATATATATATATATATATATATATATATATATTAATGAGATGTCAACAAATAGAAGTTGCAGTATTAATTAAGAATGGGTTGGCAATAAAAAAAATTAAAAAGTAGCTTTGCTTCTGACAGTGCAAACTTCAAGACGAGCGCCACGTGGAGACGTGCTTAGTATTTTTTTTAATGTTGCCTATCGATGAAAACTTAAATATGTGGTAAGAACCTTCAGGACACTTCGTACCAGTTTTGGTTATATACCAATTTTGTATTGAATGCACACATGCTTTTTAAATCACAATTTTCTCGGTTTTTTTCTTCTAAATAGCAGAGAGACATTTAAAGTAATCATTCAGGTGTGAATTGCACGTGTTAAATTTCGGGATATACATATAATGCTTTCATTTTCGAATTTAAAACCATTTAGCCGTTTCCATACAGGTAATATGCGGTATTCATTGACCGAAAATTTAGCTTTACTGCTGCTTGAAATTTATAAAATCAGTTTCATAAATCAGTTTTTCAAGAAATTAGACTTTTCAAGTTCATTGTTATCACTCTTCTCGTACCTTTCAATCTGTGGAAAGTCAATATCTTATTAGTATAACACAAAATATAATTATTTACCTTTTTCGTTCTTGTGCTACCAAATATTGATCCTTTAGCTGTTGGAAACACTTCAAGTGATGTATTTTTGTTATTTGACAACTTTATCTGTTATTTTATAGTAACAGCCTGTAGGGTCTGATGCAAAATTTTCTTCTTTAAGACCTAAAGGATTAATTCTGTTGAAACTATTTTAATCATTGATATTGCACAAATAAATTGAAATTTTATTAGATTATGTCAAAGTATGATTATGATTTTTTTCAGATGCCTTTCTCAAAATAGCACTAGTATCTAACTCTCAGTTATGTTTCATTTTAAAATCTTTTTCTTAATATGCTTTTTTCTATAATACATCGAGCAAAGTAAAAGTGAACGAAATGAAATTATGAATTTTAAAATACACTCCCCAAAATATTCATAAATGCATTAAGCATGAAATAACCCCGACGTGCTGTCTACTCTGTAATATTTATTTTAAGACATTTTATTTCTGGCTTCTTAATACAGAAAAATACCGCACAATCTTAAACGGTTTGAATTTGACATCCAAAATCTAAGGTGTATAAAATATTTTAGTTTGTGTTTCGAATCCTAATCGAGTACGTTACGCTACTTTAGAAAGGTATAAACCCACATCTTCTCATTCCCCAGGCTGTGAGACAAATAGATATTTTGACTGTGCACCCTTGCCTTGAATTGGCAACCAGTTAAGGAAAAGGAAAACTCTAAGTTTAGAACCGGCTTGAAGAGGGATGGATTTTGTCATGTAGGAATAAAGTGTCGCTGCAAACTTTTGGGTTTGAACACGGATCGCCGCAGAGGAAGCATAGTCGACCTCATCTTGAAATAATTAGATAGCGTGACGGGTAAAGGAAATTAGCGGCGTTTGACAGAGTATTGCTCGAAGGTGTTACTATGATTTAAAAAGTCTCTCTTACAAACGGGCATTACAAATGGTTTCGGCACGCTATTGTAACCAAGACACTCCACTACTGTATATAAGTGGTGACCCAACGTGAAGTGAAGTCATAAAGACAACTGTATTATTTCTAAATAAACCAAAGATATCAGAATTCTCTAATAAGAACATTATTAGGAAAGAAGAAATTTCTTATGTCGTTATGGATTTAAGGTTTTGATAAACCCTAATTTTAATGGGACATATGTTTGAGTTGTTATCCCGGCTTTATTTATTTTCTTAAACAGTGAAATTAGTACAACCGTCCTCTTTCAAGAAGTCCTACTAAAGAAAAATATGCTTCCCCACTAGAATCGAACCTGTATTTATTTTTTTCATCAGTGAAATCACGTCGAAGTGCCCTCTACGAAGCTATATCTGGTAACTATATCTTCGTACCCGGAACATATACAATAGTAATTCTTACATGGATTTTTTAATCTGACATTATTTTCTATTACAATAAACGTTTGAGCTGAAAAAAGCCTCATTCATTTCAGAAAAAAAAATAAGTAATGAAAAATGCGAAATTTTTGTTCAGAAAATGTTCCAATTTACAGTTGAGTTGACGACATGTAAGTTCTATGCTAACAGTTTCTTTTCTCACATTTCGCGTATGTGGAACTTTTCTTTCGGCTCCATTCTTTCTAGTCAACATTAATCTTCAAACATTTACATGTAATGTCAATCCTTATATGCTATCCACCTGATTACTCTTACTTTGTTACGGCTCCTTAGTAACGTTTCTGTTTTCTAATTCTTCGACCCCTTGTGTCTTGGTGGGGTTACTGCCTTGCTTGGGGGTGAACTCGATTAAAAAAAATGATAAAGTAATGCCACTTTTTCATTCTATTTCCTACCTTATCGAATCAAAGAGTTTTAGATATGGTTTTCCTAGTTAACCATCGCTCTATTTGAGGCATTTAAATGTCTTAAATTTGAAATATCTACTTTTCTGTACAATACCCTGGTGGTAAAAATTAGGTATCTTAGACGCAAAGACGTTCGTGAGTGACTGTCGGAAGTCTGCCTTATTTGCGAAGAATTTCCCACGAAGGTGGTTGTCCAGGAAATGGAAGAGGTTGTAATCTGTTGGCGCAAGGTCTGAGGAATAAGGTGGATGGTCCAACGTCTCTCAGCCAAGTCGACATGTGTTATCCTTGGCCACCCACGCCCCATGAGGCCTGGCATTGTCATTGCGATGAACAATTGCTGGCTACTCCTGCTTTAGTGCCCGTAGCACGTGTTCCAACCGTTGCGAGTACAGAATAATCTGTATTTTCTCCCTCCAAAATACAATATTTATAAAACCTTTCATATTTATGTGGGACAATCTAATTACGCTCGTAAATGTCGTGAGTGAGGAGTTACAATTCTTTGCAAGCTTTAAACAAATACTTTTAAATGAAAAGCTAATTTAAGTGAAAATAGCAATTCCACTCTGAGACATTAGACAATGGAATTTTTAAGATGGTAAAGCATCAATATTATATGCTTTACTATTCAAAGGAGTATTTCATCTTGATTGTTATACTCACAACGTTTCAGCTGTTGTACCTTTCGGCCTTCATCCGGCGTCTGTCTTCGTATTTTGTAAACTTGGAGTTTTGAACTGAGGTATTTATCAAATCCACGGGTAGATTATTCTCGTTCCATTTTCACGTTTAAGGGATATTTCGTATCCGCTAATATTCACTTGGCTTATTCATCTTTCTGTCACTTGGGAAGATTATATGACCTTTCATCACTACCAGATCCAGGGACTAAACTGATGTAGCCTATATCACTCAGTATTTTTATCGCTTTTATTGTTATTGTTTACAATTATCCAACATGTCATTGATAATACTTTTATGAGGAAAAGACATATGCCCAGAATCATAGAACACATTTCAAATTTAAATGTTGAAAAGTCCCTGTACCTTTAACGATTTGATATAAAAAATATATTTAACGATTGTAGATATAGTTTTCTCTTTTTGGGTCTGTCTATATTTCTGAAGTATTATGTACATTATTTACATTATTCGGACTATTGTCCTCATCTTTGTCGCCATATTTATCACAACGTTTCGGCCGTTGAACGCTCCGGCCTTCTTCAGGTGGTTGGAATTTCGAACTGAACCCTTTATTTCGCTCACTGGGGTAGACTGTTCTAGTTCCACGTGCCATGTTTGATGGATGTCAGTTATCAGTTATCTCCTGCTAATTTCCCTCTGAAAGTTCTCCACTGCCTTAACCGGGTATTGAACTCACACTGTTTGGGTCCTGTCACTGGATCTAACCAACGCCTTTATCCACTGCGCCATGTGTCTATGTTTTCTCTTTTGTGTATATGATTGGTTCTATTAATAAAACTGTTAACAATAATAATTGTTAAAAACTTATTTGAGGATGTTCATTTTTTTTTTAACTAAATTCATCACAACGCAGTTTTTTCTCTTGTCATTTATTTATTCCATATAAATGCATATGAAATTATTTCATGGTTTTCATAAATTCAAACGCAAGTGAAATTAATGAAATGTATTTTATTTGTGACAATGTATTTTGACAAAGAGACGCCAAAAGATAATCTATTTTTCATTCTATAAAACGTCGAAGAAATCAATATAATGAAGTCATTAAGCGTTATATCAAATTATTTTGTTACTCTGAAAAACAATAAAGCGGTAAGAAAAAAAATTAGAAACTGATGGCAAATTTGTCAAATGTTATCGACTGATTTCGCTAGGTCTTCCTTCAACGAAGTGCTGTAATTATTGGAACGTTTCTCTTGTTATCTGAAGATATACACAAGATAAAAAGAAGGGGAAGCTAATTTACATTCAAACGACATTGTATTTATGTGTAAACATGTCAAAAATAGGATATGTAATTTCATGTGATGATACGCGTAAGGCATGAGTCAGTGTAGACAATTTAACTGATGATATCATCTATTCAATATACAGTACAGCACACACAGAGATACACGTGCATATTGATGAATCGTTGTAAAATGTACTGAGCAAGATAGGACACTGTTACTAGGGTTGCGAGTTTTGTAAATGCAGCGGCGCCTTGACTTACAAGTTTAATTCCTCCGTGACGGAGCTCGTAAATCAAATTGCTTGTATGTCAAATCAATTTTCCCCATTGAAATGACATTAATCTGTTCCGGACCTCACAAAAACACCGCATTTTTTTTGTTACATGATTTTAAGTGAGAAAAATGTACTTATAAATTACAAATATTGTATAAAAGTACAATACAATAGAATGTACCGCAATAAATTGGTTTTATTAAGTATAATGTACAGCATTTACCTCGGAGTTCAGACATAGATGAAAGAGAAAAGGCTGAACTGAATAACTGAATCTTATTCGCTGATTTTCCCCCTTTCCACCATGCTTTTCTCACTTTCATCTGCAGGGGATTTCGATAAAAACCAGTCCAATGAAGTCTGTTTTATCCTCTCTTTCAGAATATTTCTGTAATAAGTTAGGCAAGTATCATTAAATAGCGCCGTCGCACGTCTAGTTACAACATTTTTCGGGGTGTTTCTTTTGAATAAAGTTTGAAAGTTTTTCCCACATTCCAAAAATTTCCTCTATCTCACTTGTAGAGATAAACTTCTCTGCTTCCTCTATTTCCTGTAAAACCTTCATGTGTTGTTGGCGTCTGTAGATGTCACCTTCATCCATATCCAAGTCCATGGACTTGCCGAGAGATACAATCTTCCACCACTGCAGCTTCGGGTTCGAGTCTTTCAAAGTCCATTTTAGACACAACCTATCAGCTTCCACGCAGAGGTTAAGGTTCACTTTGTAACACTCTGTCAGGCCATATTGATAATTCTGAGGCATATCGCGATGTTATAGGGGCCCTTCAAGAACACTAGAAAGGTGAGATTTCTGCTCTACGTCACCTCAAAGCAGCAGAGGAGCAGGTGCTTGGTGAAAAGCTTCTTGAAATTAGAAATCACCTGCTGGTCCTCGGCTTCAGGATAGGAGTGGTGTTGGGTGGGAGATAGAGAATCTTTATAAAGTTGAACTCTTCGGGGATAGGTGAATTATCCAGGACGGGAAGGGCTTGCAGAGATATGTTATTTTCCTGAAGATATTTCATAACGTCAGAACCAAACATCAAATTCACCCACTCACAAAGAATTTCCTGGTGACCTACGCCCTCGGGCTTTCCCTTCACATAACCTGCAGTTTTTTTTTTCAGAATCTAATGTGACATAAATGCTCTGAAGGTTTTCCCAATGATAAACGAACAGCGGCTTAATCTTGCTGTCCCCGCTCGTATTGGCGCACAATGCGAAGGTTAGTTTATCCTTCATGGACTTGAGGCCTGGCATCCTCTTCTCCTTTTCCATTATATAAGCCGTCTTGGCATCTTCCAAAAAGTCCTATCTCGTCAGAGTTGAAGACTTGCTGGGAGATGTATCCTTCGGTTGCAATAATTCTCGCAAATATTTTGAGGTAATCCTCAGCTGCCTTCATATCCGAGCTCGCTGCTTCACCATGCGTAGCGACGGAATGAATGTCGGTGCTCTTTTTAAAATTCTTGAACCAGTCACGACTGGCTTTAAACGGCTCGTCCGATGCCTCCTCCGTCGAAATGGCTAGGATCTGCCACAGTGAATCAGCGTAAATCCTCGCAGATTCTAGCCTCCATCACGGTATATTCTGCGAGCTAGTTCTCCGTCACACACCATCAGAGCTTCTCTATATTTTCATGATGTCCATCTTTTTCATAGATGTCCGCTATTTAGGAATTATTTTAACGCCTGTGGCTGTCGTTATTGCCTTTATCGACTCCTGCTTCAGTATGGTGCAGGTCGTATAACTCTTCACCAACACGCATACCTTGGTCATGTTTTTTAATAATTTCTTTCTTTAATTCAACATACATCATCCGCTTCTTCTCAGAAATGTCCTTCGCACTCATTTTCTTTGGACGCATGGTTGGAAAAATGGAGTTTTACAAAATAACTGCAAGAACAAATGCGAGCACAGCACGGATGCTTCCACTGCGACCTAAACGCTTGAAGTGAAAGAGTGAGGCACAGGATGAGGGACGGATGTTGCGTCGTTCGCTGTGACGTTCACAGAGTCAACTAGTGGTCGGGTATCTGAAGCTGGCTCGTAACACAAATTTTAGCTCTCAACTCAAAGCAAAAGATCGGCAGAGAAACGGTTTGTATCTCGAAAAAAATCTCTTATGTCAGGACACTCGTAAGTCAAAGTATCACTGTACACTCAAGCAGACATTGTCTACATATGCTCACATATAGTCTCAAAGATACCCTCGGCAAAGAAGCGCATACATTTTATGCAGGAAAAGTCATAGATTTTTGGACGAATCTTAATAATAATAAGAGTATGTCAGACATACCCGCGCGTACATATATATAAATGTATACGTATATAAAAAGTACACATTTCTATCATATATATATATATATATATGTGTGTGTGTGTGTGTGTGTGTGTGTGTGTGTGTGTGTCTCACGCGTTCTCATGATGTTTCAGTACCGCTGAAACACACACATACACACCCATATATGTATATCTGTGTTATAAAAATATAGTTTTAAGGTATGGTATATTTATAGATAAAAATGCTCAATATAAAGGATAGATTGTGTGTAAATATACACAGAATAGCGACAGTTTGTTCGATGCTTGAGCGCAATCTGGACTGAAGATTGCGTTCAAGTATGAAACTGACAGACGTCATAGACGGCTTCTGTAAGCGAAAAAAAAAAAACGACGCACACAAAATCCTCTTTACAAATAGTAAATACGCGAACAGCACCATACTTTCTAAACATATCTGGGATATTAAAATAAAAACCAAATCACACCAAATATATGGAAAATAAGGAAAACAGATCAACTCGACCTACTAAATAAATGATCAGAACTGATCACAAAATGCAGACACGAAAACAAAATTTTCTATGTTACTTAAAAATCGAAGACTACAAACGAACAAGAATAAACAAAAATAAATAAAACTAAACTAAAATAAATAATCAAAAATAATTAAGCCAAACAAATATATAAGTAAAGAAAGTAAGTAAATAATTAACGTATTAATACACTACGAACGCACACATAAACGCAAGTAAATGTAATAACAACCAACAATAAAGTAATGATAAAAAAATTAAACAAAACCATAACCATAACCCGAAAACTGCATCATGATCCACAATTATTTCCACCCAATAGCACATAGAATAATTTGAAACGGAATCATTACCGCTCACCGAAATAATCGTTAGAACAATACATTAGACTATCTAAAATGCATCACTGACCTGTATATATAAATAGTCAAGCAAAAACACACGTCTGACGATTGTGAATAAGCAGGAAACAGACTGTCCCCGCTGGGTGTTGACTTCAGGATCCACTATATATATATATGTGAAAAGTGTGTGTATATATATATATATATATATATATATATATATATATATATATATATAATTATTTATATATTATATGCGCAGTACTTATTAGAAAGCGCTCAATATCAGAGATAGAGCTAACATATTTGGTTATATATATATATAACCTGCGGAAGGTCGTTTGGGAACCTTGTGGCACTTAGTGCACCAGGTCTCTGTATTCGGCCCTTCAAAAAGTGTGGATGGTCTTGCACGAAGCCTTCACCACTAAAATCAAATCTCATGTGCCGTTGTCGGGCTGTCGGTTTCCTGAAAACTGATCTGCTTGACCCTCATACGTCGAATATCGACGGGAGAGTCGACTATATATATATATTTAACTTTTTATAAGAGATTTTAAAGGTAAACAGAAATTCAAAATCAATACTCCGAAGATTTTCATTTTTTGCATCGATCATGACTGCCAGAAAATTATAATCAGAAATTCAGATATTCGCTATTAAAATAATAGGGATAAAATTTGTTAATGAAATGATAACATTCAAATGAAATACTTGAGATTCATAAATTAATTTCAGAAGAAAATGAATCTAAACTGTCATAATACTTAAAGTTTCTTTTTCTGTATGATAACGGCGTATTAATGCAAATAGGGAAAGAAAGGGAAAAAGAAAGACAGAGAACGTGTGAATGAAAAAGAAAGTAAGGGAAGACATAGAGAGCATATAGGAAGAGATCTGGTGACCAAACAGTATTAAAGTCGTTGGGGATAAAGAGTGAGAAAGAAAAGAATCTTGTGTTTATTTGCGCATGCGTGCATAAATTCCGTTGCCAAAGATGTCTTCACTTAGGGAGAATTCAGTTCATTTTATTGCGATAATCAATATTTGTAGATGTCAGTTTGACATTGGATAGGTGTTTCTACGAGTTTATTTTTCTGGATGTTTAGTATTTAAGTCATAAAACAATTTTATGCGAGGCAACAACTTCGAAATAACATCGAGGAATGGTATATTCACCACGTTCTTTGGTAGTGAAGTTACGCGTATTGTTTTATTACTTGTACTGTGTAAACAGGATTAAGTGGAGTCAGCTCCGAGAATAGGAAATACCTTAAATGATAAAGAGGGTTTGTAAAAGTAGAAAAAAGAATGACTAAAAGGAAAAAAGAGAGAGAAATGAAAGCAAAATGCCGAGTTTTACAATCGTGATATTAAATAGGTATTTCTTTAAATAATCTATATATAACGTAAATAATGAATACTTACAGGAAATTCAGATTATTCAGCTAGTATGACGTTTCGTAAGAGAGATGATGCCATTAAAGACAGACTGATAATCACACAGACACACATAAATAAACAAAGACATTATGTGTGTCTCTGTAATTATCAGGCTCTCTTATATATATATATATATATATATATATATATATATATATATATATATATATATATATATATATATATATTGATGATAGCCAACTGTTTCATGGTAAGCGTAATGTAGGCCGTCCGTGGTTACGCTTCAAGGAAAAACTTAAGTACAATTTAATTGCTGCAAACATCCCTATCGAGGAGTTCGAACTTGGTGGTCGAGCAACCTGGAGAAACACCTGCTACCGAGGTATAACTAACTTTCAAAAGAATCGACTCAACCATCTGAGAAGAATTAGGAATTAACACTAAATCTCGGGCTAATATATCAACCGATATGACGGTCAACCCTTCAGTATGCCCTTCGTGTGGATTTGTTTTCTAAACCCGTGAAGGATTGTTGTCTTATACGAAACATAAACATAAAACTGAACTGAAAGACACTTATACGTCAATAACGACAGGTGAGTCCATCATATATATATACATGTAAGCAAATATATGGATATAAATCCGACAGTATGAAGAAAAAAATATATATATACATACATCCATAGACAGACTGTTTCGCTGTATCACAGCTCTTCAGTGTGGCTAGACGTCCGATTGCTTCAAGCCAGGATATCAGTCTCTCTCTCTCTATCTATCTATCTATCTATCTATCTATCTATCTATATATATATATATATATATATATATAGCATAATGAGAAGCCACATATTTTAAATGTTGTTTAAAAAAATTTTTTTAACTATATCTAAACAACATAGATATAGTTAAAAAATTTTTTTTTAAACAACATTTAAAATATTTATGACAGTTAGATTTAAGTTAGGAATATCCGAACAGTGACGTTCCATATCACGTGACGTCCGCGTCTCGCGAAGGACGCTACTTGCTAACGAACAGTAATTTATTTTTAATTTATTTGTAACAAACAGTTATTTCTGATGAAAGATTGGGGACAATTTGAAATATCAAATATATATAAATAAATAAATACATTATTATTTTTTTTAATTTGCAACTTTTTCTATATATATATATATATATATCGACAGATAGATATAGAAAAGATGTAAGACAAAGGGGAAAACTTCATTAAGACTTCATCAGACCACGGTTGCTTACGTTGATGCGACTATACATGCGCACGAACGAGAGACACTGAGAATTTTAAATTTACAGATTTTTATTTCTTGGGGTGTTTTCGGTACATGATCTAGCCATTTTCATTTAGATTGTTTATTTTTTTGCTTCCATTTTTTTGGTTTCCATCATTTTTATTATTAAATATCCCAAATTCTAATAGCAGAAGATCTGCCAGGAATATACTAAAAAAAAATTTAAAATTTATATATTTAAAATTCACTGCGTCTCTTGTTCGTACACATGTGTAGCTGCATCATCGTATCAAACTTTGTCTGATGAAGTTCCAAGGAACCAAACGCGTCAGGCGAAAACTTTTCCACTTTTTCATACATATTTCCTACAGAACTGTTCTTTATATATAAAAATAAATATCGTTATTCCATATATATATATATATATATATATATATATATATATATATATATATATATATATATATATATATAATTGCTCACTCATCGTTACTCTGAGTTTTGCGGAGATTATATTAAACCGTATCAACCTATGCTCTCGTATCGAAAGGAGCGTAAGACAATGATGCATCGTCTCACCAGATTTATCTAACCCATACAACGAGGTGATCCTAATAGAATTACAAATCTTACCAGGATTTATTATTTGTTCACACAATCGTATAAATGCAGATTTATGTGAGTGAACGCACTTCTTATTCTCTGGCGGAGAAAATAAGTATGAAAATGAATTGATGTTTAATAACATTTATGTGGACATATAAGTTATTACACATTGATTCAGAGATATAACCTTACGTATAGATACAGACCTCCAAAAGGTTTTCTACACATACGAAAGTTACTATAAAAAAATCTGTGGCATGCTCCAGTTATTAGTTAATTGATCTGAAATTTTAATTGTATAATGTTTGATTTCTGTGATTACTGAGGAAGATGACTCAAT
The DNA here is from genome assembly GCA_903632075.3 of Acanthosepion pharaonis. NCBI lineage: Eukaryota > Metazoa > Mollusca > Cephalopoda > Sepiida > Sepiidae > Acanthosepion > Acanthosepion pharaonis. The sequence continues at coordinate 2,508,518 of CAHIKZ030005437.1, forward strand.
ACCATTGAAAATGTAGGGAGATCATGAGAATAAATTTTTACTGTGTAAAATAAATACTTTTTTTTATCATTAAGCTACATATTTATTGACCAACATTTTTACATACAATTTTCTTTCGCTGTAAACTCTTTTTATTCATGAGTGTATATCCCGAGTTTGATGTCTTAAGTATTGACTTTTGTTGTTGAAACTCATAGCGTAAAAAAACTCATTTGATGATATGTTAACTAAAGAAACGTACATTTCAAATTCTAACTGTTGTTCCTAAATATCTTCTTCCATTTCAATAGGTTGTTCCAACGGTATGCCTCACCTGAATATATCAAAGATTCTGGAATTTTGACTATTATATTTAAGTTTTAATGTAAGCTCTTTTGATCTGTGATTAGATAAAGACAAACATTTCTTCGAGATAAGTTTAATTTAGTGTTGTTCAACTGAGCTGCCGCAACACATTAGTATGATTAAGAGAGGGGTTAGTGAGGTAACGAGATTTTAAATTTGAATAACAAAAAGTGAAAAAAGGTGCAAGCCTGTCTTCAACAAGGGATTTGTTCAACAAGAGTGATAAGACGATCAGTTTTTTTTCAATGAGATATCGACTGAAAAGCAGTTAAACAAAGGAGATACCGCCACTATTAATTATACTTGAAAAGCTTGAAAGGGGAAAACCCCCAAAAGTTATTCTATGTTATTGTATATTTTGGAAATATATATATATATATATATTTTTCACTTTCAAAAAACTGTTCGAGTTTGTCTGAGTTTTGTTTAGGTTCACGATGTAGTAATTGTTTTTATATCAACGACACATATCACTGGGGTGTCACATACTTTTAATATAAGAAGTTGAGTGACAAGATCACGAAGCGTTGGAAAGTACAGATCTAGATGTATTAAGATGGCTGACTTTATTTATCTGTTTTTCAAGAGAGATAAAAGCAAAAAACAAAAGAAGGTCAACACTCTAGTCTCTGTTGCCGAATCGTTTACTTTAACAAAACCTGTCAGAAATGTCTCTGTTGTGTGTCGCTCTTAGACAAATTATTTTTAATTAAGCAACTGCAGTATTACTTGGTAAATTTAGACTGAAAATATGAACACTATTCACAAGAATCAAAGCATATAGTAATATCATTGCAATTAAGATTCACAATTACTTCTCAAATGTAACAAGGAAATATTCCAGTCGGTAATCTTACTTCTAGACCAGAATTTTTCAACCGGTATGTCGCAACAAGTTGGCATGCCATAGTAAGGAGTTAAAAATGTCGCGAGGTTTTAAACTGAAATAACAATATTAATGACGAAAATGCCAAATTCCATCTACCAAGTATTATTTTCCACGAATGATAAAACACTGTTAACATAACAGTTTGGTTCCTTCGAAAGATTTTAATTGAAAAAACAAAAATTACTTGGCCACAAGTTATGCTATTAAAAAATTGATAAGTTGAAGAAGAAAAAGACGAAAAACGTTGTTATTGTATTATTTTGAGAAGAATAGAAATGTTTTTTTGATTTTCAAGGAACTAACTGAATTTGTAGTCAAATTCAGAGCATTTTGTTTGGAATCAAAATATTATCTCTGTTTATTTGATCAACGAAACATACTATTATTTGCACGCGTACTATCAGTATATGGAAGGTAGTGTGATGATGTTACAAAAGATTGAAAACAACTGGTGCAAATCAATGTTTTTGCTTGATATCACAGGCGAAGATTTAGGAAGGGCTTTCTCGACCGCTTCAAATATTCGATAATCGATGAGGCCAAAAAGGTGCAAGAAAATTTTAACGTGTCAAATGCAGGCGTAGGAGTGGCAAAAGGAAGCTGCACATATTTGAGTTTGTTTCTCCTAAGCAAATAGGGGTGCGACTTGAGATGTATTGCACCACTTATAGGTGTGATTGATAAATAAAGATTGGATCGTACGATATGAGCAGTGGTTTGTTGGAAGACAGCAAAGCGCAAAGCTGTTTCATTTAAGTGTTAACTTGGTATAAGTTCTTGCAGTGTATTTCATTTAATTTGGTGTCAAAGGTGGCAAACGTGTTCTGACTTTGTAGACTGATGATAATATGGGCGAAAGATTTAAAGATTTGTACTTAATTATAATCAATATTTTAATACTTTGGAAATTTTTCTTAATAAACTTTGTAAAAAGAAATGAATGAACAAAACTAACAATAAAACCAAATATTAAAACATTTCAAAGTGTAGTATGTGACTAATACCAGGAAATACCAAGTGGTCGGAATAGAATGTCAAAAAAAATTGTTCTAAGTTCATCTGCCATGACTATAATATATACTGTGCTCACTCAGAATGATAGGAAAATAAAATTTGCACTCAGTGTTATACCAGACGTTGAGAAAGCCGAGTGCATGAGCAGGTTGACCTGGAAGATGACATTTTAACAACCAGATGGAGAATTCTGCCTTCACTAGATTTCAGTGGCCGTTCTCAACATTTAAAAAAATGTGGCTGTACCAAATGCGTTTTGGATGCACACACGTGGGATAACCGAATGATATGTAGATATATAAGTGCTCCACTCTAGAGGGCGAAAGAAGATAGTCTCTTACATCATTTGAAAAAGAAACCCCATATTTACCACATACTACCAGATATTAATTGATCCGAGCTGAATAAACAATAAAATTACAAATGGGGCATTTAGTATGGTGTTCTTATTAGTCAGTACCGAGATGACGTCACAAATGTATTAGAGAATAAGTAAAAATAAGATTTTTCTTGCTTTCATGTGAACGCATTCGCACATTACCATAATAAGTAAAATATATAATACAATAGTGTAAAAAGTACTTTTGCAAACTCATTCATATTTTTTCTGTTAAATAATTAATATTTCCATTTTCTCTCTCTCTCTCTCTCTTTCTCTCTCTCTCTCTCTCTCTCTCTCTCTATATATATATATATATATATATATATATATAATAATAAAATATTTTAAGGTATGCTATATTTAGAAGATAAAAGTGTATAGTATCTGGGATAGAGAGTATGTAAATATAAGCAGTGTGGACACAGAGTTCAATAACGAAATACGACAGTATGCTTTATGTTGAACGGAATGTTTAGACTTTAAAGATTGTGTTGAAGCATGAAGCAAACTGCCACCATTCAGTGTTGAACTCTATGCCCTTATTGATTCTATCTCTCTCTCTTTATATATATATATATATATATATATATATATATATATATAAACGCAACAAAAGAACTACGTAAAAAAGATAATCTTTGCAGAGAATAGAAAATAGTACAAAAAATAAAAAGATATATTAAAAGACGACACAAAATTGGAAAGACTAAACACAAATCAAATACTACCGATATTATTAAAAGCACACTAACAAATTAATCAATTTCAACCGGAAAATGGAAAAAAGGATTAGAAATATTGAAAAAAGGAAATAAAAAATAATCAGCAAGCAACTTCCGTTGGTTTTTATTCAAATGTACATAAGTGTAAAATTGTTACTAAAGGACACACACACACACACACATACATACATACATACATACATCGACACTTTTATTCCAACAGTTTCTTTTCTCGAACTTCCCGCCTGTGGAACTGCCTTCCGTTTATTGGCTTCCCTGATAACAACAATCTTTAAAAATTTGAATGTAACGTCAATCGCTATTTTTGTCCTTTCCTCAGTTCTCTCTCTACTAAGTTTTTTCTTTCACTTTCACTTCCTGTAACTACCTGCATACTATTGACATTCCCGCCTTACTTGCTTGGGGTGAAATGATTATATATATATATATATATATATATATATATATATATATATATATATATATATATATATATATCTGTCTGTGTGTGTGCGCGTATGTGCATATTGAATCAATGACTATAGCCTAATGACGTAATAGTATAATATTAGTTGAATCTTCACCTTATCGCAGGTTAATGTTCAGTTTCTGTGATAATTTTAACTACATGAAAGGAGATTAAGTTGAAATATATTAAAAATGTTTTATTATTATTATTAGTCTAAATATTTATAACTATGTATAAATGAATAAAATATTTATGTGGGTGCACGTGCTTTATATTTTGTAAAAATGCAAGAGAAAATAAGTATTCAAAAACCACCACAAATGCAGTTTGTTTGAATTATTTGTCTACACGTATAATGAGCTTTAGTTTGAATTGCTTCTCTTGCAAATTGATTGTCATTTCAGTCAACTTAAAGAATAAAGAAAAAAAATCAAAGAGAAATAAGAAAAAATGATTCTATGTGCGAATGTACGCGAGGGAGGGAATCACATATAGAACGGATAAGTAAATAAAATGAAACTGTAAAAAATGTACGCTGCTAATTTAGCAAGTGAGTAGAAAGTAAGAACGCGTTAAAAATGTTGAATGTTTTCGCAAATAATAAAAAATTACAATAAAACGAACTGAGATTAAGATTTTTAGAATAGTCATTAATTAAAAGAAGAAATGCTGGAATAATCACTTTTGCTTTAAATACAGTAGATGATCACACTATAACAAATCGATTGAATTATTATACAAGTGTTAACGTATTGCGATAACTCATTGAAATCCTTGTTAGAAACGTTTGAGATATAAATTGAAATATATAGACAAGCAAGTATTTAATTATTAGTGAATATTTCATTCAGAAATTTAGCAAATAATTTCAAAAATAATTTTAATCAATCCCTTGAAGTTCTAATTCCTGAAATGTTGGTGGGCATATTAACAAAGAGTCTTATTTCATTTTATACTGAAAAGATATGCAGTTTTCCTTCTATCTAAATTATGGGTATCGAGTACATTAATGTATAAACATCTTCTCCAAATCTGACATCGACTATTTCTGATGTTGATATAAGTCAATGAAAAGAAAAAAAAATATGACATACATTAGATGCTTTTGTCATTTTAACAAATTTCGCATAAGTTATTAAGATCCATAGACGCTGAAAAAATAGTCAACTCCTTATACTACTCCAGAAAGTACGGGACATGTTTCATACACTATTTTCACAAGAGTCATACTAGAATAAAAATAGAGTATTGTTGTCATTGTTGCGTAGCTGAAGTCCAGCCTTGAATAATATGGATGTAATTTGAAAATCTGATCTACCAGACAACCTCAAGCGGAGATTCTTTTGAGCCACTGTGGAGGCGGAGTTAATGTACGGTGCCACTGATTAGACATTATCTAGAGTCGTAGAGTCTAAGCTGGGTGGAACCTAAACTTGGATGCTGACAACTATACTTAAAATCTCCTGGAGACAATATTCAACTAAATAACAGAACTACGGACCCATCCCTAATATTTGTACAATCTTATGTGAACGCAGAACTTGGCAAGCAAAACTAGAACACCAAGTGATCTACCGTTCTAGTCCCCTAGCCATGAAGAAAAACAAGTTGGTCTCCCAGCAACCGCCTACATTGACACGTTATGACACAAAATGCCTCCCTAATGACCTTCCGACCTTGATGAAGGACCAGGATGGTAGGCGTGAAAGACTCATGAATGTTCGAGCTAACTTGACTGAATAATTGTTGCTATATCTGGGCTGAAGCTACATAATCTTCTCTTCCCAGCCTCAACAGAGTTAAGAAAAGTTAACATGCCCTTGTAGTCAATTTTTCAGCTCACGACCCCTTTCCTAGAAACGTGCCCAACGTTACTCTGCCGCTATTTCTATGGAAAAACTTTCTAGCGGTAGCCATTCCCTAGTTTCACCAGTTCAGACTTTCACAGCTAGCATCCGCCATGCCATGTAGATAGGGGCGAACAATCCTCATTCTCTTCGTATTCCATTAGTAAGCAGGATGTTCTATTTGGACAATTTCCTCCCGAGAGACGCTGTTTTGTGGAACAGACTACTGAGAAGATACTTCGCAAAGGATAGAAGTGGGTCGGGCTGTGACATTAATATTAGTCTTAAGAGTATTACTATGAAAGTAACTCGAAGCGATAGAGAAGTCGTTACCCAGATGAATATTGAGAATAGTATGGGCAGAACATGTGTGCAACGATGAATGTAATATTTTAAGGAAAATAGGAATTACAAAGAAGTTGATACATACAACAGAAAGAAATAGTTGAACTTGCTCGGGCAAAAATAAGGAAAGAATTTAATACTCTATTTACATTATTCAGGCTATTGTCCTCATCTTTGTTGCCATATTTATCACAACGTTTCGGCCGTTGTACGCTCTGGCCTTCTTCAGGTGGTTGGAATGTCGAACTGAACTCGCTCGCTGCGACAGACTGTTCTAGTTCTACGTGCCATGTCTAATTCACCTCTCCAAGTTATCCACTGCCTTAACCAAGTATTGAACTCACAACTCTTTGGGTCCTGTCAATGGATCTAACCAACGCCTTTATCCACTGTGCCATGTGTCTTTAAGAACACATGGCCCAGTGGCAGTCTACCCCAGCGAGTGAAATAAAGGCTTCAGTTCGACATTCCAACCACCTGAAAAAGGCCGGAGCGTACAACAGCTGTAACCTTGTGATAAATATGGAAACAAAGCTGAGGACAATAGTCCGAATAATGTAAATAGTGTAGATAATCATAATCTCAGAAATATAGACAGAATTTAATACTCACATGACATACTGGAGGCAAAAAAGGAAGGCGAAACATCGATTAAGCTACAGAACGAATTTGTTTGAATGAACAAAGATCAAAGGGTTTAGTAAAGGATAAAAAGTTACATAGACAAAAGCAGACAGGAAGTTGTGGAGAGCAATAAGCGATTTCATCCTGAAGGGATATAGCACATAAGATAGGAAGATATTATCTGATGTAAGTTAAATGCGAACACAGTTCGCCAAATTAAGTCTTGTTGCACACATTTCTCGAAGTTCTCCTTGAGTGGGTGAGTGAGTGAGCGCGTGTGTTTGTGTGTGTTTGGCAGAAGCACTGAATCAGTGATGGCAGAATGATTGCAACCGAAACGGATTGCAAACATTTACAATTGTCTGCTGAATAAACAGATGTCTCAGGTTGAACAATGCCTTGGCTTTTACGCAGGATTTATATCGATTTATTAAAAGCTTTGATGATAACTCGCGCTGTCCAAAATCTCGTCTACCTTCTTTCTTTTTCTTTTTATATATATTGGGCGCGATTTAGATGAATGTTCACGTCTTCTTTCATTGTGAACTAATTGTTTAAAAAACAACAGACGGATTTCTTCCAGAAAAATATATTTGAAACTCATCCGTTTTATTGGCGTCTCTAGTTTTTTTTTTACGTATGTTAGAAATAGCAACGATAACAAAAAGTGACCAGGAACAATGACATTAATAATAATAATAATAATAATAATAATAATAATAATAATAATAATGGTGGTGATGGTGATTAATAAAAAAAATAATATGCAAATTTATTACAAGTAATTTTTGATAAAAGTAAGTTTTTATCATTAAGAATAAGGACATTATATGAATAGACTGGTCCGATTGTATATAATAATGAAGGCTTTTAGGGGAATATTTTTTGTTAATTATCACCCATCAGACTTTCCTTAAACCACGACATTTGTTAGATTCGCGAAATATTGATTTTTAAAAATTATTTTAGAAGGGATGTCCTGATGATAATATAAAAGCAGTGTAAAATCGATCCCTGAGTTCTTGAAGACTTATCTGTACGTTTTTTTTAACTGTGTTTACGTCATTGATTACTGCGTACTACAGATATTGTCATTTTTCCTATTTCGTAGGGGTAGGTAGTTATCAATGACGTAAGTGCAGTTCAGAATTTGACATTTGTAAAGAAAAATAAAGTAGAGAAGATCATCTGGGGGCCTCTGATTAAAAAGTCAAGGACACTCATACAATTTTACTAGTTAAAGAAATTACGCATAAACGCCAAAATTACATCACTGGGTTGCCCAAGAGGCATATGGTCTGGTAGATTAAAGCATTGGTTAAAACATACGTGTTTCCTTGGCAGTTGTGAGTTCAGTCGCTGGCCCCAGAGAATTGTTGTCGAATATGAGATTGAAATTTGTTAGACAGTATCATTGAGCAATGTGTATAGAATAAAAATCAAAGCCGAAAAACAAAGATTTACTAAAACTGAACAAATTGCAAATATTACTATCTTACGGAGGGCATTGAAAATGTAGAGAAAAGCATTGGAGTTCTGTAGAAAAGGGATGTCATTTAGGATTTAACGATATGTGCCAGGAAATTGTAGTAAGAGAAAAGTTGATCTATGATGATTCCAATATATACTGATTTGGGCTTAAGAGTAACCAAAGTAGGTTTTGTATTGGTAATACCTCAGTAGTTCTAAAGACATCGATGTTCCGAGGGTTAACCTAGACTGTGTCTAAAAGCCAGCAAGTGCAGAATCGGGATTCAAAATATTTCCGTGGGAACATAAACATAAGCAATGATGTGTGCCTAGCTGAAATTAGGATATAAATATAGAAAACCATAGGATGACAGGAAGTTATATAAACATCATCCTACGACGGGGGATTAGAATCCTTCACGCCCTCTCGAGAAGATTTAATATTTGATAAATGACCTGGAAGACCATAAACTACATGCGGTTGCAGATATTTCGACGGAATTCCGAAATGAATAAATAATTATTCTGTCTATGGAAAACATAGTACTGTATTTTTATTAGACGGTTCAAAAATAGCAATGCCTGAAATTAATGCAATATCCCGTATTTATTAAAATGTATCCAGTAAAAGATTTCGTTACTTTGAGAAAATATCTATACGATTGTCTGCGATGTATTTATGATATTTATTGAATCGCTGTTGAAATGATTTATTTTGGGTTTCCGGCAAAAATAAGAAGATTTTCTTTTCAGTCAAGCAACCACTAGCAGTTACACATTGATGGCAGTTGGTCTGACTCGCAAATGGTTCTTTTGAAAGACTCCTCTTTTCTGAATTTAGTGAAACATAGTTTTGATGAGAGACATTGTCATTGTCCTTTCGTATATTCCAAGAATCTATTAATTAATCTCTGTCATCTGTTTTCTATTTTCTAGTAAATTTTTCCTCTGTATTTCATTGTTGATGTCGATGGGATAAATAAATATTCAAGAGAAGCTAAAATGTTTGTATCGCTACTTAAAATAGCCTCAGCGATATATCATTTCGAGTTACTGGCCGCTGTGTATTGTTGCAATTTTATATTTCTCGTCCATCAATTCAGACTTTCACAGCCATACCATGTACGCAGGGGCAAATCATCCTTGTTCCTGTCGTATTCCATTTCTAAGAAGGAAGATATACTCAGACAGCTCACCACCCCCCGCCCCGCCCGAGAACGGCTAATTTTTGGAACAGACTCACAATCTATCCTACATATTCTCATAATGCTGCATGGATTTCTTTCTCATACGTCTATATAACCATCTCATCCAACTTGATTAGTATGGGGCGAACATTTAGTCAAAAAAATATCGGTCGAATTTCATATGTCAATGATAGGAAGATAGAAAGTTGTTAGATGGAGATAGAAAAGTTGTTGCAAAGTTGTTAACAGTTTATGTATTATGATGTGAATTTTCTTCTTGCTTCTTAATAGCAAAGTAAAAAGCAGTCTTGGTTGCAATTTATTTTATTGAGACGGAAATCGTCAAAATATTGAAACGGTTAAATCATCAAAATGTCGAAAAAAGAGAGATTTGCCCAGCTTAAATATATAAATAAGACAAAAAAAAATATGATTTAATTTAGGGAGTGAAACAACTCTTACGATTTTGGTATTAGCGTACTGTGTCCTCCCCCCATCCCTTCTGCCTCCGAGTAGGTCATACATTCTATTGATCTGTCCGGTGCTTTTCCCCTTTTGCTTTATTGGGCACCATGAGGAGATGGTACCCTTTCATCTCTGGATACTAATATTCTTGATATGACGTTACCATTTTTGGCCTCAACATATTACAACTGCATGATTTGGTAGGAACTTACTATTCACAAGTTTTACAGGGTTTTGTTCTTACCTGTTTCACGAGATAATGGTCACGCAATATTCATTAAGTGCTTGAATTATAACCTTATCATGAAAAAAGACTGCATCTAACAGTTGATTCTATTTTTCTCTTCCAGCTAATACTTGTTTTAACCATCATTATCATTCTAGCTTTCACGACTTGAATCTTAAACCGAATATTACAGCTGCAGGAAGCAATGATAAAGATAATGATCAGAAATAAACAAAGAAATAACAAGGAATGAAAACTACTCCTGCAGATTTGATAACAGAAGATAAATAATATTCACTCCTGTGTTGTTAATATCAGAGGGAAGTGTGGGGAATACAAATATTTATATTCATAATTCATATGTAATTTACATAGCGACATTCATGAATACATGATATTCATTATGGAATGGAACACGTTCTATGCATGTATATATATATATATATATATATATATATATATAAATTTTATTTGGAAGACCAATAATGTTGCATTTATTTTTTCTTCACGTTATACGTAAATATCTCTGTGTGTGTGTGTGCGCGCGTGTGTACATATGTAGCAATAAAGCATATAGTTAAATGATAGGAAACGTAAAAAATTAAATTTTCCAATGCACTCAATTCAGTAATGAATATTCATGCATAATACGAATATTATACAGTGTAAATTGTAGATCTAATTTCAATCATAAACTATGTGTCAGGCGATAGACATATTGATTCACCTTTCTATATATTCCATGTACACAGAATTTACATATTCATTTAAATGTATACCATTTTATATTTTAAAATATTTATTTTGGGATTTTGTATATTACTAGTGCGTGCATTTCTACTAATAGCAAAAACAAGAACAACAAAAAAAAAACAAGTATGCAACAAAATTAGACAAAATAGAAGCCAAAATATTTTTTTAACATCAAAAAATAAGGGTCGTAAGCTTAAATAACAAAACACAGAATGAATGGCTATATATATATATATATATATATATATATATATATATATATATATAACATCAAATCATGATGGTTGAAGTAAATTGGTTGACTACTTTATAGACAAACGGAAATGAACTACATGAGTAAATGAAAATGAAATGCTTATATTATTTCAAATTATTTTAATCATTTATCGATTGAAGCAATATTTACAGAATAATCCTCCGAAGAGATGTAACAGAAAAATTTGATTAAATAAATCGATCGTTGGTATTTGATTTGGTAAAGAAAAATGCACATGGTGTGCCATAAATGGCTGGCATCCGTCAGTCCCAGGAGAATATAGAGTTTAATATGGTGGCTAGCTAATCCCTGTTGGAGACGCCGGCCCAGGGACATTATTATGTTTCTTCAAACCCACAGAACCAACCTGTAGTTTTACACTGAGCTGTTCTTAGTAAAATCTTTTGAAAGATTGCATAATCTGGCGTGAACAGTAGTTGAGCAAAGCCTGTACACTAAACCAATGCTTACAATAAATTGTTTCTTCGCGCTAGCTTTAATATCGATAGCTTCTGAAAGGTTTCTTTTACCTAATTTCATTTTAAAGCCTTGGTTTCATGGTTTTTTAGGCACTTCCAACGATGCCGCATGCTGGTATTGTCTATCGATATTATCAAGAAGTCATCTCTTTGAAAATAAAGATCACAGCCTAGTTCTTAATGTCGAAAAGCTAACGTTCTAACGACTTGGCCACGAACCGAGTGATGGAAATTAGAAAGAATTGCAAAAGATAAAAGTATTTCTAAAATTTCAGTCAAGGGGCAGAATAAGTAGTAAGTTGATTCATAATATTTGTTTTAATCATTTCACTCCCAAGCGAGGCAATAAAGCTACTAAATGCAAGTGGTTACTAGGTATAGTGATACTATGAGAAAATACGATTAAGAAGCGAAAACAGTAAAAGAACAGCAATTAAGAAGACAGGAGATAAGGATTAAGATTGCATTTAAATATTTAAAGATCAATGTTGACTAGGAAGGAAGAAGCTGGAAGAGAGTTCCACAAGCAGCAAGTGTGAGAGAAGAAACTATTAGCATAGAACTTATGGTTACATCTAACCATTTTAATTGTAAAGTGATGAGACCTGTAGTACTACGCTTAAATTCATAAACTCTACGTACTGTAGAAGAAAGTTAATCTGAACAATTACTGTAAAAGCATTTATAGAAAAGGCACAGGGGAGCTACATCATGGTGGTGAGAAAGTAACTAAATTTGAGATGCCAGGTCAGGACCAATAACATTGCAGATTCTTCTTTGGATGTTATCAAGAATCCTTATATACATAGCAGGAGCACCAGACCAGATGTGGCATCACTGCATGGACTTATAAATATGTAAGATAGTAATCCATTTTTGGGAACTAATTATAATGACGGCTGAATCATCCTAACTACTAGTCATACATAACAGTTAAGAAATTGAGACTCATCAGATCAGGCGATGTTTATTTAAAATCTTAGCAGAGATTTATCTTTTGTTTCCTGCTAAGGATTTCCGATTCCTTTTTAAAGTCTTTTCATTCTCTTTCATTCTCAGTAGTACCTTGCGTATTAGTGACATTATCGCGTTGCTTGGAGTGGACTGATTAAAAAAAAATAGATAAAGCGATTAAAAAATCGTAAACTTGTGTAATTGATTTTGAAAAGATAATAGAATTATTACCGAGGGATGACGAAAAATGCATATCTTTATCAGAAATGAAAGTATGGGACGGAAAATATAAACAGTGTAAAATACAATCTATATTTTTTAATTCCAATAGTCCAGTTCTTCCTAGCTAGAACCCGTGCCATGTATATAGAGTCGATTCATTCTCATTCCATTCGTATTCAATTGTTAAGGAGGACGTTCTGCGTTTCCTTGAGGATGTTTCCCGAATACAACAGTCTTGGATCAACTGTTACCTATTCAACATATCCTCATAATATGCCACCACTACTCTCTCTACGCCCATACAACATATATACACACATATCTCCTACGTTCAGTAGGTATTGGTTCTTGTATTGGGTGAACAACAGAATTAATAAAGGGTAAATATAATATTTTCAATTAAACATCAAATAGCTCCAAGAGTGGAAAAATCTTGACTTTCTTTTATTGTTTGATATCTCACTGTCATCGTGCACTTGTTATTAATAAAATAAATTTTGAGTCAGAGTTAATAAAAGTAAAATCCTCAAATTCAAACCAGAAGCCAAATCTTAAAAAGTGTTAGCACTACTCAAAATTGTCCTTTTTCATCTATTGTTCAAAAGATATGTAAAATGTTACTAAGGAAACATTGTTTCTGAGTTGAACAATATGCATTGTGCAAACGTCTTTTTATTCATAAGCTTCAGAGAGGGCAGAGTTATAGACGAATACAACTTAGAGTGAAATCTCTCGTTTCTATTTATAATTTAAGTGAATATTTATAAATGTCAAGTGGAAAAATTAGTGAAACGTCTCTAAAAGTGGATCTACTTTAACGTTGGAAACGTTTCGAGAAATATTTTTTAAGTGTGAACATCATTCACTGCGAGTTGCAAGTTTTTTTTGATTTTTATATAAATATCCCCAATGAATATATGCCTATATTTCTGAGATAAAGTATTGTAACTGTTTACACTATTTACACCTTTCGGACTGTTGTGCTCATCTTTATTGCCATATTCACGACGTTTCGACAGGTTGTACCTGGCCACAGCAGAGGGAACAAAAATTACTAAAAAGAATTAACTAAAAGTGAGATATCCAAAAAGTACATGGTACATGAAATTAGAAAAATCCATTCCCGTAGACTAAATAAAGTGTTCGCTTCCAAATTTCAACGTATCTCATATTCAACGCATATGTACAACGGCCGAAAAGTCGTGAATATGGCAATAAAGATGAGGACAACAGCCCGAACGATGTAAATAGTGTAAATAGTTATCACCATTGAATATAAAAGTAATTTAAATGCTCTTGTTACTTCTGTAAAGAGAAAGTCGCATCACTATAATGTTGAGGGACTAATAAAAAGTATAAGATATATAAGACAAGGAGTTTCGTGAAAAAACAAAATTTTCTTTATTATCTATTCTTATAGTAAGAGTTGCTGGTGTTTAAAACCTCGTCCCGTACTGTAAATTAAACCAAATATTTGTGATTCATTTACAAAGCAGAATTTGAACCAAAAGCAAGAGCTTAAAATTGAGTTATTGTCTCAGTGTTAAGCTTTTAGAGTAGCTAGAGTAATCAAAATCGCTTTAAAGGATCCTTTAAATGTTTTAAAAAATCATGTATGCAACAGAACTACACATAGATATTAGAATGAAATAAAAACAGTTAAGTCTGTGCTTAGCATGTGGGTGCAGATGTTCTTACTCGCTAAAGGAATGATTCATGGGTGTTTATATAATGTTCATATTACCAACATTCGGTAGAAAGAAGAGAGAGAGATTATATTTAACCAGAGGCTGAGATGTAATTCTTAAAGTCGTTAAAATATTTCTCCAAATTCCTGGTTGCTTATTTACATCATTTACAGTTAAACTAAAATTTGTTATTATCCCAATGTTTTATTCCTTGTGCTTTTCGGGATTCATTTGGTGCTTGTCGACTGCATAACCTTCAAGGAATCTCGAACTGAATCCTTTGTTTAATCTACGGGGGCAAATTTTTACCGTGTTATTTTTAATACTGCTGAGTAACTACTAACCATGTTTCTACTAAATCCGAGTCTGTACTATTCGGCCTAGGTAATGAACTCACAATTACCTTGACCCAAATTCACCAGCTTCAATCCACTAGGCTATTGTTTCATGGGACAACCCTGAATCTAGAACTAGAAGCGTTACATCTAATTTTCTGTAGGATACCAGGATCAATATGCATCTGAAGAAAAAGTAATATAAAGTAAAAATACCAGTGAAAACTTCATGTTTTTCGAATTTTAATAATAAAGTTATTGATTGAATAAACTCATGGTCAGTTCTACAACAATAAGATTTCCATAGAAATCCCCCTATCGCATCGTTAAATATTTGAGCTTAACAACTTTAACAAAATTCACATCTAGGATCCTCCATGCGACTCACATTGTAAAAAAAAAAAAAATGTCCTCATTCCCTCCGCATTCCATTGGTGAGAATTATGTTCCACTCAAGCAGCAACTTCTCGTGAATCATTACTCTGGGGAACCACTGCCTGGGAAAGCGACTCCCAAGATGATGTTTCCCCAATCACTACAATCTTAATCTGTTCAAGTCTAGATTTGAAGGTTATCTTCCCATCCTATCCGCATAAATTGCCACTTTCTGCTTGTGGAGGC
This sequence comes from Acanthosepion pharaonis, assembly GCA_903632075.3. Classification (NCBI taxonomy): domain Eukaryota; kingdom Metazoa; phylum Mollusca; class Cephalopoda; order Sepiida; family Sepiidae; genus Acanthosepion; species Acanthosepion pharaonis. The sequence continues at coordinate 2,523,811 of CAHIKZ030005437.1, forward strand.
GCTCTTAAACAATATTCCATTCTTGTATTGGACAATTTAATATTTGATTTGTGTCATTGAATGAGAAGTACATACATACATACATACATACATACATATACATACATACATATATATATATATATATATATATATATATATATATATATATAACATAAATTTGTGCCTATTTTATGGTGTGTTTTGCCGCGGAGTTTGTAAATTCAGAATCATTTTTTGATGAAGAGAGGGCAATATGCCAACTCGAAGATAAAATTAAAAACAAAGGAAATATTATGTTTTACCAGCTTGAGTTTCTAGTGGTAAAACATTCTACTAGGATTTATGCATTCAGATACGTATATACATGTAATATAAATTAAGTGAATAAAAGAGAGAGAGCAAAAGTAAAACGAAAAAAATCTCAAGACTCAAGAAAAAAAATAACGACCGACGATACTGCTAATTCCAAGAGAAATATGAATCCGGTTTGAGGATTTGATTCTTAACATTCGAAGCATGCATAAGCTGGATGTTGTACTTCTTGTCTATTTTAAAATTGTCTATTGCGGTCACATTCATAGAAATGTTCATTAGGTATAGGCTGATGGTAGCGAGTCTAGTACAAGGGCAACTCTGAATGAAAAACCATAGAGAAGGAAACGGGAAAGATTCTACTGTTTTTTCCCAGGAAGAAAAAAGGTTAAAGAAAAAGAATCTGTGGAGAGTCATGATCACTTACACCTTGAAGAAACATGGGATTATATATATATATATATATATATATATATATATATATAGTATTTACATTAGTCGGACTATTGTCCTCATCTTTGTCGCCATATTTGTCACAACGTTTCGGCCGTTGTACGCTCCGGCCTTCTTCAGGTGGTTGGAATTTCGAACTGAACCCTTTATTTCCTCAAGGACACATGGCACAGTGGACAGACCCAAAGAAGGTGAGTTCAATTCCTGGTTAAGGCAGTGGAGAACTTTCAGAGGGAAAATTAGCAGGAGATAACTGATAACTGACATCCATCAAACATGTCACGTGGAATTAGAACAGTCTACCCCAGTGATCGAAATAAAGGGTTCAGTTCGAAATTCCAAAAACGTTGATATATGGCGACAAAGATGAGGACAATAGTCCGACTAATGTAAATACTGTATATATATATATATATATATATATATATATATATATATATATATATATATATTTGCAACCGCAATAATGCCCTACTGCTTATATAATACACCATCTTCCTGGTCCGGCATAATGACTACTGTTGGCTGGTCATCTCAAAGCTTACTCCTGGTGATTGAGGCCGCTGTAATGCAACAATAATATTAAAACGAGGTCTTAACATTCGTTGCCATTAACTCTTCTCCATTTACCAGAGAGAATTTAATATAGAATGCACCTGCTCGCTAAATATCAGAAAAGAAGCCCTGAAGAAGACAAGGTGAAGGACCCCTGCAATATAATAAGAACGTGTCCTACATCATTTTAAGATTGTCTATACTGTCAAAAATTACTTAACTACTTACGGATTGTTAGAGTTTATAAACATTCAAATCAATGAGGTATTGTCAATGAATTGCATAGAGTTTCAAGCCCCGAGGCCAAAATTTAACGAGGTTGGAATATATTTTCCTCGAACGGTATTTATGGGTAGAAACATCATGTTTTATTCAAGATTTATTCCTCTCTTAATGGTAAACCTGATAAGTTCGATAAGCTCAAATTAGCAGCTGATTTCGAAAATTAACTTCAATCTGTTTTTTAACTGGGATAAGAAATGGTTTGTTAATTTTAACACCTCCAAAACGGAACTGTTTTTCTTTGGTCATATAAGAAGACGTTTTTGTTGTTACCTCTTGAATAGTAACTAATTATTTCTCAGTCAACGTTTTCCAATAGTAACTGAAACGTTTATATTAAATCAACTTCTCGGTCTACTGCTAGGAAAGTCGGTTGTTTTCTCGCCAGAATCTATCTTACACCTTTATATGGCTACCATTATTTAGTGCATAGAATATTACTGCCACATCTGGTTTGGTGCTTCTGTCGTGTATTTAAAGTTTTTTGATATAATTCACAAATGATTTTGCAGTTTCATTGGATGACCTAGTATCCCGGCTTCAGTCAATTTCTCACTACCGTAACGTAGCTTCTCTATGCCTTTTCTATATATATTTTCATGGCATATTTTCTGATATGCTTTCCTACTTCACAAATTTAGGCGCAGTACTAGATTGGTAGTAAGTCTCCTAATTTCACTGTTGAAATTGATAGATGTAACCATAAGCCCCATGCTAACAGCTACTTCTCTTGCACTTCTCGCTTGTGGAACTCTTTTCTGTCTTTTGGCTTTCTTGTCAAGTACAATCTTCAAAAATATAAATGTAACGTCAATCGTCATCTTCTGTCTCCTCGTATCATATTCTTTTATTGTTCTCGTTCTCCTCAACGTTTTCTCAGTTTTTTTTCTTTTAACCTCTTGCATCTTAATGTCATGCTTGGGGTGAAATGATTAAAACATCTTTAATGGAGTTCTTAAAATGTAAATTTCTTTGTGTTTTTTTTCAGTAGATATATTTGTAATTTAAGAAGTCATTATTTAAAACAATAATAAATATAATTTTTTTCTCGGAGTTTTTAAAAATTTACTTTGTATATTCGCTGTTGTTAGCGCATAGTTTCAGTCGATTTTTATTCAGGTAATAAAATTATTTCATCACAGTATGATTAAGTGTATTTCGTGATGAAACCGGAAGCATCTTTATCAAATAATTTTGAGTTGGGAAGTAAAACGCCAAGTTCACCTAAAAATAATGTTCATGTCAATGAATCTTCTCAAATTTATAGATAATATGAATTTTTACTTTTTAATTTTTTTTAAAGCTTTTCAATCCAAGCAAGGCAGGAGTGTCACTAGCACGCAAGGGGTTAAAGACAGTGGGAGCAAGAGTAAAGAAGCGTAATAGAGGAAGAGAAGGGCGGGGAATAGATCAAGGCGCCTGCATTGAATAGTTGTAGATTATATCTATCAGGGAAGCATGTAAGAGGAATGGAGTTCCACAGACGGTAAGTGCGAGACATGAAGCTATTGGAGTAGAAGAGACGGGTACATTTAAACGTTTCGACAGTGAAAGGGTGGGAATGAGATGCCAACCTAATAGCACGTTTAAATTAATGCAGTTTGGGAACTAGCGAAAGTAGCTCGTTGGAGCAGTTACCGTGAAAGTATTTGTAGAAAAGACAGAAGGAGGCGACGGCACGTCTGTGAGAGTTCAGACTCTGAATAACAACTAGGACTTGATTTGATAAAACGTTTAAAACTTCCCGGATTTTTAACTTCAACTTTATTGTTTTTGAATATTATATATATTTTCTATATAATCACAAACTTTCATAGACTGATGAGTAGTAAACTTGTGACATTAGCACTAATGATTCGATACAAAAGAACTAATGTTTGATGTCCAAATCCTTTTGAGATTGTTGCCAAGTTAGACATTGTTACGATACTTTTATCTTTAATTTTCTTTAATTTCTCAGTATCTACTCTAAAGATGGCAGCAAAACATTCTTTAGACTAATTATGTATATACAAGTTGACACAAAAAGGCATGAAACAGACATTATTATAAATATGTGTAAGTGACTGCTGCGTTGAAAATATATCTTTTCTTGAAAGTTTTCGATCGGCATTGGTGAGGGGTAGGTATGAAGTAATTTCAGATTCGTAGGTCAATGGCCACAACCATATTTTATTTTTTAGGAAGTGTTATTCATGTATATCAATAACTAGGGAAAATGTTTTAATATATAGCACGAAAATCTAAAGATAGTCTACGACAAAAAAATAATTTCGATGATTGATCGTTCGTTAGAGGCGTGCTTGGAAAGAACAATTCTGCATTTAATTAAAAACCTAGAAATGTATACACGTCTTTGTTGTTGAATATTATTCAGAAATTTAGTCCTGGGTATTGGAAAACTCTTAATTTTATTTATTTCTTCTTGAATATGCATTCAGAATATTAAGAGATAAAGAAACGGGAAAAAGTGAATTCTGTAGAAATTGTTTGGAAGTAAAAAAAAAAAAAAAAATACTTAAAAAAGAATAATTAAATATATTTTTTATTTTCATTCATGACTATTTCGCAAGAGGAATTCGTGATGTTTTACACATTAAGCAAACTTGGTTTAATTTCAGAAATGCATTTTGTTTTCGTATTAATATGAAATATAAATAAGTCAAAATTTACAAAATAAAATATATTTAAATAACTGAATAGAATTAAAAGAAAAGTCTCCGGAAAGAATTTAACCGTTTGAATTCTCTATTGATATTTTGTTCTTTACAATACATCGACGATTAAAGAATTAATTGCAAGAACAAACACTAAGAAGAATTATTTTGATAATTTTCTTTTATTTATACATTAGTTTTAAATACTATTTTTATTTAAAAGAAAATCTATGAATACTGAGACAATGACACATGACATCAGTGTATAAAAGCGTTGCTTGTATCCAGTGATATGATCCAAAGAGTTGTGAGTACTGCAGTGGGGAATAAAAACTTGGAGTTTTGTATTAAACATACGGAAGAGGCGTGGCACATAGAATTAGAACAATTTATCCCATTTCAGTTCGGAATTACAATCACCTGACGAAGGGTGGAGCATACAATGGCCGAAACGTCGTGAATATGACAATAAAGATGAGGACAACAATCCAAAAAATAAAAATAACTAGCAGTATATCCTGTCTTCGACCTGGTGTTTCATTACTGGCAATTTTTCCCGTTCAATTGGAGCAGTTTAAGTCAGCCCACCCGAAAATCAATATTAGTAACAACAATTGGGTGCAACTGAGACACATCCCCAAATGGGGGGGGGGGCTTAAGAATTTGAAGCGGGGGTCCTGAAAAGGTCTGTTTTTGCGCTCTCAATTTTGCAAAGGATTAACCTCTTCCATGGACCGTCATAATAATAATATGCGATAATTTTTATTTGTGATAATATTGTTTATAATTCTAATAATCTTTTACGTTAGATTTTAACACTCTAAATTGATTGTACGCTGTTTTTTATAGATATTAAATTTTGCCTTTGATTTTTGCGCAAATTGTAAAAAATATCAGTTTTTTCGATTTTTTACTTTCAAGTTGGTAATTTTTTCCAGCCATTTTGGACTCAAAACCGGCACTCTAGCAAACAAAAAAAATTTCATCGAAATCGGATGAAAACTGTGAAACGTATAAACACCCGATCACACACACACACACACACACACACACACACACACACTTTGAGAATTATAGATATATAGAATACATTTTCAGGTTCTTTTCATAGATATATTAATTAATTATAATTTGTTACAATTATAATTAATTTTTATTCATAATTATATTAATTATAGTATTAATAATCATTATTTATAATTTATATAATTAATATAATTAATTATATACATTTAACGGTATAATAATAAAAATATTATTGTAATAATTTAAACTATTTATTTTTATTAAACTTTTTATGAAATATATATATCGAGGACTAGATAGTAAATAGTAAAACGTTGCTAGGAGTTATAATGGATAGGAAGTAGAGGAGAGCCAATGTTGCCAACAGTTTGGACTCAAAACCAGCACTGAAGAAAAAAAATGAAAACTATGGAAACGCATAAATAACATCCGATCACACACACGCACACACATACATACACATTTTGAGAATTATAGATATAGATTACAATACCTTATCTCAGAAATATATACAGGTATATTATATTTCTTTTTACTTTGCGTGATATTTTGCAAGCCTCATTGTATAAAATCCAAACTTAGGTTCCTACTGAATCAAGAGACTTGATTAAACTTTATGACAAATCAAGAACAATTATAATGATTTGAATTCTGTCAGAAGTATCAGAAGATGAGCACTAATTAAATTTACTGGCCCACGCATCTAAAATAGGAAAACATTTAAGAGACAATGATATTTATAGATAAACATTTATTTATTTTTTGACATTCTTGACACTGCTACAGTATCAAATCGATCCCTGACTTCATAAAGAGTTATTGTGGGGTTCAGCGTACCCGGATTAAAGGAGAATTTAATACGGGATACCCTGCCCACAAAATACAACGCAAATTTCAAGAAGAAACAACGCGATAAGGAACGTTGATAAAAAATAGAACATTGTATATTTATTATCTTGTGAATAGGGTAAAAAAGATTACTGTTTTAGTTCGTTTAAGCAAAAATGTGATTTTGATAAAAATGTCTGTGTTCGCTGTCTTTTAACAGAGTAGCAGAATAATGTCTGTTTCTTTTGTTTTTGTATAGTTGTAAAATGAAAAAGGGGCGAGCAATTTGAGTTGAAAAAGAGAGTGCGAATGTGGAATAAAGATAAAAGGAAAATGTACTTATGAATTGTTTTGAAGTCAGTTGTAAATTTGTTGTTGTTGTTGTTCCTTCCTACTCCACTTTTCGGCTCTTTGTGTCGGTCTGAGTCAGTGATGAAATTTTCTGTCAATCTTCTGTGATCTTTTGCGCCCTTCTCTGACTGACTGACTGGCGACTGACTTGAAAACTCTGTATTTATTGTTGACTTTTTTTTCACACTGGCTCGTTATCTTTTTTTTGGTTTAGCAAATCGCCTCCTTTCATTGGTCAGAAATTAATTTCACACCTTATTGTGAAATCTGTTTTTGGTCGTTTTGATCCGATTTTACGGGTGTGCAAATCTACTTTGTGTTTTTTTAGTCATTTGCTGGAATATAGGATTTGTATCCTATATTATCTGCCTTTATTTTATTAAAACAGTCAAGTTTAAAACTTATTGATAACTGCTGAAGCTATTGGTTGTTTTGGCTGTTTGTATTTATCGGCATATCAACACCTCTATGGAATATTTAATACCGAAATCTAAATATTTTGTAGGCAATTTCATTTTATTTTTTGAGATAATAATGGTTCAGTGACTAATTAATCCATTACTTCGAGGAAAAGAGAAGGATTCATGCTTTTCCCAAGTGAGTAAGTGAATATAACGACTCCAGCTGGAATTAGAATTCGGCTCGCCGATTAAGCATTCCGAGCTATTATCAATTACATCACCCGCAAATCCAGGCTTACAGCACCTGGTATTCCCCAGCGGTCACTCACCTTGGTACTAACCAGATTCAACATTGCTTAACTTCGGTCATCGTACGGAAACCGGTGTTTCACTGTGATGTGGCCGTAAGCCTGCTGATGTGCTTTTCCTCAATTCGTAATAATACTAACATATGAATGATGTAAACAGTTTCAAACTTGATATTTGTAAAGGAAAACAAAGAACAGTTAACTCTTTAAGAAGTTATCGATCGATCTGAGACTGGATTTTTAACGTGAACAGTATCACCCCTTCTAAAATGATAAAAAAAATCAATATTTTTCCGATTTTGACAAATGTCGTGGCTTAAAAGTCTAATGTTGATTTGATGTGCGCAACTTATATGTGGCACAAGTTCTAAAAGAATGGGGGCACCCAGTGAAGATCCAACTTCCTACTCAGTCATAATTGATATAGAGGGACAAGCTTGCTAACCATTACATCACGTAGAGGTGATCTTAAGGAAAGTCTAACGAATGTTAAACTACAGTAATTATTGGCCCCTATTTTTACGAATAGATCAGTCCATTTAAATAATGTCAAGATATCTCTTATCAATCGTTTATAACTAATCGTTTTATTTGAATAAAAACAATTATTCATTACACATTGTAAACTATAGCTATATTATAATATCTTAATTTTGCATTCGTAGTAGATATATAGAAGTAGTAGACACAAGGTCTGTTTTGTAGAAAAGTATGATATTTAAATTGCTTTGAGACTTAGCAAGTTAACTATTTGAACGATCATTTTTGCCTATGTTGTTTGTATCTATACTCCTAAGATGGTGGACTTTAATTATTTATATAGATGGTGATACAAAAGGCATGAAACAATCGTTATTAAAAGCACGTATGTTACGCGTGTGTGTATGACTCTGCAAGCATTTATGTGTGTAAGTCTATAAGTACGCACTTCTCTGAATAGGGCGTATCAAATCTTTTTGTAAAATTTAAAATTTATTTGAATCCAACGCGTATAATCCCGCACGGATTGAGTATTATGAATAAATATCGTATACTGTAGAGTTCTAAATGCATCAATGACTAAATAGGCGATTAAAATCAAAATCTGCCGCAAGGTTAACAAATATGTTATAATTATAGCGAGATCAGCAGATTAATTAAAATGCACTTAATAGTAATTAGAATGCTTATCGTTCTAAATTTATGCGAAAGAAGTCAAATGCTGCATACGAGTCATCGACGGGATGAAGATGAAAAAAGCAGTAGACGATTATCATGTTTGTATCTTTCTGACGTTCAAATGCATCAATGCGAATTCAATATAAATAGTTCACTGGCTGATTGTATTGAGACCGAAAGGCTATGACTTTCGTTACTTATCTTGGCTTAGAAATTTCAAATAAATGAAGCAATTAGCAAAATGTGTATTTGGATATGTCTCTTCAATTATATTATTCTCTTAGTGTCTTCTTTGATTTGGACCAATTTGCAGCCAAGTGTTGTTAGTAATAAAGATATTAAAGATATTTCTTATAAATGACTAGGGCTGTTTGTGTAAATTCTTATATTTATCCAGTTTTCGAATAGGATTGTACATCCGAATCAATATCGGGATTATTCTTTCCAAAGTTCATGTTTTCCTTCTATTTGTATTCAAGTAGTTTCAATCATAATCAAAAGCTGAATGTTGTCTATATGCTCTTCAAGATTTGATTGGCTACATGCTAGCATAATTTGTTAAGCTAGAATTCAAACTTATTCAAATATGCGCGAATCGTATCAATGACGTCATGTGAAAAACGGTTCTATATATCTGTACTACAGCAGTGAAGAATGCATCAAATATTTATACGTATTATTATTATTAATGTCTACGCATATTAACTATTTTATACTTACTCTAAAAAAGAAGGTAAAATTGTTATAATATACACAAAGATATATATATAAAGCAAATTGAGACCATCAGCACGAATTAAAATGATGATCACACTCTAATCGAAGTATCTATGAAAATAACTATTCACTCAATATAATTAAGAGTTAAATATACTGAACATAAATAACGAGAAATTTAAGTTTATTGTATAAATATAATTATACCATATATATGCATGTGTGCGTGTATATATATATATATATATAATCGAATGTGAGAAAGAGATAAAAGGGAAAGAAACACATTAGTGCTAAACCACTCAATCCGTCTCGTGCAAGTGAGCCCATCAGCACGAATTAAAATGATGATCGAAGTATCTACGAAAATGATCATTCACTCAAGAGATCACAAATAATGAACATAAATATTAAGAAGTTTAAGTTTATTGTATAACATATTACAATTTCCACTTGTTTCGGGATTAAACCCTTTACATGTGACGAGAATTGAATTTACCGATTGCTATTGCTATGCTCATCTTCCTTGAATGTGGAAATGATGTAAAAGTAATAAAACAATAAACATTAGCTTCCATTGTTGACATGTTGACTGACCGATATTCTTATTACATTGATAGTATAAATGTAAGACAATCAATCAGAGGTAACCAAAAATAGTTCCGGTTATATCCATTTACTTATCGACGCCTTTGACAATTAAAACTTAAAATACTCACTCTAAAAAATTCTCTCTTAACTGAAAAGGTGGTCCTTCTGAAGTCATATTATAAGGCAAACTTTATTTTAGTGTAGTGTAAAGGCAATGTCTGTCCAAGCACCACTGCACACGTTGCAGTTGTTCCTACGCTGATATGAAATTATGGTATTAAACATATAAGCCTCCTACTGCATCTCCATAGAAACAGGAGTTTTTGGCACCTCACCTCTCCTCTTCTTAACTACAGATTCAAGCACAGCATTAGCAATCAATCTCTGTTCATCAGTAAGTGTTGCAATGTCTTGATGATCGAGGTCTTCATTGTAGTCAAGCTGCGGTACTCTAATAGGTCCGGGCAACCCAATTGCTAAACAATTAATGCCATTCTCTATCAGAATTGCATCAAGTGAGTGCAGTGCCATCTTTACTGCGTGGTCTGCATTAAAATCTTGGTGCAAGTAATTTTCAATCATGCATTCCTTGTGAGTGGTCTACAAGTGAAGAGCATTTGCAGGATTCATATATGTGCACAGGGCAGCAAGCCTAACACGCAACTGTAAGGGCATCCGACAGGCAGCAGCTTCTAGCAATGCATATTCTAGTGTATCATCGTTTGAGAGAAGACCATATCTCAGGCATAGTGCCTTAAATGTTGGCAAGATCTCTCCTACAGTACGCAAATCCTGGAAGGTCACGGCGCTTAAATATGCAGCAGCAACATTCGTAAATGAAATTTTTCTTTGTATCTAAACCTCACTGTATAAATTCTACTGATGATATTAGTATTCCTTTGCCTTGGTGTCAATCTTCTAGAGCGCATAATGTAGCGGAATGTCAGGATACGAGTGGTTCGTTGTATCCTCATCATGCTCATTCAGTTTAAATCATACTGTGTGGGTAGTGTCACTGTTCCTCTGTTCCTGGGTAGCTTGCTGAGCGTTGCCTCTGTGAAAGTAAAATCATTGCTGGTCTTCAAGATGTACTTTAAAATTTTGAAAGGATGATTTTCAAAGTTGTTGAGACACAATGAAACACAGAAATAAAATGAACGAATTCCAGTCCCAAAAAGTCAAGTTGGTTTTCCCAGTAAAGAAATTCAAGGTTTCAAAACAACTCTAAAAAATTAATAAAGAAGAAAGTAAATTAAGAACTAAAAAATCTTTATGAAATAGGAGTTAAGTATAAAATTAATTTGAAAGGAAATGGCAAAATGACATGCAAATTAAAAAATAAGAATTTCAACTAGAAATTTAATAAGATAAGTTAAAGGAAAAATTATTTTTAATAGAATTAGGTTCTAATTAGTTAAGTGAAACTAAAAATAAAATTAATTAATTGACGTAGGACACGCACACTGAAATAAAATAAATACATAAAATAAATAGATAAAATAAAAATACTTTGTGAAACAGGAATTCAAAAAAGTAAAACTTGCTTTAAAATTTTGGAGGGATGATTTTCAAAGTGGTTGAGACACAAGGAAACAGAAATAAAATGAACGAATTTCACCCTTAAATCACGTGACCTCTTAACGATTCTGTTATTTAGAGGCCACCTAAATATTTTCTGGGTCAATTTAATTTTTCGAAATTTCATGGACTCATGTTTCTTTGAAAATCGCCGGCATTTGTTGACGGCAAGTTTGAGATGGAGTGGGTGAGGGTGTTTCTTTGAAAATCACCGCCATTGAGAAGCCGAATACAGATCAGTACTGAAGAGTGTAACGGACGGACGGACGGACTAAGTAACTAAGGAAGGAACAAGCAGAATTATAATATATATATATATATATATATATATATATATATATATATATATATATATATATATATAATGGACTCTCCCATGTCGGTTTCGACGTATGAAGATCTGACAGCTTATTGATTCAGTTATGAAATTTTGTGCGATAATCTTAAGTGGCATTTAAAACCCGCTAGTGATTTACAAAGGAGGCCACATATGGAGCAAGAGTGAGGATTGTGAGATGAGATCACTGTTAGATTGGCTGACCTTTTAGTTCTTCCTCTCGTTTCTTGAAGATGATTCAGACAAGCAGATTGAAAACTGCTGAGTCCACTAAAACATGTTGATCTCCATTCTACCCGCTCCAAGGCTAAGCGCTCAAGGGTGTTAAGTGGTATATTGACAGCTGACAAGTTGCTTTTCAGCTTCTCTTTGAATCTTAGCCATGGGCGCCCTACATTCATGTAGCCCTGATCTAACTGGCTGTACATTAGGATCTTGGGTATCCTGTCATCAGACATTCTCAAGACATGATCAGTCTACCGTAACTGAGACTGTATGAGAAAAGTCTCTATTCCTCCAATATTACACTTGTTAAACAGGTCTACATTAGATGTCCTATCTTGAAGGTTAACTTCACAGATTGCACGCAGACAGCTTTTATGGAAAACATCTAGCTGGCGTATATGATACCTGTATGGAATCCACGACTCTGAGCCGTACAAAAGGATGGCAAGGACAACAGCACTGTAAACACGAATTTTCGTATCCAGTCGAATACCTCGCTCATTCCACAAGCGATGGCGAAGTATGCCGAAAGCACTGGTAGCCTTAGCAATCCGATAAATGATTACATCATTTAAAGTTCCGCTGTAGTTGACTTTGCTACCAAGATAGGTGAAAGACTTTACATAGTTCAGGGCTTTGTCTTCAAATTTCAATGGTCTCTCTGGAAATTTGTAGACTGGTGGTTTTTGTTTCTCACCACCGAATTGCTTACGCGTAGGACAAGGTTGGTGCACTACTTCAGTTTTCTTTATGCTAAGTGTAAGATCAAAGGCTTTGCATGCAGCAGAGAAACGATTTATTAGATGTTGGGCCTCCTCAAAGGATGTCGCTACAAGAGCAGCATCAGCAGCAAACAAAAAATCACGAATAATTTGCGTATGAAGGTGGGTCTTGGGTTTGAAGCGCTGATGATTGAAGAGACCACCAGTTGTTCGAAACTGAAACTTGACGTCACTCTCTGTGTCTGCGAATGCATATTTCAGCATCACTGAGAAGAAAAGGGCAAAAAAGACAGGTGACATGACACAACCTTGCTTGGTGCTATTTGTGACATCAAAGGATTCTGACATCTTACCATCAGATACGATATTAGCTTTCATTCCTTCATGAAAGGTGATGATGACCTTTAGCATGTTTTCAAGGATGCCGAGTTTCCTCAAGACTTGCCAAAGAGCCTCTCTATTCACAGTGTCAGAGGCCTTCGTCAAGTCCACAAACACCATGTATAACTGCTGGTTTTTCTCGCGAACCTTCTCTGCAACTGGACGAAGAGAAAATATCATGTCAATGGTGCCACGACCCGACCGAAAACCACACTGCGATTCAGGATAGATGTCGTCAACAAGGTGTATAATGATTCTGTTTAGAATCAGTCTAGCTAGGATTTTGCCTGCAATTGAAAATAGTGATACCCCCCGATGATTATCACATGCACACCTGGAATCCTCGTTTTAGTAGAGGTGTTTGATAGAGGGGTCTTTATAATACCCTGGGACACAGCCTGTCTTCCATATCTCCACGAAAAGTTTTCTACCAACTTTTGGACACCACGCTGATACACTTCGGATGGAATAGGATCCTTAGGAGTAGGTGATTTTCCAGATGAGATTTGCTTGATGGAGTCAATTACCTGTTGATAGGTAGGTTCAAAAGACAACTCCGGAATTTCAGGATTTTGCTCAATTGATGTGATGGCTTCCTCATCAGTAACCTAAGTGGTGTTTAACACAGTTTACAAATGCTCTTTCCAGCGATCTAAAATGTCTGACTTATCTGTCAAGAGAGTTTCACCATCTGCTGTGGAGATTGGAGCTACACCACTTTTCTGAGGACCGAAAATGCTCTTGAGACCAGCATAGAAAGCCTTTAGATCCTTTCTATCTGATTCTTTTTGGTGTTCAGTGATCTTTTCAGACCACCAACGCTCTTTCATGGCTCTGAGAGCTCGTTGAACCTGACTTTTGCACTTCTTGTAAACGATCTTCTTATCGGACGAGTTTTTGTCTTCAATCTATGCTTTATGAGAAGAGAGCAATTGCTGCTGAACTTCTGTATTATTGTCATCAAACCAGTCTTGATGTTTATGATGTGGCAGGCCGAGAACCTCCAAGGATGTAGAATATGTTGCATCACGCAGAGCCTTCCAAGATGATTCGATATCATTGGTAATCTTTACAGAATCAAGTGAAACATCAAGTTTGTCAGAGAGCTCAATTTTTGTTTCAGTCGATTTAAGAGAAGGTACGTTAATCAGATTGGGCACTGTAGATTTCATAATCCTTCGCTTTTGCAGATGCAGTGTAGCTTTACTTCGAAGTAGAGCGTGATCTGACAGATAGCATGTTGCGTGGAATGAACGCGTTATCTTAAAATCTTTTATGTCCCGTCTTTTGGTGATGACGTAGTCGATCAGATGCCAGTCTTTCGAACGATGCATCCACGTGGTCTTACGACAGTTGGGTTGCTGGTAGAATTTATTAGTAATACAAAGGTCAAATTCCTTGCAGATAGTGAGTAGGCGTAATCCATTAGAATTCACATGACCAATACCATGGTGACCTAAAAAGGACTAATTTATCCTTATGTTGGACTTTGGAGATGACATCCCGGAGGAGATTGTAAAATCATCTTTTTCTTCATCTAAAATACCTAAGGTTGGCACGTAGCAGCTAATCATCGTCACACGGGTGTTGCACTCCAGATTGAGGGTTAATGCCATTATGCGATCAGATACACCTTTAGGTAAGGAAGGCAGTGAGCTAGCAAGGTCTGACTTGATGGCAAAGCCAACACCAGACTGGCGTGGCTCTTTCTCAATCTTGCCAGCCCATAAAAAATACGTATCCGCCTTTTTTTCTCTAAGCTGAGAATTACCAGCCAGACGTGTTTTATTAATGGCCGCAATGAAGGTGTTATATTTCTTTAACTCAAGAGAAACAAGAGCTGTTTTGCGCTCTGGTGCAGAATCATTGTCCTTAAGAGTGCGAACAATCCAGGATCCAAAATGGAAATCCTTCTTATATTTATTCTGATATTCCTTGCTGTTTCGACTGCTTTATTGGATAACCAGACAGCTGCAGTGGTCTGCCAAGTCTGTGTGAGCAAGCAATGTTTAGGGCTCCTTTTATCGCCCCCTCCCCATAATAGGGAAAGCAGTGCAGATCCTAAATAGGGCTGCTTTGTCACCGATGGAGGACACGGACATCACAATTGCTCATGGGTCTGTGAAAGAACGGCCATCACCCATTGGTCTGCCACTGTGTAGAGCTCCACTTATATCCTTCACCTGATCCCGTCGCCTTCATTCTCTCGCCAGCGGACATTGCAAGTGAACTGTGTGGATAAGAACGAATCAAGGTAAACCGCCAGAAAACCCACACAAGTGATTTGATTAAAGTGCTGAAAGCTTGTGCAGAACCATCCACACTTTTCGGAACTATTGATACATTCGGTCGGTAAAAATAAATGCCACAGACGAAGCAGACAATATACCTAAGGCTTTTCGTGTAAGAGTTTTCCATCTCCTAGACCAGTCATGTTCTATAACACTAAAGAGCTTGGTTAGCCCTGGTAGACACTATTTGCTCATAGCTGGGATCCTAACAGGTGCTACCACCCCGGGTCAGGGCGGACCTGGGAACAACAGCAATTAAAAGGTGGTTCCACGCTCCTCAAATCCTCCAATCTCCCGATGAGAAGAATTGTTGCCGGATGTAGTTTATCGTCATACCCAGGATATATATATATATATATATATATATATATATATATATATATATATATATATATATATATATATAGTCTTAATTATTGCTGACCGAATGGAAGAACTGGTCCATTTGTCTGTTGTGAGAGTAAACAGAAGTAATATCAGAGAAGTCCTAAGTGTCACCTACCTACCTACCCCAAGTCCGTGCTAGGCACCCATGTATAAATAACCAAATATACTGAAAAGAAGATTTCGGGTTTTCATTTCTCGCCAAGACGGTAGTTTCACTTCTCATTCTCATCAGATCTTTTCCAGTCTTTGTGCACAAATAGAAATATGGGGCGATTTGTCTAGTGAGTCTGAGAGGGGATCCTCGATTCTATCAATACATTATTTCTAGGGCATTTTTAACAAATATTTCTATTTGTATAACAGTGTTGGATAAAACATATCAGGATGGATTAAAATAAATGGCTGATTAACAAAAATGTACAACTTCATAATTCAGCTCACAAGCAAGTTGCATTAGCCAATATATGCACCATACGAATCGACAACGATCCAGTAGTGAATTTATTCCATCAAGATTAAAATTAAGAATCAAGAAACTGCCGGATGACATTTTCGCCCTGGTCAGTATTGTTGGTGCCATTATGAATCCAAGACCTAGATAAATGGTCCTCAGTAGTAGACGGGTATCTTTTATGGTGAACCCATTACATATCGGTGTCACCACATATCAACTCTTCCAAAATCAAAGGCTTTTGATATACACTAAGTTCGATCCAGGTCTCTGGTATTTCCTGGTGTTAATAACACACTAAATGATGGCTGGGACTCGATTTAGAGCAATTCTGTCGCTTGATCCATCCTCAAATATGTATGCATGTATACATGCACAATATACATGGGAGTATTGAAAAAATTCCGTTTCGATCTCTTCCCAAAATATGACCAAATGTGTAAACAGTATTTGCCTTGAGATACCTTCTTAACGGAGAGAGACCTTTTCAGCATCCCTGGCATATTTGTGAGCGTACGCAAATATATATATGAAGTGGTGTTGAAAATTATCTGCTCAAACCTCTTATCAAAATTAATATTTCAATGGTCAAGCATTAGAATACTGATATTGGGAAGTGAATCGGTCTGAGAACGTTTCATTATAGCTGAACATATGGACGCACATACACATTCAATTACATATGTGTGCTTTTCTACATATAAAATTTAAACAGATGAACATTTGATGTTTATAGAATAGACACACTGAAATATCGATTTTGGCAGTGATTAAGTGAGCAATATTTTGAAGTTATTTAATATATTCTATTTTGGTAAATCTAAAGCAATTTCTTTAAGTCTCTGGCATTGAATTCACTGTAATCATTCCATGAATTCTCCGGATTAGCCGCTTTATTTTTAATATTTCGTCTATATATACATTCTCTCACTCCTGCTCAAAGACGGTATATCATTGCAGCTAAATGTTAGCTAACCATCGTATTCATTGATTCTTTGTCAATATAGTCAATCCATCAGCTGGCACCTATGTAAAAGAACCCAACCTACTTTATAAAATTACTAAAAAGGTGTCTAACTTTTCCTTAAAAATAACCTAGATGCTGTGAACAGTTAACCTAAATTCCAGTAAAAGACTTTGCTGATGCGAGATAGATTGAAGACTGATGAATAGCTGGGGGAACTTACCAGCATCCGATAAACAAGCTGATGGAAATATTGACGTTTACCATACGGATGATTCATTTCCAATTAAGATCTAGCATATATCAGCATTAGAAAGTAAAAGCTGTTAGTTAAACATCAATTTCTTGTAATGGCAAATATCTGCATAAAATACATTAGTAATGTTACCATTAAGGCCAAAAGATTTAGAAATCTTGATACTCTTGGTTTAACAATAGATAACATCTATAATACCGGCATTTTGTGTCTGAAAAGTAAATCTCTTGTTATATATCATCGAAAATAGATGGGAATATTTTAAGTATCTACATTAATTCTTAGTATTGTTTAAATAAGAAATTTACTAATAATTTTTTTACCGAGTTGTAATTTTCGTTTTTTTTACATCATTCTTTTTTATGAACATCTGTTAATGTCATATACATTTTGAGAAGTATTTTCTAATAATCTAATTATATGTGCTTCTAATAATCCTTTAATAGGAAGTTACAATTGCCTTCGATGTAATATAAAACAGCCACGTAAAAAAAAATAACACACTTTATAGTTAAGATTATTTGCATTTAATAAAGTTATTTAATTCTTTATGTTCATCAAATAATTCTATTCAAATTTGTTCAGAAATTATAATACATTCCATTAAGAGTCACTGTTTGTATTTAGAATGTTTTCGAATGTTTAAATTTGAGTTCCTTTGTGAATGTTTATTCAATATCCAAAATAAATTATTTTAATATTTCCACTCGACGAACATCTTTATATTTGTTTTTATTATCTTAACGATTCGTTCGTTGTACCCTACGACCTTCTTCAGGTGCATGTCGATCTGGATAATAAATTACATGCAGTTGTGATTTTTTTTGATTTGAAACTAATTTGGTTAATATCGATAAACTCAAACTGCCGCAGAGTTTGCAACTTAATGGAACTTTCTGCATCAAAGATGGACTTGTGATGAAAAAAAGAAAACACAGAATGTTAAATGCAGAAATGTGTTGACCAAACAGTCTTTTAACGATATTAACTGAATTGGTTTCCTAATGGCGTTGAAAAAGTCACAGAAGTATGGCATTTATTACCCGGATCAACAAGACATCTGAAGAAGGCCGGGGGCACAATGGCCGAAACGTTGTGATAAGAACAAAAATGAGGACATTACTCTGACTGAAAATAATAAGAACAATGAAGATCCCAAACATTGAGACTTTTCGACTTTAAATTTGATTTACGACATGTCAATTTCTAAAAACAATTTTGTTCATCAAGTCGTTTTTGATGATCGATATGCACATGAATAGTTTTGGCGAAATGTACAACATTCTGCTTCTAATGCAATTTTTGAAAGTTTTATTTTTGAAACTTATATTTTCGTATTTCATAGATTTGTCGAAGAATGTAGAACAGGGCAGTTAGGAAATGTGCAAATTGGCAGAAGTATTTGATCGTACATTTTGTTAGGCATTGCATGCTTCCGAAACTGCAATTACCTTTTGGAGAAGTCAGGTAATGGATGCGACACGCATAAAAAGCACTTAATACTTTCAAACAAGAATATTATACATTTGAAATATATCCAGTGAACGGAAAATTTCTGGCGACCTCTAAGCTCACGCGAAATTTTAGAGTATAAATAATAAATTCAATTAAAAAATGAACAGAGGATATTAGCTAAACTGAATTTTTGAACATAACACTAAATTTAGCATACAAATGTTTAATGGGTTATTAAATGGTCAGTTTGGTCTCTCTATAGATCATGGCCCTGGCAGTTTCCTATCTGTTGTTGCTCTAAGTAATTAGATATTTACTTGAACCCCACTGAGTCAGGTTGTGACACAAGGTCAGTTTTTAACGTGGAGTTCCGAGTGTTTTCACCCGGGCCGCTGGTCATAGCTTGTCCAAGCTGGTCAAAGCCGGTCCAAGCTAGTCGTAGCCGTGATACCACCAGCATAGGGACAAGTAATTTATGACCCTCTTTGAACATACCGTACTTATTCCGCCATCTATGTATGCAAACATACGGGTAGATTTATAGTTTTTCCTGATTAACTTCCTCTCAGTGGTGTGTTTTAAATTCTCCAAACTTTTTTAGCTTCTGCACCAAGTATTTCTTAAATGATTCTTTCTGATTGTTAATAGCAGTTACATTGTAGTTCATATTTTTACTTAAAACAATATTTTCTTATATACTCTGTCTAATTTTCATTAGAAGAACCACACCTCTTTCTATCTTGTATTTGTTTTCATTCGTGGTTGATGTTCAGAATCCACTGCTATATAGAAAATTCAGTCAGTGCGATATGTGATAGGCGCTTGGGTGATCCTATATCTTTCGATTCATAATCAACCAAGAATATTTTTTTCCCGCAATAGGTTGCCGATTCTTTCTGCGGTAGACTGGTTGCCATCAAAGGCTATAGGACCCAGTATGCTGTGCTATTCAAACAGCTGTGGAGAGAAGAGATGGATTCATACAATACGCGCAAATACCTTTAGGAAAGGTAGAAAAGTAGACATTATATATAAGACCATCACTGTTTCTGACATTTTCAATCCATTAATACCTCTTACAGTTTCTCTATTCCTATGCACATTATGATTTCTAGGTTAAATTATCCATCGTTTGTTACTATGCGAACTAAATTGTTAAATTGTCACACATTCTTTATTTTAAGATCTTCGATATGTAAAACAAACTTTGTGCTGAACATTTGCTAGCAACCATATATTGTCTCTTACAGTTAATGGTTAATATTTTGTTATTAATTTTATCAATGTCTAATAATTGTTTTAATTTTTTTCTGAATCCCCTATGAAGAGGGCTGTTTGCCTAGCGTGTGTTGTTAAGGTTACGTCAACCGATTATAAATACTGGTGGCTTTGTAATCCTCTTAGCCTCATCTCGTTTGAAATGTATCCGCTGAGAAAATCATCCTTGTTGTAAGCCTTTTTCTTTGTGTGTCCATTTAACATGTTCTTTATCCGCTCACGTGTTCTTTGATCCTAATACAGGGGATGGATTTAAAAAAATACCCTTTTCCATATAGATCAAGCTTTTTAATACTTAAAGGGGTTATTCGTGTCCTAATTTAGCAAATATATTTGTGTAATCTGTGGCATAAGTATAAATATTTTAAATGTTCACTTTGATAGCATTTTGATAATGAAAATTGTATTTCTTATTCCTGTGCTTTGAAAAATATTTTTACTCTTCTATTTGTGATCCATTTCTAACATTAGCCTTATTCATTAAGATTTAATTACTACTTTTATGATGTTCATCAAGATAATTGTACCAATGTAATAAGTTGGACGGCGGACTATTTTTTTTTTTGTGGTAGGGATGTTACCATATAATTGAAATTATAGAGGGAGAAGGAATGAGAGATCAAACACCGGATAAAGTTTCGTCATCAAACAAAGAAACCGTTTTGTTAGAGCTTACAGACTGACGGGAATATTTCACCACCCTCTTATTTGAATTGACTGACCTATTTCCTCTTAGTTAATTTATAGATAGCTAGTCACTTTCTATAAGCACACACGGTCAAAATCATCTAATCCAGATTTATAATTAAGCTACGACAGTAGATTATGAACTTTGATTTCATTAGACCACATGCTTGTTGAATATATCACTATGATCTTCCGGCAAATCACGCTGCTGTAATATCACAAAATATGTGATCAGTTGCTAGACACTTTTATGATAAGATATTTTTTGAGTTAACAAAAATGTATTTCTTTCATTGTTAAAACTACAGAATTATTTTAGTGAAATTTTAATCGGTTGATTAAAAATGTGTATTCCTAAATTACTCGACAGTAAGTTGACTTTTAAACTAATTAAGATTATGCGGAAAGTAATTTCTGGAATAAATGAATACACATCCGATTATACAGTTTTGAAAGCAAAGTATTTGATACCAATGTAAGAAATTACAGGAAACATAAACTGAAATGTTTTTATGTAGTTACAAATGATATATAAACGACAACGAAGTGTGTAAGTATTCCAACTTAAATTCTCTTTGCTGTTAATTCCGTCTGATGTTTGAAAGCTGGCTTTACCATGAACTTTTCAGCAATTCTTTGTTTTTGATATATATATATATATATATATATATATATATATATATATATATATATATATATATATATATATATATATTTTAAAATATTTTAAAAAAATATTTTACACTTCTACATAAAAATTTCTATGTTTCGGAACTTAAAATTGTTCCCTTATCATTACTCATGTCTCCTGTGTCTACATGAAAACTGCATATGATTAAGTTTTCTGAAAATAATGATCTACTAAATCAGCGTAATTAGCTAACTGTAATTTGTAGGCATTGTATAATGTTTACTTTAAAATATAGTTAATAGAATTTTTCATAAAAATCTATGTATTACAATTATATACCCGTTCTTTTATTAATATATAATGGTACATATGATATATAGTTAATTCATTGATTTTTTTAACTTTAATACTGCCATGTTTTATTGGCCATTCAATATAATAAGTATTGTATTTCAGATTAAAAATAATATATGTAAAATGATTCAATCACCCTAGAGGCTTTCGTCTTGATCCCTCTTTGAATTGGTTAACCTCGACATACATAAAAAAATTTGAAATCTTATTTCCCCACCCCATTTTTAACTCTTAAATAAGCTACCGTATTGTTTTCTGTTTTCAAAAGTATTAAAATTAGGTTTGAAGTTTGAAAATATGTTAATTAATTTCTAAACGTCGATTTTCAATCAACAATGTGTAAATTTATGAACGAACTCTCCCATCATGCTCTATCGATTTTTGATCTCTTTCCAATATATAAATTGTTAAGCTTGCTTATACCTTTTGATATTGCAGACCAAATATTTTATATTTTCCCCTCTCACTAAAATGTCAGTCACTTACAATACCAGAGTGCATAAGGACGGCAGGAAAGGTCTACTGATGATTCACAACCAGATTAAATCTTTGGAACAAATATCTACTTCCGCTTCTTTGTTTTTGCTTACAATAACCAATCTGTCTTTAGCTTACTTCTTTAAACAGTAATTGATTTTAATTAAATATTAACTTTTAACACAGACAAAAATAACAGACTATAACGAATATGTTAGATTATAAAAAAATACTGTGACAAATGCTCAATTCATATTTTCATTTAAGATTTTAGAAAATTATTTTAAAATGTCTCTGTTACCCTGCATCAAATTGAAGTTTAATGACAAATTTTAACCCATCTTTCCAAAAAATATTCATCTTTAAAAGAATCAAGAAAATCTGAAGGCACTGTTTGTACTAGATTTGTCATAATGTTTACTGATGCTGTTTAATTACTGAGGCCAGTTGACGAGATGATTCGTGAGAAAATTCTTTTTCTGGGGTCTTCCTACTTTAAATCTAATAAAAAGTTGCCGATGGAGTTGGTGAAAATAATGATTGTTTTGGATTGGTTGACAAGATATTTTGTCGATATGATGTCACGTAAAAATATCAGTATCCTAAGGTCTTAAGTTCTATATAATGATTTTCAATTTTGTTTTTTCAGTTTTGATTGGCAGGTCCATTCGTTCTAAATCTTCAAAACATTTCACAAGAAAATCAATCATAACGTATTTATATTTAGATATGTCTTGTTCAAATTAGGTTTTCATAAATCCTTTAAATTCTGTGAATTGATGTGAGAGGTCAGAAAAAAAATGAAGATAATAAAAATTCTGGAAACAAAAAGTCTTTTTTGCAAACCAACGATTTGTGAATTTGATTTTCATTTCATATGACAAGATCTATAGGTACATATATGTATGTATGTATATATATATATATATATATATATATATATATATATATATATATATATATATATATATATATATATATATTGTTTGTATATGCATGCATCTGTACGTGTCGATTACTGTGCAAGAGCAGGGAAGACATCGTACAAAACAAGAAGAATGAAAACTAAAGTAATGTTTTTTTTAATGTTAATAATTCTTGACTGGATTGTAATTGAACCAGTTTTAATTAGACACTTCGGAAATTTTACTCATGAATATAATACACACTTACAGCTATATTTAATGCTGAACTCGCCAAATTGCAAACAGGCTTTATTCATTAAATAAAACAATTTTAGTCAAGACATTTATTAGTTAGATTTATTAATTAAAATAATTGTGACAGAACTTTATGCTTAAAATTATTTGTTCTGAATCCTAACACTAACCCTTTCTATTTTTACAGTGAATTTCCATTTTTTGAAAAGCTACCAGTTCCTCTAAGAAGAAATGAGGGATCTAACACCATGGAATGCAAGAAAGACTGGCAGTCAAATTAATCAGTTATATTCAAAAAGAAAAGGTAATGGCAGTGAATTAAGAATCATTTCCCTTGAGCAATAAGAACCCTGAAAAAGAAGTTAGCGTGAAATATAAGTATTAAAGAATGAACAGAAATAAAACACATTTACTCAAATTGTCAATAAGAATTTTAACCTGAAATATCAAAAGAAAAATTGGAATTCCCAAGATAAAATAATGTGTAAAACGGAGAAAAAACGCGTTGATTTTTTCTGTTTTCATATTTAATTGTTTTTCCCAATCAAATCGGACAAAACATATTTTTTTCGATTTTGATTTCTTAGTTAAAAAAAGAACGCAAGTTGAAAAAAGTTGAGAATCAAGTAGAATTTTGAAACGTCAAATATTTTGTAACGTTTGAAAAAAAAAAAAAGAGAAAAAAAGCAAACCATAGAAGAGAAAAACAACTGGAGCGTTTAATATTAAAAGGTTGGACTCGGTTGTAACCTGAATCAAAACGAGAAAGACATGCATCTTGAAACGACGACATTGAAGAATTCAAGCTACCACCGTTGTTATTAATTACACAATGGTGTGAATCTAGTTGCTCAGCCCAACGCCAGCAGCAAATCTACGGACACACCCACTTCTGACAGACAACTCTAAAGGAACCGAAAATCCCTTCCTCCCGCATCAGTCTCTTCCCGCCTCTTATGTTGAAATTGGCCACGCCACAGGCTGAAAAGCGCATTTGGTTCCCTGCTTCTTTCGTCTTTAATATATGTATATATAAATATTTGTCTCTATTTCTTATGTGAGACGCCCGTATCACCTGGTGACTAAACGTTACTTGTTATCTGCTTCCTGAGGCAGAAAATTTTGTTGGATTTTAATGTTCTCTTTTAAAAGCGCCCGAAGCCTGTTAGTGAAATAACGAGCCCTGTGTTATTGTCTGAGTAGCGATCATCGGCCAGTTCAGCTAAAAGAGCAATGAGACAAAGAAAAAAATAATATCTACAGACAATTACGTGAACACATTTACATGGCTAGAACAAAGAATTCTTACACTTGGGCAGTTGTTCTATTGTTAAGAGTTTTCTGATTTGATTGCAAATCGTTCATGACGGACATAAAAAGAAAAGCATTGATCATTTTCTCACCCATAAATTATACACATACATTGAACTAAGGTTCTAGATTTTTAATAAATTGCAAACTCTTCTGCGCACTAGGGGCAATAGTAACAGGGCTAATACCAATATAATAACCATCATTATAATCAATATAAATATCGCATACACCTGCCATTTAACTTGTTAAATACAAATGCACAGCATATTAATAAGAATAAAGCACGTCGTGTAGTAAATCATTACGTCACGGCTGATTCATTTGTTCCCTTCATTCCCAACGATCAAGCGTCTTCAGGCACGCAAGGACAAAATCGTCGCTTGATACTTGCTAATGGGGAAGTCTACTTGACCTCTTAAGACTAAACTTAACAAGACCATCTTAAGCAACGTTCTAACTGACCGACACAAGTCAGCAAAGTCGGAGCATACAGCGAGTCGATAAAATAAAAGGGCGAGGCTTACTTACACACTGGAGAATCGCCCCGACACACCCGCACACTACTCGCATCTTTATGATCTCCGAAGAAACGACCGGCCCCACCACTAACGGCGACAATGACGTGGAGTTTACCACTAGAACAGGTCAGTATTATGGGACTTTTATACTTTGGCTTGTTATTTTGTTTGAACGATGAATAGATACGTTTACAATTTATATAATTCGTATTATTTGAAAGAATACGTTTGACTGCAAATTTGCATGAATAGGCATTATTTTTTCTTTCGGACTCGTTTAATCACAGATCTTTTTTATACAAATGTCATAATTCATTGGTAGATACATTCATAGGAATTAAAAAGCCTACGTATTATCTCGCGATATACTAAAATATTCTGTTTAATTGTACCAAATTGTTTCATAAAATTTGAGATTACAATGAATTCAAATCTATCATTTCATTCTTATATACATTGGTGGATCTTGTGAAGTTTTTCGTACTAAAGTTTACTTATCACTCATCATCTCAGTACTGGGTTGACCAAAAAGTTCATTCGGTTTATTAAGCAATTTTTATACTTAATAACCGAACGAAATTTTTGCCTAACCCAATATAAACATGCTTGAATTGCATGCACGATAAGAAGTTTATATACTTATTTAGTATACGTATGAACATAATGGATGTAGTGTATAGAGTAATAAAGAGTGACTCGAAAAGAGGAATCGACTCGACAGGTTCAAATTTCTTGCTTGTATGTTGTGTCCATATTCGAAATACGGCTCTTGGGAAAAGCATGAAGCCATCTCTGCCCAGCAATGGCTTAAATACTAGGGTTTATTAGGGTCTTTAGCCTTCAGTGTCAATCAATCTAATGATAGGAAACCACAGATTAGAATCCCTTCCCCGTTCCCTCCCAAGATGTTATAGATAATAAAGAAAAGGGATCTGTAGAAAGTCATGATCGGCCACGACCGGAAGCGAGATGGCATTAAAGAAACTAACATAATACATAGAAATTCTAAATATGTTTACAAGTATTTGCAGTTCGTACTTATGTGGGCATTTAGTATCTCCTCATTTATATAGAATTGTAATTACATCCGTGAATTCATGCATACATAGTTATTTCTAAAAGTTAATGGATTTATTTTGAATCCGACATTTTTATTAATTTAAACGTTATTATAGTGGATACTCGTATTTGAAATAGACGCCCCATTTTTACTTTTACTTTAAACAGTGTGTATGACGTATAACGGCTTGCGGATTCGTGAAATGTGCTCTCCAGCAGGAATCGAATTGATTGATCCGGTGCGTTTTACCGTTCAGCTACGAGAGTCATGGAGCAAGAATATACAATAACTAAATAATAATAATAATTTTCCTTAAAATACGTCACTGGTATGTCGTCTTACAATACATATTTTTATTTAAGTTAGGTTTCATAATATTATCAGATATGAAATTTTCATAGATTTATCCATTGACCAAATATTTGTACACTGAAAATTACAAAGTTTTATAATTCACTGCCTAATAAAGACAAGATCTTAATAAAATCTTTAGCTGAAAGAAACCATAGCAAGATTAGAATTTCGGTTTACAGGCATTCATTATCTTAAATTTGTAAGAAATAGAGATTTCAATGTTATACTCGTAAAACAAAAAACACATTGCCATTCTGTGAAGTATTTGTTGCAATCCACGCAATAGAAATATCTTGTCGGTTTAAACTTGCCACAGATTTTTCTTTTTTTTTTTTTTGGTGGTGAGAGATTTATTGTTAACACTCAGCGTCGAATAAATTATGATATTTAAGAAAATCTGAATTTGAAAAATTTAAAAACGTGTTTATTTTATTTTCTGGCTAGAAACTATGCAATGCAGAAGCCCGTCATTTTTTTGTTGGATTAGCTCCGTGGTGGAATCAACCTTGCGGGTGTAGAAAAATAAAAAAATGAATTATAAGAGTTAAGGTGATGGAATACATTGTCACATCTCCAAGTGTACGAGAAGGTGATAAAAAGTTAGCGTTCCGACCCATTTTCTCAATATCTACCCAAAATTAATAAACAGAAATATTGTTTTTTTTAAAATCCGTCCTTACTCGGGATGAGCAATTTGAACACTTCCTTATATATATATATATATATATATATATATATATATATATATATATATATATATTACTTATCTGCTTGATGCTACCTTCACCATCCCGACTTCAGAATTTTGTAGATAGACCCGTCCGTTCACTCGTCAGCTCTCTCTCTCTCTCTCTCTCTCTATATCTATATATATATATATATATATATATATATATATATATATATATATATATATATATATATATATATATATATATATATATATATATATATATATATATATATATATATATATATATATAAATATATATATCAGGGGGTACTAAAAGTTTTGGTTCGGCTAAGGGTCCCTTCAAGAAGTATTTTGGTCAGATTTTGGAAAATCTATCAGGCCGAAAATTTTCAGCACCACACACATATATATATATATTTATAAATAACGTTTTTATTAAAGGCTATGATTATATTTGATGATTTCTCTTTGTTTCCCTACCACCTATTTCGATCATATATTGTCTCTATCTGAACGGGTGCCATTTCTAAATTTTTAATAAAAATTGATATTTGTATTATAACATTTTGTGCTAAAATGTTATTAATTTAATTAAAATTAGTTTTTATTTAAATTTACAAGAGTTTTGACGTAAGATTGGCGTCATTTCCGAGATTATTTTCATGCATATGTAATGTTGTCTGTCCTGTTTTTTAAATTTTTTTTAGCAGTTATGAACTTCGTAAAATATTTTATTAAGATCGTAATTATTTTATGTTAAATTTGTTTTAAGCTGCCTTAAATTCTATAAATGAAAGAAAACCACCCGAAGAAAAAAGATTATCAATTATGTGCCTAACATACCATAAAAAGAACAAAACTTTCATATTCTTCTATGCACCTTTCAGGAATTGAGCGATAATGGTCGTGACCACCGATATAGAAGGCCTGCTCGATAGTGACGTGACGTCACAAATGTAGTCCATGCAGTGAAACAGACAGTAATCATAATGTAACGAAAAATTGTAAGAAAAAAATTGGTTTTAGTAGAAAACTTTTTAAAAATACATTTATAAAAGAAAGAAACAGAATTGGATTTTATACAGAAATTTATTTCATATTAATTTAAAAAAAAATAACCGATAAGAAAAAAAATGTTGTTGCTGAATGTTTTGTTAAAGTAAAGAAATTAAACATGTTACATTTCATTAAATTTTAAAGATTGAAATTCGTTCATTATTTTATTTGTTTCAAATCTGAAAACATTTTTAAAATCATAATCAGTATTGTTTTAATTTGCATGTTTTTATCTTAATTTTAGTAATTATTCTGTAAAGTTACAATATCGTAAGTATTTAAAATGATTATTATTCTTACACTACAGAAACAACTCAATTATGAATGAGGAAACAAACAATCAGACGAGCAAATTACAAATAAATTATAAATAAGAAATAAATAAACTAAATACAAGAAAGTAAATAAATTTGATACAAAAAAGAGATTTAAAATTCAAATAATACTTATAGAAAAGTAGGTTACAGACAGACAATTTTACGACTGAAATTCGTTCATGATTTTAATTGTTTCACATTTGAAAATTTTTTATAATCAGCATTGTTTTAATTTGCATGTTTTTATTTCAGTTTAAACTTTAAATCATTATTCTGTAAAGTTACAGTTTTTGTAATCATTAAGAAGAGATTATTACTCAAATACAGTAACAACTGAATTATGAATTAGGGAACAAACAATAATTAAATAAACAAATTATAATTAAATGATGAATAAATAAACTAATTATGATGAATAAATAAAACAATTAAGCATAAATAAGAAACAAATAAATACAAACAAGCAAATAAATTAGATACAAACAATAAATAGATTTAAAAATCAAATAATACTTTCAGAAAAATAGGTTACTGATACAAAATTTAGCTGAATGTTTGAAGTTTTCTTTTTTTGCTTAACTTGTTACTTGTAATATTATTATTTTCCATAGAACAAAAATTATTTAAAAGAGCATTTGTAGAGCTCCAGACAAACATTCTTTGTATTTTTTCTATATTGTGATACTCATCATAAGTGTCAACATCAAAAAGAAGCTCATAATCTGCCAAAACATTCAATGTTATATGCATGGCTATTTTTCTTTGATTTAATGAAGAAAAGAATGATTTTTTATAAGTTTATCAATGACTACATAATTATAGAGAACAAAATTTATAGTTTTATCATTAGGATATAAGAGAGAACCTCTATTAATCTCCTGAAAATAGCTGCTTATGTCAGGTATTTCTTCCACATTATCTCTTACACTTCCAGATATTAAATCTTTGCAACTATTGCATTTAATTTTCTTAAAAACTGCATTACAGCAATAACCCGCTAAGTATAGCATTACAGGTAGAACTTCTCTACAATTATTAACATCATCCTCTTTAACATTAATTCTATATTTATATATATATAACTTTTCCTCCTCTGTCACTTCATCCCAGTTTGGTTCTTGCAAACTCTTTAAATTAATTTTAATGCATTGCTGATTAAATGGTAAGCTCAATTTTAAAGCTGATTGCATTCTAATTTTTTTTTCACACTCAAATATTTGACGTATCGAGATATTATACTGATCCCCACTAAGTTGTCGGTATTGACCAAACTTTGCTTCAAGGTGATCAGTTTGAAATTTGCCTGGTAATATGTACAGCATTTTCAGTTCTTCTATGCAATACTTGGTCAGTTCTAGAAATGCATAGGTTGTATGATGCAAAGCAGTGAAGGTTTCCTTTGTTAATTTGCCATTTCTTCCAGAAATGCTATTCCAAGATTCTATCCAGTAACAGAATACAGAGAGAAATCTAAAATTTTCTTCGTTAATTCTAAGTGGATTGCAGTATTTATTTCTAAGCCGACAACCTTTATATGGCGTTTTAACATTCATTATTGTCCACCAAATATAAAATATGTTTATATATTCTGCAACTTCTGCAAAATTAGGCAAATATTTCTGTTTTCCTAAAGTCAATAATCCTTGAATAGTATATTCATTAAAAATTTGCAAAACTAAATTAACATTTTGCCTTTCAAGATTAGTAGGTGAAAGTGCCTTTGAGGTTAATTCATAACAATATTTCAAAATTGACTGAGATTCTAAGGCATGAAGTTTCTGTAAGGTAGAAAATGGGGCACCTTGGATACTATCTAATTCATGATTTCCATTATGACAAAGTTTGGGGAACAGCATGCATTTATTTGCATCTTTTTGACCAAGCCAATTGTTTCTAATGCATTTTAATATATGGACTGAGTCAAAAAGGAAGAAAAGGGGTCGAGACTTTATAACTGGGTGTGGATATACAATGGAAAGCTTTGGAGGACTGCAAAAGAAAGATATAGCTTTTTTATTTATAGCATTATTATCTGTTATAATTGATAATACTTGAAAGCCTATCTCCTCTAAACCAATTATTATGCGTTTAACTATGTCAAATAACTTCTCAGACATTTAGTTGGCATAACATGCACAACATCTTTATATTGTGAGAATACACTGCTAATCATGAAAGCAAAAGCACTTGTTGCAGCTTCACTGCAGTTGTCAGATAAGCCAACAATATTACCACCCTTATAATCTAAATAAGGTTTTAGATGAATTTCATCAACAAGTAAAGATACTGTAATGTCCTTCTGCACTAGGAGCTTAAATTTACTTTTAATATACATGAGAAAATTGTTATCATGTTGCTCAATCAAAGGATTTATATATGTTGATAATGTTAGTCTTTTAATGGTTGAATAGCTAGGTAAAATTAAATTTTTGCTGTCTCTTAACAATCTGTACCCTTTAGGGGAGCAGTTATATAACAATGAAGAAAATATAATCATTTCTGTTGAATAATAAAGCTTGTTTTGTGTCATTAAATTTAGCTGCTCATATATAAATTTAATTGTATTAAAATGTTTGTTTGATTCTTCTTGCACCAATAGTAGAAATGACATTACCAATTTTAATATAAAAATCATATTTTTTGGTTCAGTTTGCTGTTGTTCTGTGTCCATTTTCTTCATGTTTTCTATCAGAATTTCAAGTGTATTTTGATCAGTTACATGTTTAGGAATCTTATAGTCCCCTATTGAATGCATTTCCGCATCTCTACAAAACACATGTACTGCAAAATCAGATTCAATTACAAGAGACAGATTGATTTTTGGATATGGGGATTTGATGATGCTGAATATAATAAGTGTCTTTTTCTCCCTAACAAAACTCCAGTAATTTCTATCAAGGAAATTTAATTTCCCTTCTAGATCATTAACATTATGGAATTTCTTCTGCATTTAATATGCTAAGTCATCATTAATACTTTGATTTAAAGCACTTTTAAGAGCAGAATTCTCTAGTCGGATTCTCCTGTGACTCTCAAGAAGTATTCAATGAAGATAAATATGAGGGACAGTTTGGGAAGATTATAGGAATATCACCATCACGAAGATATATTTTTTCTACTTTAACTGCAATTGTGGCACCTGTTTTTTTTTTGTCAAAAAGCTAACGATTCTCTCCTTATATCCTTCGGTCGGAAATGTAGTTCACATACCTAAAAAGATTTTAAAAACCAAACCTATTTTAAATTCTTGTGAAAATCTAAGAAAATCAATCAGCAAAAATTCTACAGTAATATGAAGCATTAATAATTTTAGGAAAAGTGAAGAGAATTCAACAAAAGATTATTAGTGACGAAGCTATGTACAAATAAGAGAATTTTTAACGTTTATTCATTTTTTTAATTTAAAATGATAAATAAAAAACATTCTAATGAATAAAACAATTCTAAAAAATTGTTAAATTATAATAATTCTAAAAAAAAAATTCAATTATTATTATGCCTAGAAAAAGATTCCTTTATGAATTTATATCGAAAGTTTATTTTTTATAAAAATTAGATTTCAGCTTTTAAAAACTTTCGCAACTTTGTTTTTAATGTTTTGTGAATTATAAAGATATGAAATTATTTTAATTTTTAATCCTCAAAGTTTTAATTGCGTTTAATAACTTTTTAAAACAACACTGTTTTAAAATGTGTTGTGAATTACAGACATGAAATTAATTCAATTAAAGTTTCATTTATTCACGAATAAAACAATTCTAAAAAATCGTTAAAATTATTAGAATTATTTTTTATGCATATAAAATATTCCTTTAGGAATTCATGAATGAATTTAGGTCGAAAATTTCATTAAAGTTTTTTCTTAAAAAATGAGTTTTTAGATTTTAAAAGCAACACGTACGAGAATGAATGTCTCTAAACATTCTCGCTAGATTTATGTCTTATTAACTTTATGTTATGAATTACAAAGACATGGTATTAATTTTATCATTAAAGTTTCAATAAAATTTACTTATTTTTAATACAAAAATACTCACTCTGCTGAATTTAGTTGGTACTGAAAAATGATCTCTTCTGATTGTACGAATCAAACATCAGATAATTTTTTATCTTTAGGGAAAGAAAATACATGTACTTTAGGGCCGTTTTATAATTCCCTTTGCAATTTGGTACAACGCATCTATAAGGCATTGTTTTTTGTTTTAAATTAATTCAATATTTAAAAGAAAGTATTAATAAACAATTTAAAAATGCCGCCGTAAAAAAATTGATACAAAAAACAAACGACACGCTTCTTGAAAGTCGGACTCAATATGATGACGTCACATTTCTCCTTAACCCAATCAAACAGGCCTTCTATATCGGTGGTCACGTAATGGTCCACCTCTTCCTTTTTTTTTTTTCATCTATATTTTGTTCGTTATGACTCTATTCTGTTTCTTATCTCTCCACCATTTGTTCAAAATTGTGAATTAGTTTCTTTTGCTCCTCTTACTTTCGATATTTTCCTTTGAGTATCACATTTTCCGAACTTTCTAACTGTATTTGTTTTATATTTTCCAGTATGTTCATTTGTCGCATGTGCTACATATTAATTCCCACATTTCACTGCCATATAGAAATGTTGATATTACATTACAATCCATCACTCTTTTCTTAGTCCTTAATGTTTTATTCGATCCCTTATTATTTTATCTAGTTTCTGTAAAGTATCTTTCAACATTCCTATGCATATTCGAATTTCTGTTTACTACTTTTTTCCGTCTCTTATTGTTCTGACCAAATAACTGAATTCCCCACCCCTTGTTTAAATGTTAACATCTCCAATGTGTAAATGATAAATTGAAATTTCACTTGTATTCACTACTATGCCTTTCGTTTTTTTTACAATTAATCGTAAGTTCTTTCTTCTTACTTTTCTAGACTCCTTTCTTTAACAGTTATTTCATGTCTCCTTCTGAATGAGCCATTAACATCTGCATAGTGTATGTTGTTAAGTTTACGTCCGCCTTAATCAATTCTGGTAAGTTTTCTAATGTTCTTTGAATCATCTTATTGTACCTTTTAAATAAATATGGCGAAAAATATAACTTAGACATATTCATCTTTTTATTTTGATGCACTCGCGTAATTACTTCATATACAGGCAGTTACCAATATTGACTGATGATTATTCGTATATCCTTTTCGTGTAGATCAAGGTTTCCTAATATTTCAACGTATCGTATATACTAGAAACAGTGTGAAGTTTCATGATCGGATTTTACGCAAAAATAGGTGACTGCACTATACATAGATAATTTTTGAAGATGTTAAAAATCATGAATTTTCGGTGACCGGTTGCACTATATACAGGTATTTTTTTTCTAGAGAGTAAAAAATGAATGCATTTTCGGTGACCGTAACCTAACTATCTGCTAGGCTTTCATTCAGCTTCCTTTGGTTAACCTTAACATTTACATCGCTGAGGTATTGCTTTTCCAAAGGTACCACCCTTTTTATGATACCTATGTATACCGTATTTGTTTCTGTCGTGTTACTTATTCTGTCTTCCTCTGTTTATATTTATTTTTATTTATTATATTGTTTACATTTACTGGCATAATTTTATCTTATAATTTCCCGTTACATTTTCTTGTCATTTTGCACAAGATACACAACAATATGCGGTAAAGGATGACTGCACAGAGTTAAATATAAAATGAATTTTAATTCGAGTAGCTTTATTTACAGTATTATGAAATATTATCAATAGGAATCAAGAAAATTGTGGAGCTTTATAAAAGTATATCGCACTATTCTCATATAAATTATACACAAAGTATTATTATAATAAATTATTATTATTATTATTATTATTATTATTATTATTATTTATTTATAGTATATTCTTGCTACATGACACTCGTAGCTGAACGGTAAAGCACACCGGATCAATCAATTCGATTCCTGCTGGAGAGCGCATTTCTCGAATATGCAAGCCGTTATACGTCATACACACTATTCAAAGTAAAAACTGGGGCGTCTATTTCAAATACGAGTATCCACTATAATAACGTTTAAATTAATAAAAATGTCGGATTAAAAATAAATCCATTAACTCTTTAGAAAAAAAAAACTATGTATGCATGAATTCACGGATGTAATTACAACTCTATACAAATGAGGAGATACTAAATACCTACATGAGTACGAACTGCATGTACTTGTAAATATATTTAGAATTTCTATGTACATGCTATAGGAAAAAAATATTTATAATATACCGAAGAAAATAGTTTTAGTGAACTTTAATTAACTATACAAGAATAAATCATTTATTATACAACAACAGAAACTTCTTTGACTGAAAATTGATTAACTATACAGGAATTCATTATTTATTATACAAAAAAGAAAACAGTTCTTTGACTGAACATTTATTAACTTTACAGGATCAAATTATTTCTATCAGTTTCTAGTAAAATATAGCAAAAAAATATTTGTATAGACTACGTTTTACTTAGAAAGATTTAGAATTATCCTAACCTGAAGTATGTACCTGAACTTGTGGGAGGCCCTGAAATATGTACCGGTAATCCTGACAAAAAGTTTGTCATTGGAAAGTCAATACATCAGCTATGTAAATATTTGCGAAACGAAGATGAATGCTAATTCGAGATAGAAAAACATCTATTAATTTTTAATTTATATAAGGTATTTTTTGATTCTAAGTGACATACATGGTGGATGAGACTTCATGTCGCCACAAAAAGGAAGAAACTTAAGCTATATTGGGGACAGGCCTAGAGTAAAGGAGCTACCGTATCCAAATCTTTGCATCAGATATTTTACAGTAAGTGGTTTTTCTCACCATTTTGGGGTAGCTTTCTTAAAAAAAGAAAAGAAAAAAGAATGCAGACCATTTGCTATAAAATGTCATAGATGATGCCCTGTCATGTAATAGTTGACTACAGTAGCCTGCTAGTATTGCTCAGAGGCTGAGGTCGCATTATACACGAGCGGGTTTTTCACAAAAAAAATTCAGGGGTCGTCCTATATATGAAGTAGGCTTATACACGAGTATATCCAGCATTTTTACGAATGCCTTTTAGTAATCTACTTAGTACAGGTATAGTTATTTAAGCTTTTCTATTGCTTCCTTTGACAGCTTTTTGACTATGAATATAATATTTCTTGTTCTAAAATCTATCTTTTACAAATTCACATTGTTGTTCGATTTTCATTCCGCTTTGGGCTTAGTTCGTTAGTATTCTGATTATTAGTCTTGTTGAGGAAACTCTTATCCATTTGCAACTGGTTTCTTTGGAAACGATATGAAAATTAATCTCTGTGGATGTTTCCCCACTATTTCAGGTACAATATATCAATCAAGGAAAGATATCCACATGAACCCACTACTGTTAAAATATATGGTGGAAATGATAATACGTTTACTAAAGCTTTTTCTTAGATAAAATTCATTGGAACATATAAAAGGAGATATATAGAATTGCGTAGAGGTTTTTCCATACTGATTCATTTTGCTACCTCCGCTTCCGAGTCACAATGATCTAGAGCGTTTTAATCCTTATCGCCTTTTAGCTTTTTCTCATGTCTTATCTGATTAGCGTGTTAAACCGCGTCAATTTGTCTTCGATTCTAGTGGTTGGTGTTTAGGCCCACATGCAAGCTATTGTGGTAACTTGAAGCAAATCCAAATTCAAATCTAATTAGCATTTATTTTAGAACCAATAAGAAAAGCTTCTTTCGAATTGAAATCTTCCAATTAAAACTTCAAAGGATTCAGCCGATTACAATCGGATGAGTTCGAAGAGAATCGCCTTTCTTAGATTTATGGACCAATTAGTACAGTTTATTTCACCTCTTAAAAACAGCTTATCTGATCCTACTAACCTTTATATAACGAACAATATCCATCAATTTTATTAGAATCGAGTTTGTTGTTTGTCACTTCAATGTTATTACACACACACTCGCGCACGTACACACTCTCTCTCACCACTCCCTCTCTCTCCCTCTCTCACACATACATGTATATATGCTTGTACGTGTGTATCTGCTTTATATATGAACGCAATTGTTAGGCCTGAAGATTTCTTTCAAGTATGAAACAGACTGTCGACGCTTAGTGTTGATCTCAGTGCACAATTTTACATTTACATTTACATTTTCTTTGATATTGACCATTTGAAATAAATATAGCATACCTTAAAACTATATCATATATATATATATATAGATATATATATATATATATAATTATTTTTTATAAATAAATTATAACATAAGTATGTTATAAAATCACTACAAAAATAGCCATTTTGTTTCAACACACTCTGTGTCTTATCAAGTGATGATGTTGAAAAGAAAATAGAAGATTATTTTCTTTTCAACATCATCTTGATCACACAGAGTGTGTTGAAACAAAATGGCTATTTTTGTAGTGATTTTATAACATACTTATGTTATAATTTTTTATAAAAATAATTATATCTGCTCTACTTTGTATTGAGCACTCTTTTAAGAATAGTAATTGTTGGTTATTGGAATTCATTCCGTATATACCAATTATATATTTTGATATATATATATATATATATATATATATATATATATATATATATATGTATGTATATTAAGGCATGTCTCATTAAATAATTTAGACAAGTTTTCTACTTATTTTTAATAAGATCCTCTCATATCTACGAGCAACTTTCTTAGTATCCTTATTAAATGAAGAAAGTTACTATGTTGATGCATTTTAATTTTGTTACGAGTATTTTTGACACTAGCACAATGTCATCATCAAGGTCTTGTTTTTTCTAAGACAAATATTTTGTATTCATCATTTTTCTAAGAAAAATTGTTGTGTTCATTTAAAAATTATTTTTCTTTATTTGTGAAATGAAAACGCTAAACTTGTTTACTGTGTGGTTTTTAAATTTTATGATGTAAACATACACGTTGTCAAGGGAGGCAACTAAGCTATTGAGAACCCTATTTAAAAAAAACTATTTAAACTATATATATATATATATATATATATATATATATATATATATATATTCTCTCACTGAACAAACTGTTCATCTAGTCAGAGACAATCAGCCTATCACTTTGCATACTTCCCCTTGCCTTCAACACACACACACACACACACACACACACACACACACACACACACATATATATATATATATATATATATATATATATATATATATATACTCAAATCGTTTGTATGGCTCTTTTTCTCCAGTAATTTCTCTTTCTGATCGTAATTCTTTGTCTTTTACTTCATGCCGTCTTCAAGCATAAAAAAATGTTTGTGTCAATTTTTTAAATTAATCATTGTAACTTTATTTAAAATTACAACTTTGTCTTGATATTCTTTTATTAAATTTTGACAAAGCCATATTTTTGATAGTGGAAGATAATTTCTCTGGAGTCAGATCTAACTAAATGTCAACTCCGTCACACCCTGACTTGAAAGAGTAAAAAAAAAAACACAATTGTCATATTTATTTGATACATTATAAGGATATGTAAGAAAGAGATCGGTTGACACTAGGCATTAAGATATTAAAATTGTACGATCACAGAAGCATCACCTCAGGAGTCCGTTACATGAAGTAGTGAGAGGTTTATACTATTTCGTTCATGGAAATGACGAAAGGTCATAAGCGTCTTGTTATTCTATCGCATTTTACATGGAAAATGGTATGATGATTATCATTCCCACCAATTTAGACCTTTAAGAGCTACGATTGGCTGTGCCAAGTGAAATGGAATGAATCATCGCAATTTTCTTCGTATTTCATTGGTAAAGAACGATCTATATGGGTAGCTTCTTCCTAAGAACTGTTTTTTCTTGTGGAACAAACTCCCTAGAGTATGCCTCTCCGATCTATAGAAACTTAACCTTTACAAGTCTATGGCCAACTGTTATCTTTCCTACATATCCTCATAATCTGCACTTCTTACCTCCTACTCTTACGTTTTGACAATAACCTCATATAGTAACTATATGGATTGACTCTTGGTACTTGTATTAGGTGAACAATAGTTTGTTGCCGTATTAAGCCATGTTTAGTTAACTCAGTTATTTTACAAGTACAAGTGTTGTAGCATACATATGGACGATAAGGGGTATGTTCGCATTCATATAAATATAGTAGTAAATACTGTATGTTGGTCTGCAGTTGGAGATTCGTCTCTAGCTGTGCTGGTCAAACTCTGCTTTCGGACAGAAAGGATCCCCAGACGAGACTATGTCGAAGGCAGAGTCTCGTCTCGGGAAGTTGCTACCCGATCACGTTTTATACTGAGTCTACCGGGAATTTTTGGCCGAGCCTATGGGGTCGGGTACCCCACAGTAAATTTGGCCTTGTGTCACACCTGACCGCGTGGGGTGATTGGTAGATAACCTGCAGTTAGAGATTCACTGTGGAATTCACTTGACTCACTTCTGCCTGTTGTCTACTTCTTCTACACGCCGCTGGCGAATCTTATATGTGTTGTTCTTGTCCTAAGTATTATCGTTCATTACCAACCTTCGTTTGATTATTCTATTCAGTAACCTTCCCTAGGTTACAACAAGAAGAAACGTTGATTTTTATTTCAAGAAGTAAGATTTCTTTTTGCTTTTTGGTAATGTGTAGCAAAAATGATACACAGTCAATGTATACACCTGGAATGAATACAAATAGTTAATATGTAATAAAGATCTCGTGATTAGCAATTGTTTTTGAATATTTATTTAATGATTTTAAAATTCTTGACATGAAAAGAGAAAAAGGTCAACTGAAATTTTTTTCAGAATTTTATTAATTATGTCTACCTAGCTTATGTGTGTCTACAATAACATGTGTAATGCAAATACTAACATCTATAATGTAATATAATAACATGTATAATCTTATATATAAAGTACAGTGTATATGTGTGTTTGTGCGTGTGTGTCCTTGCAACTCCTCCGCTCCCACTGGTCCGATTTCAATGATTCATAGCTCATTCAAAAGCCCTAGAAAAGTTAGGCACAAGGAACGATTTTCATTGAGCTCAACTTCAGGGTTGCCATATTATGCGAGGTTAAAAATATATATTAATGTATTATACTAGCCATTGTCGTTGCTTTCATGATTCAAGCGGAGTAACTCTTATTTTCTTTTTGTATCCAAAATTGCAGTACACGTTTTATTATAAACTAGCTTATCAGGCGGTATTTAAGCTAGTTCCTATGGAGGAGCTTACCTTTTAAAAGTTCAACGATAATTCTTCTGCTGCCATTTAATTGAAAGACGATTTGATGCACGTAGATCCTTACTTTTCGTACAAACAATTATTTTTATTTCATGGGTGACAGAACAGGTGACAATTTATAAGATAAAGTAAATATAGTGTAAAGATGGGAAAATAGAAATCAGAATTAGTTATACATTCAACGAGTTAGAGAAACATAACAGCTAAGTAAATCCTATATTATGGAATCCATATAGATAAATGCGAAATTATAGCTTAATTCTCCCACGAATCCTGGGATTAAAAAGTCCTGGTTCTTCTTTATAGTAACTTACATACAATGCTCAATATATATATTATATTATAGTGGGTCAGCCAATTTGTATTGGTTATAAATAGAAATAAAAACTGACCCTCTACAATTTTTACAATATCAAATGTAACAAAGACAACAACAAGAGAAATAATCAAGTAGAAGAAAATGTGAATTTGTTCAACAATAAATATTTTTTATAAACACAACAAATACATAATATATAGTGCAAAGGACGAAGTGTGTGTGAATATTCTGTATGTGTGTGCGTGTGTGAATATTCTGTATGTGCGTGCGTGTGTGAATATTGTGCTTAGCGTGTTTCCACGCTATCCCTTGTTAGCGCCTACATTTCGCGGTTGGTAGCTGAAATCCTGAAGGAAAAAGAGATAGAGGTGAACAGTCAGCGGCTATTTATAGCCAGGGAAGAGAGACCCCTGGTGAAAGGGTTAACGGAGTGAAGGAGGAGTTAACTCCGACAATATATTATCTACTTCTAGGAAATACCGCTCTTCAGGTTTAACTAATTTGCATATTGATTTAAAAAAATGTTTATTACATTAATTAACTGTCCTTCATTAATGTTCTTTAATTCGAGGATTGTTTTGATTTTTATATAAAAAATAGTTCTGTTTAAGAATATCGTCTTATATAGTGTAGAAACTTGTTAGAAATTTGCATTTACTTGGTCTTCAACAAGTTGTTTTATATTTGTAAAACCTTCCTTAACTATAACATCCCAATTTATGAATGAAATATTCATCTAAAATTTTTGTTTCAAAGATTTCAAGTAGTTAATATATGTTACTTTGGGAAGCAATAGTAAGCGGGCGAAGCCTGCTAGTTTAATATAAGTGTAACGTAAATACTAACATGTATAATGTAATATAATAGCATCTATAATGTAATATAACATGCATGATATAATATAATATAATGACATGCATATTGTAATATACAATAACATAAGATATAGTCGTCAAAAACAAATGCACAGAGGAATCATTAAATATTTATGTATACATATTGCAAAAAAAAAATATTCATTAAAACAGGCAATGTATGAAGCTGTGAGGTGTTTATACCTTATAGAATATTGTGTCATTTCAGAACAATCCAGTGACTGTCAGTGTGGGGGGGGGTGGTGGGGGTGGGGGTGGCATTTGAACTTATTTTGATGCCTACATTAAAAAAAAACAAAAAAACTCTGGCGTTTATAAAGTAGTACGAAGAGATACTGAAAAGATCTCGGTCTGGCCAGGAAACCATTTTTTTAAAAGTTACACTCGTATGTATAACTTAACCTAGCAAGTCTGTAGAAGTAAAGATAGAACACGTCGCTTAAGGAAGGTTGAAACAGATTTATCAAATTCTTACGAACCCACTTTCTTTTAATTCCTTGCTTTTAAAATTCAATCATTATGCATTGTTGACTCAACTCCTACGCTATACAGCTTGTTGCTGATCGTGTATAACGATTACCAAATGATATAGATTTTCCATTTTTCTATCTTTGTCTTTATTATTAGTCGAACTACACCTCTCCCCACCTCTCTCTCTCACACAAACAATCAAGTCGCATGCAATCACCCGTAAGTTTCAATATCATTGATACCAATGCTATTTAAGATAATTGTTTTTGTTAGTCCAACCACATTCGACTGAAAAAGGAACTCAATCCTTATAGAACAGAGTAAATATTATATATTTATTCTGATTATATATATATATATATATATATATATATATATAATCAAAAATAACGTTTGAAGTAATATATATATATTACATCCTCTTTATATATATATATATATATATATATATTGTATATATATATATATATATATATTTACATCGTATACATATATATATATATATATATATATATATACTTCTTATATTACATATATATATTACGTATATATATGTGTGTGTGTATATATTTATATTTAAATATATATATATATATATATATATATATTACATCCTCTTTCTATATATATATATATATATATATATATATATATATATATATATATATATATATTACATATATATATAGTAATATATATATATATGACATCCTTATATTACATATAGATATTACATATATTACTTACATATATATATATATATATATTTATATATATATATGTATGTGTATATATATATATACATATATATTTCATCCTTATATTCCATATATACATATATATATATTTCATATATATATATATATATATATATATATATATATTTCTTAAACGTGATTTTTCATTTAAGTAGCTGATTTTTTATTTATTAATCAGTATATTAGTTTATTTATTTATTTTGAGTAGACGTTCCGTTTATTTATCAAACAGTATAGAATCTGAAACTAAGCAGATATGAATGATTCGCGTGTCTGAAAAGGACTTGCTTTTATAAAGTCAAGTTTGCATGATGACTGTACGTCAGATCTAACGACGGATTCCCATGCCAAGGGTGACGCCGATTCGAATCTTGCCGGAGAGGACATATTTTCCTGTAATAAGATTTCTCGAATATTCAAGCCGGTAGACGAAAATAAATAAACATACAGTTTAATAAATAAATGAAGCCTCTACTCAAATATGGTATCGACAAAAATAATTTTTAATAATAAAATATATATATATATATATATATATATATATATATATATATATATATATATATATATAGTAGTATAATGAAAGGTTTGGTAAACCGTGTGGATAATTCAAAAGAGTATGTAATATATATATATATATATATATTACTTCAAACATCATTTGTAGTCGATTAAATATATATAAAGATGATTTATATATATATATATATATATATATATATATATATATATATATATATTACTTCAAACGTTATTTTCCGTCGATACCCGTATCTGAGTAGACGCCATGTTTAATCTAAATGGTATTTTATTTCGTTAACCTGCATGCACACTGGAGAAAACTTATTAACGAAAATGTAGCCACCCGGTAGGATTCGAAAAGCTATTTAGAATAAGCCGTGCATCTACTCAAATACAGGTATCCATTAAAAATAAAGTTTGATGTAATATAAATATGTCGGATTATATCATAATTCTTCACAAACACCCCCCCCGCATATATATATATATATATATATATATATATATATATATATATATGTAGACCTAGTGTTAATAAAACAGTGTTTGATGTAATATAACAGAGCTATTAAGGATATATTAATAAATATACACATCATCCCCCAACAGTAGCACATTGATACCTTATGTTTCTTTCGTACACCTTGTTATTTTACGATTCACGTATCGATTACAGTTTATTATGACATAAGAACTGTTTTATATATGTTTTTCAAAACCTATAAACAAAGCTCAAGGCTTAATCCCTATAATATGGGGATATGTTTATTCCAAAATACAATTTGTTTCTTTTTCGGAAGCTAGGAAAGTGAGAACAACTAAACAGAGAAAATTGTTAAGCTGAAAAAAAATTATATTGTCTTTTTCTTTATTAACTGTGTATATAAGATTCATAAATTGTTAAAATATTATTTAAGATAATGTGTAATTATTTTTCCCTTTTAATTATATTTGTCTACATTTGTAAAATTTATTGCTTAGAGAATATCAATTACAATAAAACCAAAAACACTTACGGCTCGAACTACATCTATTTAGTGAGTGTTATTTTGTTTCTTAAAATTTCTGGTAAAAATAGTCTCTCACATATAAAATAAAATATTGTTTATGGGAAATAAGGATTGACTGAATTATGAGTCCCGAATAACTAGTATAAACCGTGTTGTTTTGTGCGCTAGAGTTCGAGGTCAGAAGTTTGGTGCGCAAAGCAATTTCATTGGCGATAGGCTTGAGGATTACGTTTAGCATGAAACAAACTGTTGCCTCTGGGCGGTGACTTCAGTGTGTATTAGTATATATATATATATATAGATATCAGTGGACATTGATATATATATATATATATATATATATATATATATATATATATATATATATATATATATATATATAACACAAGTATATCTCGCTTATTAAAAATAAATATTCGCATATTGGAAAAGGAAAACTTATGACTAACAAATATCCTGAAAACTACTTTGGTACAAAAGTCGTATATATTTGTCAGAAGATGTCAATTGAAACATTTTTATCCTAAGTTCAAACACTTCTGTGTAGCAAATAATGATTGCTCTCAAACCGTAAAGGATAACTATTATCTTTCATACTATCTCTTAATCTGAATTTCTAACCGCTTACATTTACGTTTATATAACAACCAACTACGAAAGACTTCTCAATCTAGTAAGCCATCAAAAAATTAACCAGTTATATAAACACGTTGCTCCTGCTTAAAAATTCGCTACTCAATTGCTATTTTGATGGTAAATGGATTGAGGAGCTACAATCATTTTACCCCAGTTCAGATTAATCTTAATAATTAAGACCCACCATGTTACGTGCACTAAAATGAATCATTCCTATTTCCTTTGAATCCCATCAGTAAGAATGGCGTTTTTCAAAACAAAACAAAAAAGTTACTTTGTAAGACACACCCCGGAGAGGATGTTTTCCCGA
Source organism: Acanthosepion pharaonis (assembly GCA_903632075.3). Taxonomy (NCBI): domain Eukaryota; kingdom Metazoa; phylum Mollusca; class Cephalopoda; order Sepiida; family Sepiidae; genus Acanthosepion; species Acanthosepion pharaonis. The sequence continues at coordinate 2,568,545 of CAHIKZ030005437.1, forward strand.
TCGATACAATATTAACCTCATCAACTCCAGGGTCATACATTATATATCCTTTACCTGTACTTCTTACCGCCTACACTTAAGTTCATATAACGACTTCATTCAGTAACCCTCTACTTTGAGTTGCTGTTGATCCCAGTATTGGATCAAAAATTAGTAAAAAAAATGTTCATATAGTAAAAATAATTTCTTTTCATTTTAATTCGAGACTAGTATAGTGTGTTTATTCAGATTATTTTGAGAGCACTTGCAGTTATACATGTTTGAAATATCTGTATGATATGATAATCATTCCCCGGTAGAAATTTGTGAGTACTATTATGTTATACTATCTTAAAAGCCGCTCTATGGGGCAGGGTTTAAGCTAGCTCCTGCGGATGGCTGTTGATTGGACCTCCATCACAATAGGTAAGGAAGAATAGATAAGATAGGCAACAATAAACTACGGAAGAAGACAAAATTCATCGCTACATTTAAGTATTGCATTAATATTTAAGTTTACCTTTTAAAAGTTTAACAATAGTTCTTCTGCCGCCATTTGATTTAAAGAAAATTTGATGTACGTAGGTCCTTGCTTTCCGTACAAACTATTATTTCTATTTCATGGGTGACTTTCGCAATTAATTTTAATTATTCCCAAATTTATTTCCAAATTACAAAAATTATTATCGAACAAAAATTCGTCACGTAATGAACGCCGAAAATAATACGCAATAATGAAAGATTGAGGGTCCGGATCCGGCCTGGATTGTTTTTAATTTCCTCATAGAGTCGGTCTGATTCCAAAATGGTATGATATGTTGATATACGACCTCCAGGAGTAAAGTTGAAAAAGTGTGATACACTGACACACTGACATTCGCATTTATTATATAAATGATTTAAAAGGCGTTTGCTTATTTTCAAACAGTTTGTGTAGCGGAGATCTACTATGTATAGCAATAGCAATATCTGAGGAATCACACTTTTGCTATACTTTATAGAGATTTTCATGAGTGTCATTAGAAACTCTAAGGAATTAAACATTGTATTTTTATAACGAGCAGATGTGTGTGTTTATAAAACTTATAATAGTGATATAGTAATTCCCGGACTCAATAAGTCAAAATGTTGAATATTGCTGCTATTTTCCTACATTGCAATAAAATTGATAAATTTGAATTTTTATTAGATTCTCACGTAATGCTACATAGCCTGACATGGGAGGGTAGTGTAACGGTTATCGGTACGTAAAGTGGAGCCGCAGAGCCGAGTTCAAATTGCACTCACAATTGCACTGCATGTATCCTCCTGTCATTGTTATTGGGGTTGAAATTTAGAAAACATTTGGCTTATGACAGTTTTTCATTCTGGTATTCGTAGGATTTCCCTTCCAACCTTTTTGTTTTTGATAGTATAGAAAACTAACATCTCTCTTATATCATTTTATCTTCTAGTTACACGTGCTGTTGCTGCTGTTAAAAGTGTAATACAAAAGTACAGGACTTTCACTGTGAAATTTGTAGGGTCAGTCTATAGAGTTTACTTTAAGATTCATAGGATTTATTCACTTCAAGTAATTATTCACGCAATGTTCGGAGAAAACAGTTGTATACAGATTATTGCTAAAGACTTGGAAGCTATGCATAATATCTGACTCTACTTTTAGAACATGTATTTAGTTTTCAGCTTAATACTTTGTTTTCGTAGCATCTTACAGTGTTGGACAAAAGTTACTGGTGAAGCATGGGATCTCTAACTCTCGGTGGAAACCAATCCAAGAGAGGCGATATTCTGAATAACTGTGGACAAACCAACGGAAATCTTTCCCAAGTAGCCATAGTAATTCACAGTTAGTACAGAAATGGAATATGTGGAGAGCCATGATCGCATAAGTCCTGAAGTACATGGCATTGAATTGAATAAAGTGATATAGTTATCAGTACCTAGTACATACTAATACGATCTGCTATAGAAAAGACAGCAAATACTAGTCGCCATTATAAGAATATCAAACCAGAAGGTCATGGGTAATTATCCAAATACAATAAAGAATGTCACATAAATTTTAACTCATTTAAATAATGTAATTGTTATATACAGTACCTATGAACATTAATGGGTATATCCCAATCCTCATAAATACGTTGGACACTATTGTAAGTGGGGTAATATGCTGCCTAAATAGTTCACTACTAGCTGTTGTTTACCTACTTCACGCCGCTGGTGAGTATTGTATTTTGTTGATATTATAAAGATTAACATTTCATTTCTAACCTCCGTTTTGTTTATTCCTCGTTCAGTAACCTTTTCTAGGTTACAATAGTAATATATAATCAGACTTGCACATATCTTGCCAAGAACACTGAACTGAAACTCCTTCGACATCATTATGAAATATCGATCGACAATGTTTATCTACTCTGTATTGCTATTAAAACAACGTTACAGTCTGTGCTGATGAATTTCAGATTGGAAAATTCCAAACCTAGTTCTTCCGTGATAAGCGATTTTTTTCTGGTTGCTCATACAAGGACAAAACTCTGCAGTCCCACTACCCCTTCTTCCAACATTTTGTTTTATGCCTTTTTTATGACATCCGCCATATTTTCACCATGTATTATTTGCTCACATCGGGGAATTGAACGCTGAGTGCTTTCCTATTTTTAGCGGTTTATCGATGCAAATCAGTTAATGCACACATTACTGGTTAATATTGAACCTAAGCGCACAAAATCCCCATTCATGCTTGGCAGCAGCAATAACAACAGCATGAACAATAATGGTAATAATAAATAAACGAACGCTGCCAATGGGCCCAGAAAAAATGCAAAATAGATATGACAAGGTGAGCCATTAGGAACTATGCTAACAGGATATGACCATGCAAATAAATGACAGGTGCATGAATTGTGATCTTAGAGAAACAAATTCTATCGAATCTTGAAATGCAATCACAACGGCTAAGATGCACCAGAATATATGACCTAGAGATTTTGTCAGTGAATTTTGCTGCTCAAGTATAGCAGAATGCAAAACGGAAAGAATGCACAAAATCTAGGTCTTTGCAATAAAATTAAAATAAATGTTGCACATGAAAATGATAGCCGTGGCCCTCATTGTAGGGGCACTTGGAACAGTCCAAAAAAACTTAGCCAAACATTGAAAAAAACTGTAAATCTGGGGTGAGTCAAAACTATACAGAGAAAACGACTACAGAGAACAGTTCGACTACCGGAGAATACAATGGACAACACTTATCAACCAACCGCCATAGAAAACCATCAGACACTTGTTTTGAACATGAAGATCAGCGAATAATAGTAATAATAATAATAATAATAATAATAATAATAATAATAATGAGTAGTGGGAAAGTATAATGAATGGGTGCTAAGAAGGTTGTATATTTTAAGTTTGAAGGATGAGGCAACCAGAGCGGCTTGGGAATCACATCTAGATACTTGTGATAACCCTCTAAAACCTGGTAAATGTTCAGATGAGCTCAATTCTTTAGTGATACTAGTTCAAACCGTTAACATTAGGACACACCATACAACTAACACGGAATGGAATCAATTTCATTTCCTCCGTATTCCAAATCGAAGGAGAAAGTTCCATTCATACAGTTTTTCCTTAATAATTGCTACTTTGTGGAATAGACTACAGTGAAGGTATTTCAATGGAACACCACAATCTTCTCTCCAAGTCAAAGATCAGTTGATATCTATCCGCCTTATCCTAATAATTTTCATATGCTATCATCACCTTGCTTCCTCATTGATCAAGATCATTTAACATTAATTATTTGCCTTAAGAGGATCCAGAGCTTGGTGTTGTGTGTTGAATAGAAATTGCTGGGATCAATATGAACTTTGAGAAAGAAACGTTATTTTTCAAGAGACTATCATTTAACCTTCAACAAATAAACCACCATATATCTGGTTTAAACATTGCATGAAGTAAGAATAATTCCAGTTAAATGTACAAAGATGCTTAATAAGAAATCATTTAACCGTCACTGTTGTGCCTTTTATGGGTATTTTTTAAATATGAATGATATCCTTGTTTCTATTGAGAGAAATTCTCTTCACTTAAATTTTGCCAGCTTTACTGATTTTCGATTTTTTGTCACAGAAAATTTCACGATATCGTTCAAGCGTCATTTGTATTCAGAAGTTGTGCATGAATTGTTAATTTTCTTTCGACTCCTTTACATACGTAAAAAAAGAACCGATGTTAAAATTAAACTGAGTAAAAATAAACTATATTCCTGTTTAGGCTGAAATCTGTCCTACACAACATCAATAATGCTGATGATATTAAAATAAGAGTATAACAGCAAATAATTACCGTATATACTCGAATATCATGTGACATTTCAAGAATTTTCAAGCTAATTTGACTACAGTGAGTGGATATATAGTTTGTTCAACGGCGTAGCCAGGGCCAGCAGGACATACGCTAATTTTATATCTTTGTGTATGATGCGACCTCCTTAAAATTAGCTTCAAAATTAGGTCTTCAAAAGTGACATGATAAGCATGTATATACAGTAACTATTTTTCAGGCAATGAAAGGGTATATCAAAACTTTTATAAGATCAAATATATCCAAAGATCCTTAACAATAGCTGATTTGATAAATTTAATTCAGTGAAGCTGAAGTTAAACAAAAATTCTGATTTCAGTTTTAGATTAGTGGCCTGGCTTCCTTATCGTAAGGTCATAAATAAAATCATCATTATCATCAATCTCATGGCCCGATATAGATAAGAGGTCGTAGCGCCGCTGAGCACCTGACCAGCTCCCACCATATATCTTGGTAGGTATTCATTTATGCGTGGCCTATTTTGGGCAATTAGACCAGGCGTAGCTCATCCCTCTGCTAGTATCTGTATTACCAACATTATATAAGCCTAAGTATTTCAGTTTTATTTCTATAAACAACTTGCTTTCGTAAATGACTGGTAAAAGACAAAAGTCATTGAAGAAATTCATGTCTAAGATTTAAAACTTAAGCGAGTGTAGTATAACAAAATAAACCTACATGAATTCATAATCTATGAAAACAATCAAGGCGTCAATATAATCGATCATTGTTTTCAATGTTATATGTGGTTTTGCTTTATCTTGAACTTGTTCTAATTTTAGAATCTCTGGTGTTTGTAGATTTGGGAACTACAAATATACATTCAAAATATGTAGCAACTAGTTGACGTACAAACTCGAATACTAAATTAATTATTGGGAAACTTGTATTATTTGAAATAGGATTTCTGTTTATTTTTATGTAAAATTTCACCAAATACAAAACACTAGATCCACCCAAGTAAAAGGACTACTGTTAAAATGCTTATATGATGAATGAGGTGTGTTATAGCGTGAAAGTGAAGGTGGTAGCAATTGAAAATTATGAAAAGGAGTATAGACACCTTGAATATGCTAAGATTGTCGTGGTCAGTGAAGCATCCATGTTGTAGTCTGTTTCACAATATAGCTGTTCTCGGAAAAATCTAAGTGGAACTTTTCCCTTAGAATACAGACGAAATATACATGATAAGACATTATATTAGTAGCATGGGAAATCCAATCATTAATGGTTTCAACTGGTGGCACTAAAGTTTTGAGCTCATCTGAATATTTGCTATGGAAATAGCGATAGAATAGTTGTAGGTCTGACACATTGCGTCCGTTATACACATTCGACGCAGAAGTGTACATAATGTACAGGAAATCTATGGGGATAAGTACAATAGTATAGAAGCGGACAAGCTTAGAGATTCCACAACCTTCATTATTGAAACTCATTTCACCTTCAAAAATGACTGCCTGAACTACTGAGAAAAGTCATTGTTATTATTCGGTGATTCCATCGTCATCTTTACTGCAATCAACATCATTCATTAAACTTCAGCAAATATTATGACACATTTTATACCTACATAATGCATCTTCCTTCCTGCGTACATTTTTGCGACATCCTGTATTTTTCATCGGAATCGAAGCTTAAAACTTATTTCTGCTAATAGTCGAATGTTCTCCCTTTGAGTGTCTGTCTCCCTTCAAACGCCTTGGCAAAGGGATTTAATTTATATCCCCAAGGAAAGAAAGAAGGCACAACTAAACAACAAGAACCAGCTAGATTCCTTGCAGGACACGCCAGATATAGAATCTAAGAGACTTAAAGTGTCATTCTTCTAACCGGACTGTATAGGATTTATTCTTAAGCCTCTCTGAATTATCGTTTTATTTGTTGTTTTGATTCCTTTAATATTTAGCGTTGTTTTCTTTAAATTATTTAAAAAAAATGGTTTTCTCCACTTTTGCTCTACCTAGAATATGCTATTTCTGAACTTTACGAATAGTTTTCGAGGGATTTCTAACCTTCTGCTTAAGTAGTGTCATCTTTCACCTTTGAACGTTCTGTCACAACTTCAAGAATGAATTATACGCATTATATTCTATTTGAAATGTATATTTTATAAAGTAATTGACATTGTACGGTTTAAAACTATTAAGGAAGTATTGTATTGTTTTTAAGTTCACTCAGATCCCTGAGCTAAAATTTGATGAAATTTAAGGTGATATTTTTTGTGATTCAGTCCTGTACGTATGGAGCTAAATGCACTTTAATATTTCTTGAGTGTCATCTTACTTCACTGTTATAAATACTTAATTCGCCACTGATTATCTTTGACCAGTTTTGCAATTAAAATGCAATCCCTTTCTTTACGCTGTACGAAATAAATCTAAATCTAGATTTACGATATATGAGTATCTTGAAACCAAAAGCTGGAAAGTTTATTCCTTATAATGAATTTTGTCCATTTTAATAGAATATACATTATCTAATAATTCCTGCATAGTTTGACTTTATTACGACGGTGTCAATTTCGACTGAATATTTTGCCTTGTTTCACATTCTTAATGCTATGTTATTAAAGTATTTATTGAATGTGGATGTTAGCTCTCACTGACACACGAGTTCCAATAGTCACAGAATATATATTAGATCCCAATCAAGAGTGTGTTGTGTGTATGTAAAGTGTCAATATTTGCTTTACATTTTTTTTCTAGCGGGATACGGGAACGCTTCTTCAGAGAAATATTGAATTCTAGTTTATTTCAGTTCAATAAGTTGGAGACATTAACCATCCATTAACACTCTCGGATGTTTGAACACAAAACAAAAGTTTTTTTCCTTAATATTTAGTAAGTGGCAAGTCAACTCTTTATGATTAATTAAGTAGCGTTCCGGATCTGTCAAGTAACTAGGAATTTCTGGCTTTAGTCAATATTTTTGTGGAAATTACAAGCGCTTGATCTTAAAGTAAATCGACTTATATTTGATGTAGAAACGTATGCAAATATAACAATAAACTACTTTTTCATTGATTAGAATGTGAAGAAACAGGTTAAACGGAGACAAATTGGTCATAAACTGTTTTAGAAGATTGTACAGAAAATAAAAAGACAATGTTTTGAATTTTTGAAACATACGTGTTGTGTAGGAAACCTACCACCCCTCTTGAAGATGAACTTGTCTACAAAGACGTTAAATAGTGGCATGTCAAAAGACAGACTAGAGTCGGATAAGTTTTTGGCTGAGCTAGTTATAGACTACTCGGGCGATTGCTGTACCTACTTACCAACCTAATAAACCCCTTTTTATTGTTACGTGTTATTTGGCGTTTGTCTTTACTAACCCCAAATCAACATCATAACAATACGAATTTTTTAATAACAGGCCTTTCAATTCGACTTTTTAAAATTTTTTTATTCATCCAATTAAGAACTGGAAACAAAACTCAGTACAATATATAGCAAGAAGTTTAAGAACTAAATATCTATATTATTTTAAATCGGCTCTTTAGAAATCTCAGTATTAATTCTGTGGCCAATACTGACAGAAAAATTAATAAAAAGATCTGTATACTAATTCTTATTGTTTCAATGGAACTGATGAATAATAAAAACATTTTATAAATTCATAACAACTTGTTATGACACCGAGGATGAAATATTCTCATTATTTAAACCATAAATTTATGTTAGTAAAGTCTGCTAAGAATACAATATTAACCTTTTCGTGCGTAAAATAAAGGATTATTCACTTCTGAGAGAAATAAAATTAATGACAGCCTGATCAAGAGTATATGATTTCAGGTATTTCTCCGATAGTTTGATCTTGGGAGGATGTGAGTGAATCAGTTTATCTCCGCCTCGTAGGCAGGGTGTTTATATAAGTACCTGTTATATAACTTCTGGTTGCCTTATGTGAGTATATCCTATGTTCAGGTTCGTTCACTTCTTTGTATCATATTAGTGCATCCACCGACATCATTGATGCTTGATCAGCATTTGGTGATTTTAAGTTTATTTTCGAGATCAACCCTTGCGACGACTCGTAGTTTATCTGAACTTCTGAGATGACACTGAGTACAATTTCTGAGAGTGATCGTAATACATATTGTGGTCGTCACAGTTTAATTCTTCTTAAATTAAGTCTTCCTGGTGATCATTAGATTCGATCCAGGCCTTTGTCATTTCTTGATGTTAATCACATACAATAAATTGTACTTTTTACCCCAAATTTAAAAAGCTCAGTTTCAAATATAAAAAAACAATCATTGACTTCAAAGAAATATAAAACATGTGAAAGCTGCTATGAAGCATCGGAATGTTGAAGCATTTGAACACGATGCCATTCCCATTGTCAGGGATTGAGTACAGATTATGTTAGCTGTAAGAAGCAATCTATGAAGCGAAGTCTGCGATTACCATAATAGTTTGCATAAAAAGGTAAAATCATGTACAAAATCATTTTGCCTAAACCTTGGCACAACATGATCTTCAAATTGGATAAAATGCGTGAACTGTATAATTTCTGTGATTACATTGTTCATTTGTTCTTTTAAATGAATCATGTATTTATTCACATTTAATTTTTTAATTTGATATTCAGCTTTCATCATTTTAAATTCTAGCGGTGCTAATTTGAGGTTTAACTTTTTTCTTAATTTCAACTTCCTTGAACTTCAAATTAAAAAAAAATTATGAATGAATGAATTGAAAACACTAGATAGAGAAGAACACTAGAAAATCAAAAGTCTGAATGAATGAACTCATGCTAAGCTGTTTATTTCTGTGCTAGGCCTACTATTCTGGGTAGAAATAAATACGACATAGGAGCTATTAAGAAATAGATGAAGAAAAAATAGCGGCAGAGACAATCAAATATGACAGTAGAAGTTTCAGCAGCAGCAGCAGTAGCAACAACAGCAGTAAAGAAGGGAATCTACAGGTGAAGAAAGTCAACTGTAACAGCAAGGCAGCAAATGAAGTAGCAACATCGGGTAGACAATAAGAATATTAGATTCAAGTCTCCCCGTTCTAAGTTCGAGATTGTCCAACAGGACAGTTGGCTAGAGAAATAAAGCGTTACTTTGGGAATTTCTTGACATAGTAGTTGCGAATACAATTCCTTGTATGTATTACAGGGAAAACAGGTGTAATTGTAACTGAACAGTACTAAAAAATGAACAAGTCGAGATATCCCTAGAATTGCATAGTGAAACAAAATTCCCTGAAGGTCCGAAACACTGTGGTAATAAATACAACAATGAACACTTACGTACTGTTGATGGAATTTTTTTCAATTCTTAATAGTACGCATTTATCAATGGTGTATGCACAATATCAGGCTTGATATTTATAAATGCCAACAATGTACAGGTAACATAGTTTGATTTGACTCTGTATTTATGAACAAAACTCACGTCAAAAATAATAAAAAAATCAATATTTTTGGATTCTGAAAAATGCCATAACTTCAGGGAGGTATAATAAATGCTAATCTCCAATAGTTGTTAAACAGTAATTTCTTCTTTATTTTTATTTTTTTTTAATCATTTCACACCAAGCAAGGCAATAAAGACACTAAGCAACTTAGCGTGAAAGAATATGAGAAAAAGTATACATTAGTAAAGAAACAGAATAATAAAAGAACAGGAATTAAGAATAGAGTGCAATTAAGTGCGATAGAAGAAACTATTAACATAGAACTTACGGTTATATCTAACCATTTCACCTGTAAAATGATGAGACCTGGCCACTAATCTAGTACTCTTAAAAGCAGACCACATAATATAAGTAGTACTAAATGTAGAAACAAGTTTGTATCATTCGAATATGCATAATTCATACCCCCTGAAGCATATACATAAAACATTTTTATTGAAATCACCAAGAAAAAGAATAAACTTACAGTTAACACATACATATTAATCAAACATAAAAATACTGACCTCAAACTGAGTATATGTACACACACATGCAAATCCGTTTAAAGAAAATATGTTCTTTATATATATATATATAAATACATACATATTTAGGTATGCATATCCATCAGAATATGCGTGGCTAATAGAATAGAAAAAACACATATTTATTCAAAAAGTTTCTACCGTCTGTAAGTCAGGAGATTTTGACAGCCCTACATGTCATTTCATAAACTGTAAACATTTTTTGTGCAAAACCCCATGCAAAATGAGTAGAATATCGAAATATGCTATCGTCCAAGCTAGCCGATGTCCAGAGACAGCTCATTAAATCGTACTCTCATTTAGTGAACAGCCAAGGACAACACTGAATTCCCAATGAGGCTTTGGTGACTCGCAAAATAACCGCTAACAGCGCAGGTATTGAAACTGAATGGAATTTGACCACCTGGAACGAAATTAATGCTGAATAAATATGTCGGCATATATAATCTAAGTATCAAAGCGTTTTCGCCATTTGTCACGCCATTGATTTGCATAAGAAACAATCTGTTACGAAGCAGCAACGAAATATTGCAAACGGGACAGTAAACTTTTGTCGATTTCATAGAATGTTCGTACCAAGTAATATACACACATACACACACACGCACACAGTCCATCATTTTTATCAACTTCTCAGATAGTATATGTGCAATATATATATGTATGTGAATAAAATAAATCCTTTTTATTAATATTGTGATTGGAGATATTTTTATTTAAATCTGAATTTTTGCAGACACACAGACTCACTCACAGACACATTCTTACACGCACAAACTCTCACATACACAGAGACAGAGGAAGAGACAGACAAACACACACACATACACACATTGATGATTGTCGATTTTCTCATTTTCCGTCATCTTTATACTAAGTTTGATATCTTGTTTAAGGGGTGGGTCATGTTTTAACGTACAAAGTATTGAAGAAAATATTTGTGAATAAATCCAACACATATTGACCATAGAAACAGGAATTTAATTTATACAATATCCCATCCACATGAAGACATTATTTCATATTATTAATTTATAGTGAAATGTTGAACCATATGTAAATATGGCAAGCATTTTTAGATGTCAGTCGTGGTTTTAAAATAGTGTTTTTTTTTATTTGAACACAGTGTCGAATTTAACAAATAATTCTATGCGTGATACGCAAGAGGAATTTCCATTGACGTGACTTTCTGAAAGATACTCGAGAAATTAAGCTCGTCCATTTCTCTGCAGATAGCATTTGTTTTTGAGTCAGAGTATCAAGAAAGATTTACACTTAGGTGAAAGTTTCGCTGAGACCAACGTAAATATAATATTGTTAGTAGTAGTAGTAATAGTAGTAGCAGTGATGCAACTTCTATTACTACTACTACTAACAACAATAAAAACGACAACAAATGAGTTTAATGGATCAAATTGAGCTAAAACAGAACCAGTACAAAACTTAATTCAGTGTTGGAAGCTTAATATTTTATGAAGCAAGTAATTTCCTGTGAAGATGAAAACAGATATTTATGTTTTTAATATAAACAAATCAAATTTCTCTCTCACGCAACCCTACAATATATATATATATATATATATATATATATATATATATATATATATATATATATATTATTTTTTTGATTGAGTTTGATTCTGGTGGTTAATCTTATTGGTCCTTTAAAAAGACAAATTCATCTGGGGCTTTACAATTACATGAAATAATTACTTTTAGCACGATCTATAAACTTTAGAAAGCTGAGATTTATTTCTCCCATACACGTCCAATTCTTAAAAGTGGTTTTCAAAATTGAATAAATTTGCCTAATATTTGTTAAAACACGGATTTTAATTATTCTGTAATGTAAGCAAAATTTCAGAATATAAAAACTTAAAATATCTCAGTTAAAAGTATCATAATTATCACAGTTTTACAAAACATAAACCCAAATTCCATTAGGATTAGTTCAGTTTATTTCGAAATGTGTACATGCAAAAATTTGCTGTTGCACATTTTTAATGTTAATCCAATAAGAAAAGGAAAAATGTTCAAAAATGTTCAAACTGATTGTTTTTGCGTAAACCCTTTTGTTCAGATAGCCAGGTGAATCCTGTTTAAGACAGTGGATCAGTACGCTCACAAGCTCGGTCATTATGACCGAGGTTGTGAGCGTACTGTCACTAACCACAATCACTCGCAAGATCTAGGTCAACACAGAGTATTGTTTTTAGACACTTTCTACCAGTTCCGCACTGTGGATCAGGAATGCATAGAGTGCGTTTATAAGTATGTTAATATACATAGCAGATTTAGTTTTTTAATTAATGTGTTTTTTTTTTGTGTAGCTTTCAAAGATTTTTAGAACTAAACTGTTGGGATATTTCAATTCAGTGATGATCATATTCTTTTCACCTTTTTTACTTAAAAGACAAGAACCCCTTTCCGATTCCACCGCTCGGAATGACAAATCAGTGTCGAGTTCAAATTCTATTCCTTACACTAACTTACTCACATATACAATTGGGAAAGATTGAATCCATCTTCCCCAAGGCATGGGTTAAATAGTTAAACGTATATGGAAACATCATCGTCATCACTAAAAAATTGTTAACGCAGTATTCACGTGAAAAAAGAATCATGTTTAATATCAAAATAAATATTTTTCGGCTATAAATACCAGCAAAGTATTGACAAACCGTAAAGTATATACTCACTTCATATTTTTACTCAATTCCTATCCACGAGAATTAATTATAACAGTTCACAAAATCACTATGGTTACATGGCATGGCTCTTACGGGTAAATACCATTGTTTTTGACAATTAGATTTCCCGATCGAATACTTGTAAAAGGAAGTCCATAATGTATAAATATCTAAAGTGGAACAGCTTGGCATAATTAAAAGTCATGTCTTTCAAAATGAAACATTAATAGATATATTTTAAATTTTTATGCCTTATAAATAGGTGTCAAGAAATGAATTTCAAATACGATTCAAATATAGTTTGGACTTTAAACTAAAATATCAGGTCATCCCATAAGTTCCGTCCGAATTTTACCTTTTTTTTTTTTAAAATTGAACGAAATTTAAAGAGTATTTTATAATGTCTAATGGAGCTGAACATTATTTTTATGTTTAGATGCATTTAAACTGATCAAATTTTATTTCAGAGAACAATAAAATTAAATTTTGTTTGATTAAAACCCTGTTAACATGGAAGTACCCAAGAATCATTTCAGACACATAATGCTTTATGAGTTCAAGAAAGGAAACTCAGCAGCCGAAGCGGCTAGAAACATTCACTCAGTTTATGGAGAGGAATGTGTGAATGAAAGAACTTGCAGAAGATGGTTTGCAAAATTCAGAGGTGGAGATTTCACCCTTGAAGATGAAGACCGAACTGGACGTCCAGTTGATTTTGATTAAAAGCTTCTTGAAGCATCCTTTGAAGAAAATCCTGCTTTATCATTTGAGGAATTGGCAGTGGTTCTCAGTTCAAACCATACAACTGTTCATCGTCATCTTCAACAACTTGAAAAAGTTCCTAATCTTGGAAAATGGGTGCCTCATGAATTGTCTGAAAACAACCTCAAATCCCAAGTTGACATCTGCTCTTCTCTCCATTCTCGCCAACTTGTTTCACCTTTTTTGGATAGACTTGTGACTGGCGACGAAAAATGGATCTTTTATCGAAATGTTAAGCGTCGTAGACAGTAGCTTGGTAAAGAGGAAGGACCTCAACCATAGCCGAGAATGGAACTTCATGGGCAAAAGGTTCTTCTTTCAATCTGGTAGGATCGCCAAGGAATAATCCACTTTGAATTCTTACCACCTAATGCAACATTTAATGCTCAAATATACTGTCAGCAATTAGAGCGTTTGAACCAAGCTTTGAGGAAAGAAAAGACCTGCTATTGTGAATCGAAAAGAGGTGATGTTTTATCAGGACAATGCGCGACCCCACACAGCAAGAATCACGTCACAAAAGATCGAAAAACTTGGTTGGGAGAAAATTCCTCATCCACCTTATTCTCCCGATCTTGCTCCTTCAGACTACCATTTGTTTCGTAGCTTACAGAATCATTTGGAAGAAACAGCTTTTGTAACACAGGAAGAGGTTAAAACTGACATTTGTGAGTTCTTCGAATCAAAACCAAAAGCATTTTACAGTAATGGAATTAGTAAGCTTGTTAATAGATGGAAGGAAGTCATAGATAATCAGGGAAAATATATTGTTGATTGAATCTGTAATTAAATGTAACATTTGGTCACTTGTTTCCTTTATTCAAAATTCGGACAGAACTTATGGGATGACCTGATACAATGAACCTGTGACAAAAATGTCGGAAAGCAAGTTTACTGACAATATTTTCCCAACAGATCCTTACACCAGAGAGAAAAGCCTGTTTACTTGGAACACTGTTTTTGTGATCAAAATAGTTTTGTTTCCCGGCAATGAGTAGGGTACCTATATAACATATTAAACCAGAGTTTTGTTTACAGGTGCAGGGGATTCGGTATGGCTCCTGTTGTCTACTACTTGGAATTGATTATTAACTTAGAAATTACTCAATGTGAAAGTTTCCAGTTTTTACTGGATGATAGAATCGAGCCTAATGGAAGCTTAAAGAGGAGAAGTCATCAAACTATTTCCGTTTTCTTACGAGTGATAAAAAAGAATAAATGGATTTCTTTTTTGTTTTTCAGATCTGCTATCATTTAAGTACTTAAGTAAAACTCAAAAGGACCCGTATCGAAAGGACGAGAACCGTTCACATAGCGCAAAACACAGTGACACATTCGTATACACATTTCTGTATAGCCATATATATACAACTCCCTTAAGAAATACAGAGAAGTGTTTAACATATGGGAGCCCATTCCTGAATACTAAAAAATTATATTACGTACGCACAAAAACACATGTACATTCACGTACACGCGCGCCCACTCACATTATATGTGTATGTAACCCATTCATTGTCTTACTCTCAAACTGTTCGAATCGCATGCACTATAGATGCCCCCACTCTAATTACCCTGATTAGTTCTGGTAATTGGATTAAGGCTATCTAATTCTATAAACAATCGCAAAGGTACCACCCGGTTTCCATAAATTGGAGAAGGAACTACCCCAACCAAGTGTAGCTTGCTGGTTCCCATTTTTGTACAACGATGGGGTAGCCATCATTTAGAATAAAGAAAGAAAAAGAAATATAATTTTCTATCAATTAGCTTTTTAATAACGGGCATTTTCGATACGGAATGTAAAGGATACACATACGTGGTTCTATGATTTATTATGTATACCTATTCCCTAAGTTCTGGTCATCTGAAGATAGCAACAGCGTGAAACTCGAGCTGTGACTTGATGTGAAGCGTTTTTGCTCTATCTGGGTATCACAGACATTGTGCACTCTTACTGCTTCGGTAAATGTTTGTCTTTTGATTTTTTCTTATTTCTTAGTTTGATTTTCTTTCTTGTGTAAGTTTTTCTCTTGCTATTAGCACCCCCGCTTTTTAAAAAAAAGTTCTTTGAGCAGGTTATATGTTGGTCATTGCAACATTTTTATTTATTTTTTTAAATTATTTTTGGGGAAAATTCAAGAGGAAGAAATCGATTTTGTACTCAAGCAATTCTAGAGAAAAATCATAAAAATCAGTAAAATGGAAGGAAATTGATTAAAATCCAATCAATTTGTTATGTTCGATTAACTTGTTTCAACTTTGAGAACAATAGAAAAAGTTATTAGTCCTTGATTAATTCCGTATTATTGAACGTTTGTGTATTTTTCTTGGCTCTAACTCGTCATGCGCGTTAAATTCAGAGATATCTCTGCTAAAGAACATTTTTCAGGCTTCTTTCTGCTTTGCTTCACACAACCCAATGTCTGATGTTATATTAACTTGTAGAAGCGCCACCGAGTCTCGTTGCATGCAGGTATATTTTTATATGGCTAGCGCCCGCAATAAAAAGTACTCCTGCACTGGTTACTAAGAATTGTTCACGTATTAATTAAACGAATAATTGAATGATTCAACATGTATTGGGCGAGTTTCTTTGTTTCATTTCGCATAGTAAACATACAAAACTCGATGAAATGATTCAAGGAAGGAAATAGAGAAAAACAATGAACAAGATGAAAGGAAATAAAGAAACGTAGAAAGTTAAATGTAAAAAAAAAAACAAACAAACAAAGAGCGGGAAAAGGCAAGACAAAAGAGACAACGATGTGAAGAAAAACATGAAGAAGAAACTTAATAAAAAATGCTGGAAGAAATTGTCTTTTCACTGTCGCTATTCTTGGGAGGAGTTGTGCTCATTATTTTCAATTATTTTCCACTTTTTAAAGCTAAGAAGTAGCACTACGTCTAACAATTTAAGGCTAAGCTAAAATGAATTTAAAAAAAGATGGAAACGGTTTAAAACAAAAATTCTACAAACAATGTACAACCAGAAAAGCCAATGGAAACAATAGGGAGTTAATTAGGAAATTAATCAAGTTAATTGTATAATTAGAAAAGTTCATAACGAGAAATAGGGACATTCAAATGTCACTTTTGTGAGAACAGCATTTAAATTGAAAAGTGCTAATATAGAAAATAATTACTAAGCATTTATTTGAATTTAGTTAGGAAAATTTCGAGAGAAAGAAGTAATTTCAAGTTTTTCATTCATCCTCTTAATATCTATATGAAATGCTTTGCTGAACCAAAATTGTAACCCAAATAAATGCGAAAATCTATTTTAAAGCATTCAGCCTGTGCAAGTAAAAAATCAGATTATATTTATAGATAATCTTAAATTATCGGAGACAAATAATAAACAAAACAATGCCTAAGAAGCACCGATTGAATTATGCACAACATAAGTGTTTTTTTTTAATACCAGTAAATGTTTTCCAAATAAATATGGTATCCTCTTTTCTTTCTTTTTATGCGCCGTGTCCTTTCAGGACGTAGGCGATCGTGGCTCTTCATTTCTTCCTATCCCTTATGGCTCTCAATAAGTTTCGTGTCTCTGCCAGCTTCCCCAGACCAAGTTCTGCCATCCACTTGCTTAAGTCCGCCAGGTATGTCATGCGTTGATTTCGCTTGTCTGTTTTTCCTTCGATTCGACCTGTGAGTATCAGATTCTCCAGGACTTCCTTTCTCGTTACGTGTCCCAGAAATTTCATCTGCCTCTTCCTGATGTTAATTATAAGCTTCCTCCTCCTTGGGCCATCCTCAGAGTGGTTATACAGACAGGAAACAAATATATCCATCGTCAAAAATGATATTTTGTTATTTTGACATAGAAGAGTGTTATGCAACGTTAACAGTCGCGGAATAGCAAACGCAGATCCTAAGTTCAAGATGGGCTTCTATGACGTCAACATACGTGATAGACGGAAGTATTACAACAGAACCAATGTATAGATGCAATGTCTGTATTACCACTCTGAGGATGGCTCATGTGAGCCGAAAGTTTAGGATCAAATTAATAAAAAAATATCTAAATGTTGGACAATTTTTGTCTTTATATTCACTAGAAATTAAAGCAAACATTCGAACATTAGAACGGCTCATGATCAGACATAATAGACATTCATTGTCTGTTATATTTAATAATATATGCTTAAATAATGATGTACTGCCCCAATACACACACTATATATATATATATATATATATATATATATATATATATATATATATATATATAATAGTATAGTTATTGATATTTATTTTTTAATTTCAGATATATAACCATTGCTATGGGTTATAAGAACGCCATAATCTCAAAAAAGAAAGAAGACCTTGTAAAGTTACTGAGTGATGGAGACACAACGTTGGAAATTGAGAAAAAGTTAAACAGAGAGCACAGAACAATGAAAATAAAAACATTGTCGAGCTAAGACAAAGACAATTGTCTTTAAGAATGTTAAAAGGTTTGAGGAAAATTAAAAGGGTAATAAACAAGAAAAGTTGATTCGTCAACAAGAAAACATTTCGAGAAACTGGTGTTGAGACTAAACAGAGAAAAAATGGTAATATTGGCTAAAGCAACCAAAATATATTATTTACGTAAAAAAGTACAAAGAGAGACGTATAAGCTTTGTGAAGAAGTGTATGGAAAATTATTTTTAACAATAACTCTTAGTGATAAATGGTTAAGAAGTTTAAAAAATACGGTTTAAAAAGAGCGGCGTGGAGAATTGTTTTGCGCTAATATTGTAGACAATAAAATTAGAGGTCCCTTTAGTGTCGATTGTGTCAAGATATATGGAGTAAACTTAGTGCCTTGTTCAAGATCACAATACTTTTAGAGAGAAAAACCATGAAAGGCAATACTTCTTCTTACAAAATGTGAAGTAGATTATTTCTCACCCTGCTAAGAATTTTTTTCAAACAAACAAAATAAATGAAATAGCGTTAGTGTTTCCAAATATAAATATAACAGAAAATATCATTAACACGTTGATTACCATTGGTCAATTACAAAATCTGATTCCAAATACCAACTTTATAACAGCCAACTGAGGTAATATATTTTTCAAATGCTTTGTTTATATGATATATATTCAATAAGATTTTCCGATGAAGGTTGTTTTTAGTTGCCAGTTCCTTTTTTTTTTAATTATTACTTTAGAAGTCATGTACCAATTATTTGCGTTAAAAACAACGAGGAAATCCTGGTTCTAGGCTTGATGGCAAGACCACAAAACGAGATAACTCGTGGTCGGCGTCTTAATAAAAACTGCTAATCACGAGAGAAATTGTGGTTGGCAATGTATTTATATGAGATTTATATGAGGATGGCAAATAATATTCAAGCAAAGAATATATATGAAGCAATAAAACAATTGCAAATAAAGTTATATTCAAAATTGGAGAAATCTTTGAAAATCAACTAGAAAATGAGGAAAATTTCAGAATGGCAAAGAACTCATAACCTGGAAAATAATAAATTACTGAGATTAAATTTTTAGAGTGAGGTGATTCTGAGAGAATTAGAATTCCGACCGGTTACAATCGTAAGAACACTGGATATGCAGATGACAGTATTAATGGCAAACACATAAAGGAAAGTATAGGAAATCCTATGGAAATTAGTAAATGAAAACGAGAAGAAAGGACGAAACATCATTTGTAAGAAGGATAAATGCATGGTTGTCAGCAAAAAGAACAACCCAACAACATGCAAATTACAAACTGGATATGGAAAAATCAAACAAGTACACAAATTTAAATTTCTAGAGAGTGATTTAACAGAATGGAAAATGCGACACCGACAGTCTTCTCACGAATTGAGAAGAGAGTTGAGACAACAGAGATGTAGTTCTACAGAAGGATGCCGAGAATACCATTGACTGAACATGCAAGCAATGATGAAGTTTTAGAGAAAATAGAAACAATAAAAAAGACACCTCTCACTTAACATGTGAAAGAGACAGTTGAAATTTCTAGGGCACATAATGAGGAAAGAGGGCTTAGAACATTTTACACTGACAGGATATATTAAAGAGACAAAAGAGACAGGAGAAACCAGCACATACCCTACTTAAGGATTATATGGAATAATTGACAGATTAGGGATAAGAAGAGATAGCGAAAAGAATATAATTTACTAAGAGATACAAAGGACAGAAAATCAAAGGAAGCCATGATCGCTAACATCCTGAAGGGACACGACACAGGGAAAAAAAAAGAAGATATTGGATACTGTGTGAATCAAATATTTCTATATCGTATATCTCTTAGATATATTTATAAATAAGATTTCGTGCTGGGTTTTACTTGCATAATAAAATCTGTCAGCCAAAACTAATTATTACTAATATTTTTAATTGGATATATATTATAAGCTAAAAAAACACCATCAGCTATACAAGTGACGTTTTTAAAACTAATGAAAACAAATAAACATAGAATTTTAAATTGAAACATAACTCCGCATTTTTTGAATTGGAAATTCTTTGATGAAACTAAATAAATCGTGAAACACATTAAATTAATAAAGGTTATCGCTACTTATTTAATCATGCATCAATAGATGCATAAAGTGAACTGTTTAAATGATCAATACACTACCCTGAAATGCACACTCACTCCATCCTAGCATCAAGTCCTGTACTAGTATACTGTATGCCACTTATTAGAACATGCACAATCGCAGGTTTTTTGAACAAGAGTTTTCCTTCTAGCTGTATGATGGCTGTGGGCACCTATAAAAAGCACATGCGCCCTTTGAATTTAGAGGTTGCCAAACAAATTTTCAGTATCTCCTACTATTTACGCATAGCTGGGGGGGTAGAAAAGACATTCATAGTTTTCCAAGGATATTTGCGCCTAAGTGAATGTAACGAACTTATCTTGAATTCGAACTCAGTTCTCCGAATTCTCATTTGAACTGTTATTCATCAATTTTGTGGGTGATATATATATATATATATATATATATATATATATATATATATATATATATATATATATATATATATGAGAGATAGCGAAAGGATTAATATATATGTGTATATATATATATATATATATATATATATATATATATTTTGTGCAGGATTTTTATAATGGCTAACGGTTCTGAAAAATATATATATATATATATATATATATATAGCATAATGAGAAGCCACATATACTTTCTTAATATGTATATATAGAAAAAGTTGCAAATTAAAAAAATAATGTACTTTTATGAAAGTATTTATTTGTATATATATTTGTTATTTCAGATTGGCCTCAATCTTTCTTCAGAAATAATATTCATATATATATATATTCATTCATATATATATATATATATATGATTGAACTTTTGCCAATGTCAGCTGGTTAAAAGGAATTTTGGGGAAAATATTGATAGAAAGCTGACATAGTTCTTTTAGCGATGAAGGTATCTGACCTATTTTTCTTGAAAATGTGTATATGAAATTTTTAGTAAATTTTGGCTTTGATTATGTTCTTTGAAAATAAAATATACACTGTCAATTTAACCTTGTTCTGCAATTCTAAACAAAACTACATTTGCTCAGATTGTTGAAATTGGTGACAACAAACGTAAAGGTATTTGGCTTCGCTAGATAAATATTTATTCAAAATCATTTCAATCCAAGCAAGGCAATAAAGACATTAAGACGTAAGATGGTTACTTGAGAGTGAATAAATCTGAGGAAAATCTTTATTATGGGTGAGGACACTAAATAATCAGGACTCAAAGAGACAGAATGTAACTATTGATATTGTGTTTAAATTTCTGAAGATCAAAGCTGACTAGAAAGCAAGAGAATTGCGAGAGAAGAAATTATCAGATAATGTATGGTTGTATCTAGCAAATTCAAGTGTAAAATGAAAAGACGTGGATGATAATCTAGTACTGTGCTTAAATTCGCAAATGCGAGGTACCAAAGAAGAATGTTCATCAGAACAATTACCATGAAAAAATTTATAGAAAAATCAGAGGGAAACTATATTAAAACTATATGTGCTTTTTTGTTGCATGTATAAAATGTAGTATTTCAGGAATTAAGTGCCTCAGAAAATACTATAAATATCGGGTATTATGTTAGGCAAACGTGGGATATTTATTTTAAGGGAATTATATCTGTCTATATCTCTGAGATGAGGTATTATGATTACTTACATTATTTATATTATTCGGACTGTTATCCTCATCTTTATTAGTATATTCACAACGTTTCGACCATTGTACGGTCCAGCCTTCTTCAGGTGGTTGGAATTTCGAACCGAACCATTTATTTCATCCACCGGGGTAGATTGTTCTAGTTCCACGTGCCATGCCTCTTCCGGATGTCTCAGTTATTTCCCTTTAAATTAACAAACCACGTTTTTTTTTTGTTCACCACTGCTGTAGCCAGGTATTGAACACACAATTCTATGGGTCTTGTCACTGGACCTAACCAACGGCTTTATCCACTGGGCCATGTGTCCTTGAAACGTTGTGAATATGGCAACGAAGATGAGGATAACAGTTCGAATAATGCAAATAATGAAAGAAAATTGTATACATTAGAAGTTAGCAATTTTTTGCATTCAACTCTCAATTTGAAGTCGCGTCTTGCACGGAATTACTCTTCGATTTCTTGGCAACTTTCAAGAACTTTTAGCCGGTTGTTCTCATTATTAAAGCCGAGATATAACTGGTCGGAGATGATTCCAAACTTGCTACACTGGCACACAATATTAAAAAACAAAAAAACAAACGTAATCAACGTTTTTGGAAGGTAGTAGATATTTTTTCTTATAAAGACTTCCCTGCATATTATTTTTGCAATTGTATGTTTACACTTAGTTTCTGCTGTTCACTGATAGCATGCCTCTATATTTCTCCTGTGTCAGTATTCTTGCCAGTACCATAAGAAAAGATTCAGAATATTTCTCCGGATTCCTAATTTCTCTAAATTCTACCTCCGCCTCTAATGCTTTCGAAGAATTCCAGTATGCCAATTATTATCAACACGACTCTAGGCCTCGGACTCTACAACTTTTTTTAGCATTTAAAAATTTTTTTGATGTTTTTCTTTCTTAATGATAAAAGCTGTTGATAAAAAAATGTAATCTTTAGCAGACTTTCTTCTCCTTATTCAAAAGAACCGGATACGGTTTTCTTGCTAGGATTGATTGATTATTTGGATTTCGAAATCCAAGAGCATTTTAAACATTTTATTTTCAAGAATAGATGGCGATCTTTTTTCTCAGTATTGTCGAAGACAGAATAGTTGTACAATTCCCACTTTTTTTTAATTTCTTTTGAGTAAGCTTCTTCAATTTATTCATATTATGGCAATTTACTAAGCGTATCTTAGTTGTGGCACAAGGCCAAATGTATGGGCACTCAGTGAGGGTCGAACTCACTACTCAATCGTAATTAATCTAGCGAGACAAGCTTGCTAACCATTACACCACTTAATCTTTTAAGCGTAGCTTAGTTTTGCCACAAGGCCAAAAGTTTAGAGTTCCCAGTGAGGATCAAACTCAGTCAGTTAAGTGCCACATGTGATACACTCTTGGGTGATCATGTATCTTTCGATACATGACTGACGAAGCACAATATTTTTTTACGGTAGTAAGTTGCCATTATTTCTGCGTTAGACTGGTTGCCAATCAGTCTCTCCTGCTATTCAACCCATATTCAGTACTCACCTAGAGAAGTCACTACAATAATATTATATTCTCCCCCTACTAGACAATTACCCAGAACTACTTATTATAAGTGGACCATTTATGATAGTAACAGTTGTCCTGGCTTAGCACATATGTAACCATCAACAAGATCATAGAATTCATAATGGTTCTATAATCCCGACTGTGGTCGACATCTGACTGTGTCGATGTATTATTATTATTATTATTATTATTATTATTATTATTATTATCGCGATTATTATTCAGATAAATCATTCGTTAACATAAAGAAGTGCTACACATGTAAAAAGGATTTAAGATTAGTACAAGTCATCTTAAATGATTATTAGTTACATTTATACGAATAATAACAAGGTCAGTAAGATGCATGTCTAGATCTAGCTAAACATCGCAAGCAACTCGTGGCCATATCAAGTGAATGTGGTTCTCACGTATTTCTCGCCGTTACGAGATGTGTGCAGTAGAGCTCCAGATATATAAAAAAAAAAATAACCGATTTCAAATGCGTATTTTCAAGGCAGGAAAACTGAGAGGAAAACATCTCAATATAGAAGACTGCCAGAAAATGATTTTCTTATTCCAATGCTATCTGGTTAATTTTATGTCGTATGAAGATGATCTTTGTACATAATAATAATAGTAGGCATCCTTTTTCTAGATATGGCGGCAAGGCAGTGGTGGCTAAAAGTCGGAGTTTACCTTCTCTCGATTGGACTGCATTCCCGGGCTGACTATTTCTATTTACCCAGCATTTTGTTATGAAGCGCCAGTGGTCCGCCTTCGCACGTTCTTCATAAGAATAATATTGCCATCATTACACATTACAGTGAAGTAAATAGAAAGTTTAGATTAATAAATATTACTTTTCTGTTTTCAAAGTAGCTTATGAACATGTCACGTAAAATATCTATCAAATATTCAATTACTGTATATTTTTGACCAAACTATTAATTATAGAATTCATAACGTATTAGAACCGTTGATATATATATATATATATATATATATATATATATATATATATATATATATAAAACGTTATTATTTTAATGGATACTCATATTTCATTAGACACAAAATTTATTTATTAAACAGTATATTTATTCATTTTTGTCTGCCAGCCTGAATATTCGTGAAGTCTTATTAAAAAAAATATGCACTCACTTAAATATACTGTTTAATAAATAAATGAAGCGTCTACTCTAATATCAGTATCCATTAAAATAACGTTTAAAGTGATAAAAATTAATAAATAAATTATATTCTATATTATAGATATAGACAGAGTGAACATAAGTATCAACACTGCATTATTACTGATATATATATATATATATATATATATATATATATATATATATATATATGCGTGAGTTCGTGTGTCTGTACTATTTCATTAAAAATATTTATAAGCGAAGTGAGATAAAATTTGGATTGCGTTTATAGATATAAACTGAAGATTGCATTAATGTTTGAAACTGACCATTACAATGCAGTATTCATTCAGTGTGAACACGGTCTCTCTCTCTCTCTGCATATATATATATATGTATATATATATATATATATATATATATATATATATGTACATAAATGCATACATACATATATAACCTCTTAAAATTTTCATTGTGAGGTAATTTGTACTCAGTGCGAGGTGCATCATTTGATGTCTTGCTTAGTAAGATTTTTTTTCGATTTTTCCCTAAGGTGCATATACAGAAAAAATAACAAGATAAATAAAATATTCAGAAAGTATTCTTGCGGATATAGATGGCTATTTAGATTAAGATAAAGGAATAAGAAGGTGAGTGCTTATTAGTGTGAAGAAGATGATATCAACATTTCAAAACAGCAAATATCCCAACACTTAGGCAGTCAGTTGAAAGTTTGTAGCATAAACGCTTTAATCATTCTATCTATCTATCTATCTATCTATCTATCTATCTATCTATCTATCTATCTATCTGGTGGTAGAGATAGTGGGGAGATTGACACTAGTGTTGCAAGCGGATGATCGTATTAAGTTGATACAAGAATATGTGAATGTTAATTTTAAGGCTGGGATTATTCTTCCTATTTCTTACTGCATTCAACATGAACATTATTGTAAATTAACATGATCAACGTTTTCTTTCTTTTTTCTTTAAAATGTGTCTAAATAATCATATAACATTTGCAGAATGGCATTCGATATGATTAGCCTAATCGAATGTGGAATGTTTTTGTGCATGTGCAGTGCTGGCATTTTGCTGGTCTACGAAGTATGCTAGGCCAAAGACAACAAAATTGCTTACCAGAGTTTTATTATAGAATCAAAACCACCCAATCCACATATTCACCTATATGTAGGGAAAGCGAGAAATAGTATTCACTCAACTCGCTCATAGGTAATAGCCGTAGCTATTTATAGTTTTTGTGACTTCATATCTAAATGAGTCACTTCATTTCCCTGTACCGAAGAGGTTTTATCTCTTTATTTTCTCTGATACTTCTGGGAACTTTTGTCTCTTTGCTATTTTCCTCCCTCTCTCTAAGACATTGTCTAAATATGGGATAATTTGACTTTACATTTCTTTTGTCAATGAAATGACATACATACATATTAGCTCTTCATTTTGTTGGATATCTCTACTTTTTTCTTTTTGGATTTACACATATCTTTAAAATGATTCCTTTTGAAACACTTTTCACATTTTTTTTATGCCGGTCATTTTTGTTTTTTCTTTGACGTTGTTATCCACAATAAATACACATCATGAGAAAGTGGCTGAAGTCAAGAGGCCAAGTCTGGATCAGTTACATCACAGATCCTTTTTTGAATTTTGTCAAGAATCTCGAAATGTACAAATGGAACACCAAACCCGATATGGCAGCCGTGTTCAATGTACGAACGAATGGTAGATTTATAAATGTGCAGGTTGGATTCATCTGTGCATATGTGCTATAGCTCAAAAACTTATCTTATTTCATACTAAAAACCATTTTTGTGAACTCATATAATGTAACATATTAAAACAATAAATGTATATAATTTTTGGCCTAATGGTGTAGACATGGAATTTACAGTGGTATGATTTCCGAGATAAGTGATCAGTATATCAGAATGTTATGTGTAAGAAATGCTCTATGATTGTTTAACTCTATTCAATGTCACTATTTTATCTAACGTAAGTCTGGTGATCCTAAATAATGAACAGTAAATGGTAGATATGCACTTTGGGTTTAATATTTACCATAGATATAAAGCGTGGGGGTGATTTATATGACGAGCTAAATTTGAATTTTGATCGAAGAAAACTTCTACGTCTTAATTTAACTATCGTTTTGAACAGATCAGTCCAAAAGTAAACGATTTTGAAGAATAGCAAAATTTTCACAACAACGATAGGTAAAAATACATTTACAAAAATGAAAATAAATTAATCTAGTCTCTGGTTTGTGAAATTGGCGAGCAAAAAAAAAAAAAAGTACACATACAAAGAAAATCACAGGATGATATTACAAGACGAAGTGTTGAAATTGTTCTTTTTTTGTTGCTCGGAATAAAAGTTAATTAAATTTTAAATAACGTCGAAGGTTTATTCTCATCATGGTATCTGACCAGTGTGAGATTAATTAATACTGACATATGGTCAATTAAATGAACCCACTATACATCTCTCCAGGTTAGCACAGAGAGAGATATAGAGAGAGAGATAGAGAGAGAGAGAGAGAGAGAGAGAGAGAGAGAGAGAGAGAGAGAGAGAGAGAGGGAGAGAGAGATCTATGTATTTCTTGTGGTCGGAAAAGATGACGAATATTGATTACAAATGGTAATCATTATGTCGACATGTTAAGTTCGATAAGTTCACGTATACATACAAAAAAAAAAAAAAACTGGCCAAACTTTCTCGCAGTATACACGACGTTTTAAGTTCCAATCGTACCGGATTGTATTTTAAGATGAGGGACACTCTTGAATGACACAGAATAAACGTTAGTTGTTATAGTTTTCTAGAGTTGTGTTCACCTTTCTATTAAAGCATGTTTGTAAGACAGACAACAATATGACTCTGAAAACGTCTTTCATCTACAGTCCTAACTGGCCGAAACTATAGCCTCTCTGCATATGTTTTGACTAACGCGATGTATTGTGTATGTCAGAAAGTAGATTCTGATGAGCTCTTGACCAGCCTGGTTTTGTCATAACTCCAGACTTTCGATACGTCTATTAACAACTTAATTCCACATGAAGAATTACTACAGCCAAAAATGCGACAATGACGTACAAGATAAAGAGCAAAGTGTTAAAATGTTTCGACCCAATGTTGAAAGTCAAGAGTCATTTTTTCATTGAAGAATAGCAAAGGGACACTTAACTGGAAAGTGCATACAGTAGCCCCAGAAATCTTTTCGTAGAGACCCATGTAGGAACAATAAAAATCATAGGGATGTCACGAAGAATGCTAAACTGTAGCTGCGTCCCTCATTTAGACAAAAGTAGAAATATTATTTATTGAAAACTGCCCAGAAATACTCTGCTATTCTAAAAGATGATATGCTATATGACAGAGGAATAATAACTAGAACGTAGGCAGAGGCCATGGATACTGATTCTTATTATCACCTGAAAGAAACAATCATTCAACAAAATAATGAAATCGGCAATAATAAATCAGTGTCATTTTGTTTATTGTTGTTTGTTGGTTCACACATTTCTTTTTTTTTACTGTCGGCCATCCTGTAGCGCTTTTCTCTCGTTTAGTTAAGCATAAATCAAATAATAAACAGAACTTCCTGATATTATCGATCAATCTTGCATTGAATTTCCTTACTGTCATTCCAATTTCAGTCACGATATCATTAATTACTTCATTCTTGATTTCTCCATTTTCTTCGCAAGTATTTCTTATTTTATCTCCAAGCTGAATGGAAACTCAAAACACTGGTTGCCTATGAGTGATGATTTTAGCAATTATGTTAGACAATATTTTTTATTTTGTTTGATCAACTAATTCAGTTATTTCACACATTTCTAAGAGATATATAGAAACATACACAAACGCTCATATACTCCTCAATATGTTAATATACACATAGCAGAAAATTATGAGAAATCTTTGAAAATGCATTACTTGAAAATTGATATATAATATGTACTTCTGTGTGCGTATGATGCAAACAAACTATATTAAAAGTAGAAGCGGATATTTGAAAATCCACTGAAAAATCAGGTATGTTACTTTCTGTTTTGTTTAATATTGAATTCTTAATTTTTCGTTCCGCCATTCATGTAAGCCTTTTGTCTTGGGGTTTGAAATACACGTACATATTGCCATCAAAGATTTTAAATTGATTTAGTTAGAAACGATAAAGATAACTCTGAAAAACATGCTTGTGAATAATCATCTATGCAAACTGTAGGTAACCAGAATTAAAAAAAAATAATTTTAAACAAACGGATTGTCATTTTCATAAAATGTGTTGCGTACACTTGAGATATTCATTTCAGCAGCAATGATTAACAAAATAGTCTAGTAGACAATTACGACTATACTAAACTTGATACTCTTTGGATGCTCCCTATTTATTGCCTTGTACCAGACAAAGAAAGATTAAGTAAATATCTACGAAATTGTTATATTGATAATAATAGCTATACTTGCATTAAGAAAACAAGGGAATTAATCTGAATTTCTGGGATGAGGAATTTCATTATTTACTTTATTTACATTTTGCTTAATGTCCTCACCTTTGTTGCCATTATAACATTGTTGTACCATCCGTGTCTGTCATTTTATCTTCAATTTATCCTGATTAACTGCCATCTTGTAATTTTTATTAACGACTAAATTATTTTTAATTTCTCTTTTAAAAGAAAAAGCAACAGTAGATAAAGGCAAATACCGTCCTTAATATGACGATAAGCTACATCCGCGTTCTGGGTAAGACAATAAACTACGTCCAACAACAAGGCTTCTTATCAGGAAGTTTTGAGGAGCGTGGAACCACCTCTTAACAGCTGGTATTCCCAGATCCACCCTGATCCGGGGTGGTAGCACCTGTTAGGGTTGCCAGCTATGGGTAAATAGTTAACCCCATAAATAGGGTCAAAGCACTGTGAAACAGTACAAATAGGTTTTAATAACAGAAATACTTAGTAAAAAATTACCAGCAATAAATTTTTGAAGAAAAATTATTGCCAGTAATACATTATTACCAGCAATACATTTTTGAAAAAAATATTACCATCTATACATTTTTGAAAAAAATATTACCACTATACATTTTTGAAAAAAATATATACAAGCAATACATTATTGAGAAAAAATATTGCCAGCAATAAAAATCTTGTCGGCATTAAATGACCCATTGAGGTTGATGTGCTGTAAAACAAAAGAAGTCAAGCCAAAGGCAAACAGAAACCAAAATAAATGATATTAAATGCAATAATTTAAAAAAATGATTTTAAATCTTAAATTCTTAAATCCCAGCCTGCTAATCGATTTGTTATCGGCGAAATTAAAGTTAGAATCCCTATATCAATATCTATCTATCTATCTATCTATCTATCTATCTATCTATCTATCTATCTATCTATTGCTTGATTCCAGAACAAAGATTTTGGTCGATTTTTCACTATCGTTACAGGAGATAAATGAATATCCATTAGACTTTCACGACAAATATTAAGATTGTGAGCATCTTAAATAAATTGTTTACGTACCCTGGCCCATCATAGTGAGACATTGATATTAATGTCCCATAGTCGAAGGTTTTCTGTTGGATTTCTTTCTGCTTAGCTGCTAGAAGGGACTTGCCGTTCCTTCGAAGGTCTATTTCGTCAGCATAGCTGAACTGGTTACATAGAAACTATGGTTTCTAATCATATTTATTTAGTTATATGGCAATGGAGAAGATGTGCTAATTAAATGATAATACGGGATTTGAAGCTTTCATTACTTTACATTTTATACAACTCCTGATTTCGTCATTTACCCTCGGCCAGTGTGGGTGACCCCCTCCCGGACCCTTTGTGGGATATGTACAATTTTGTCTGCGAGCTGTGAGAGACTGCCTAAACCCTCTGCTGAGTATTTGCTATATATAACTGCGTATATTAAAAATCTTTCTCAGGCTTAAATAAAACGAAATATTCGGCGACTGGTTTCGACCACAGTTCAACCGTCTGGTGTATCTGACGTCTTTGGTAGCGTGCAATGTCTATTTAGACATCATACTGCAATATATTTTTGATAAGTATTAAAGTAATGCCAGTAGCAGAATACATTTAAATCTGATAGCGTTTTCACTTCAGCTTCCCGTCATATTAGGATTTGAGTGGCAATTGCAGATTTCTTTCTGTCTATCTATTTATCTATCTAGCATATTTATGCAGCTTAAAAAATATCAACATCGATCCATATTTTTCCGTTTAAACGTTATATATGAGGAGTCTTTGAACTGATTCCAATTTCAATTTCGGCGATCTAAGAACGCTATGATTTAGGCAGAAAATATTATTTACCATATTGGCAACGCGCCGTACTTGATAACGACTGAGATAGGCGAACACAGTTCAATAAAACAGGAAAAATCTTGACCTTTGAACTAGTTTATTCATTCTTTCCAACCCGATGTACGTCTAATTCGGAAAAATGTATTTTTCGT
Source organism: Acanthosepion pharaonis (assembly GCA_903632075.3). Lineage (NCBI taxonomy): Eukaryota > Metazoa > Mollusca > Cephalopoda > Sepiida > Sepiidae > Acanthosepion > Acanthosepion pharaonis. The sequence continues at coordinate 2,599,658 of CAHIKZ030005437.1, forward strand.
GTTAGTCACGTGATCGCACAAGAAAATAATTAGCAGTAATTATTGATTTCAACAACAATGATTGCACTAATGAGTTAATTAAAAAAAGAATGAAGATTATGAGTGTTGTTTTCTCTTTTTCGCATCAGTCTTCCTTTAGTCCAACTCCAAACATTTTGTTGACATGATAAACTATTTAAATTCAAAACTAGATTGTTATCAAAGTTATCCGGAGTCATCACGAGAAAGAGCTGCCAAATCTACACTTTGGCAGAGATGAAAAGCGTTTACGCGGCCATGTAAGCGATGTATTTTCAAACAATTCTCACAAATGAAACGTTGCAAGTCTATCGCTATTCTGCTGCTATTGCCATGGTAAAATTTCTAACGAGTTAAATTCCTTCGTTCTATCGTTCCAAACCTCGATGCTACGATCCACCTCGCGAACATGCACAATGTCGAATTCTCTTAATTTCATTCGTATTCTAATAGTAAAAAGGATTTTCCATTCGGATAGTTTCTTCCTAAGAGCTGCTGCTCTGTTGATCAGATTTTCATGAAAATGCTTCCGCGATCACTATAATCATAACTGTATCAAGTCTAGAGTCAACCGTTATCTAACCTACATGTCCTCATAATCTGCATTTGTAATCGTCTTCTCTTACGTCGATACACCAACCTCATTCAGTAAACCACTATCTTGAATAGCTCTTGAGCTTTGTATTAGGTGAACATTTACTAAAGAAAAGAAAGCAAAAAAAAACAGGAAGCAAATTGTTTTGCTGAAGTTGACGATACAAACCGGTTCAACCGTTCATTTATTTTCTTTTTTACAGGAACGTGCACACATTAAAACAAGCAAACATTGTTGCTTTAACAAATATGGCATGATTTATTGAGAAAATACTATATGGCAATTCTTTTCTTTAATGTCTTTCTTATGTATGCAGTTTCTGTTTTAGTTATTCTCATTATTGTTTTTCACTTTGTATTCCAGAAGAAGAAGCAATCCTTCCGGAAAAATATACACTAAAACCTGAAGAGATTGTGTTCGTGAGTCTTGTCGTCATTGTATGGATCGTTTCAGTGATTGTGTTCATTAAGAAATGGGACAATATTCGTATTCTCGAGCCAGTAGAACCGCGCTACCGGCATGCTCCCAAAAACTTGGAGACAATTCGTATTGTGAAACGAGCCCAGGACAGTGTCATCTACAAAAACTACGGCCGAAAGATGTCAGTTACAATGCTGGAAAGAGAGAAGAAGCGGTTGCAGAGGATGAATACACTTCCGACAATCGAAATGGAAGAAATCTCGACAGAGATTTGACCCTTAGTCACCGCATCGGAAGATCCCCGATGCGGTGACGAAACAACCTACTTATTTGTATAATGGGCATTTCATTTTCTATGTGAAAAGAGTGAGCTGTGAATTGAAAACCAAAGTAACAAACAAAATGGCGTCAGACTTCCTAATCATAAAACGAGAATATCATCACAAGAAATTCTTGTCCAAAACAAAAAAAAGAAAGAAAAGGAAAACAAAAAAAAAAAAAAAGATTAAGACGCCGGAACCTGGCCACGCATTTATAAAATAAGACAAAATTAAGAAAAACTGAATGAGTGAATAAGATAAAATCTGAATGGATGAATGAATAATCAACAAACATATCATATATATAAGCTTTGCATATGTATCAATAAAAAGTTTACTTATTTGTTACTCAGTGCCGGATTAACTTAGTAGCACTAGTAGTAAATGCAATGGGTCCCGCATTTTCGAGGACCCAGCATTAAATACTTTCATGCTGTCTGGTCAAATTGGCATCTTACGATATGGCAGTTTAAGTGTGTACACACTTGCATCTTTAATTATTCATCATCGCAGGTCACACAATATCGAGGCCATTAAAGCTGATTAAATATCTCGTCAGAATCATTTGACTCATATTTTTCTGGATTTGTTTATCATGTTGATAGAAGTTAAGTATTTACCTATCCTGTAAGTTCTATTACTACGCTAGTAAATAATTTATGATTTAATATTTGTATATTTTATAATTAAGGTCTCCTTTATAAAATATTTTACAAGCCCCGCACTAGCTTAATCCGGCCTTATCGATAATTATCATAAATATATATATCTATTTATGTATATATATATATATGTGTGTGTCTAGCCTTGAAAAATATGACTGTCGATATATATCAAATGGAGATAAAATTGAATAAAATAAAGACGATGCGAAAAAAGCCATATGAAAACTGAATATTAAAGGAAATACCAACTCATAAATATTTTGTAATTGGTAAGTTTTTTATATATAAATATAAAACAAATGTAGGTTATTTTTATGTATACTCCTCCATGTTCATTTATGGTAAGTATGAAGTAGGGATGTTGATGAGGTTCTTGTTGCAATTCAATTCTATTAAACTTGATAAAAATACTGGAAATGCTGACTGAATGAATCCAGAGGAAATTTGTATAATGGACATTAAATGCATGAGTCTATAAATTTAGTAGTATAAATTCACTAGAACAACACATGTGTATTGTCATATCTTTAACGAGAATGCCTATCAATATAAATTGCTTAAGAAATATCATCCTATATAAATGCATTCACAAATGTGTCACAATAAATTCAAATATATAGTCGCAGTCCCAACTTATATTCATATATTTGGTTGAGTTATAAATAATTTCAATATTTGTTCATCAACTTTATTCTTAAAAAATGAATCACAGTTACATTCTATTTAATAATATATTCACCATTATTTGCAATGATTTGTTGCCACTTATCAGGCAGCTCTTCGACACCTTTTCAGTAAAATTTCGCGGGTTTTATGTGGTAAAATTTTCAACAAACTTTTGAATTTGGTTTTCATTAGAAAAAGTTTCCTCCACCAAAGCGTTTGGCATTGGTGTGAGGTCAGATGAATATGGCGCGTGGGAAAGAACTGATCAACTGAGTTGTAAGTTTTATCTGTGTTATTCTTGCTGTATGCGGCGTTGTCTTGTCAGAGGGGAGAATTCTTTTTTCTCTAATCCACCGTGAACGCTGTCACTGTTGTGCAAAACTAAAGCATATTATTTTACTTCATATTTATTGTTAACTGCCGCATATGATTAGTCGTTAGCGTACTATATTCATCATTATAATTTGTTCAAAAAAAAAAGGAAATTACTTAAAACTCAACCTAATATAAACGTAACCGATTGAATAAATAGTTTTCTTTCGTAAATATATGTAAGCAGTCTTCCAAAGTTTGTAAATAAGTTTGGAAAAAAAAATGCATTCATTAAAAAGTCTTGAGTATTCAGTGAATTATGCTTACAATTGCCTTCTTTCTCTATTTACACACGTGTGTGCATGTTATGAATGTGACTTTGTATGTATCTATTTGTGAGGCATATATGACTTTAAATGTTTCGAACTAGTGTGTTCATGTAATTCCTCATTCTGTAAGCTTGCTTGTAATGGTCACGATGTTTTATATTCTCATTATACTCAACATCTAATTTGTCTGATATTCATATTTTCAAAAACTTTAGCATTTCACTTTTCCGTGACATTGATGACATTTGGAAAGGACAATCGTAAACCATTTTTTTTAATAAAATTAAGAAATAAATGAATGAAATGTAATTATAATGGAAAGGCCAGTAAAAAAAATCTTGTAACTACAGGGTGTCCAGTAAAAAAAAAGCGGCAAATTCAGAAAGACGTAAGACAACTGTTGAAAATGGTGACCACTGGTATGACTGAAAAATCCAGGAAGAATTTCTGTACATTCGTCAATCCACACGTTGGATATTCTTTGAAATGTATAACTTGGCGCTCAAAATCAGTGAGTTGTTTAACCATACGAGAAGGCTAGAATGAAAGACGGAAGCTGTCTGCAAATAACATTTAAATGACGAGTCACAAGATCGACAGTAATTAATCATCATAAAAGAACTAATCAGAGTTAAGTAATTACGTGACAGTCAAATTCAAGGTCAGGAATATTCAAGAAATTTATTCAAGGTTATTCAAGGTCAATTATTCCTGAAAGATAAAACAGTGATAATAAATTTACCGCTTTTTTACTGGACACCCTGTATTAGAGGAGTGTGTGTTTGATAAATAGACGCATGCGCACAAATACAGAACCAAGTAGCTATAGAAAAAGTGGAGTGAGGTGAGTATAAAGTTTATATTTTCTTTTCAAATCTTAACCAGATTTTGTCCTTTGTTCAAAATATTCTTGTTCCTAATTTTAGAAGACAAGGAGATCTGACAATAAAATTGATGGAGTTATTTATTTCTGTGTAATTACATTCTATTTAATCTGCTTATTTTTGCTGACGTTTCTGTTTGAATATCCTCCTCTATTTTTAGCTGATGCCCGATTGTTTTATTAACAACTCAATTTCGTTGTGGTTCTTCATCATCTTAGTTTAATATAAAGGGGGAAATGAAAATTAATTGTAATATTGAAAAACCAGTAAGAAACGACTGAAATGACGAACTAGTACTTATCCTTTTTCCGCAGTGCACTTCTAATATCGTTCAACAATCTCTTTTATTTCTCCTGAAAAGAAACTTTTCAGTTGCTCACGTAGGCACGACTGCAGCGCTTGCTTGTATGCACACCCAACAAACATAAACCTTACGGTGACTCCATTCACCACGCACTGCGAATTATGTAGATCCATGGCTGATGTTTACGATTTGTCGGTCTTCTCGGATCAAAGGCATCCACTCTTTGTATATGTTCTTCAACCCGTAATGTTGATGGGCGACCGATCAGATCAGCTTTCGTACGTTACACTTGTTCCTTCCGCTTATTTCTGATTTAAAGTTTTTATACACTCATCCACCTTTCGTCAATTCATGGTGTGTGTTATATAATGTTCCATCATCTGGTGATGGATTTTCGCAGGTTTCTATCTCTTTACGCACTGAAAGCTTACTACAGCGCGTTGTTCCTCGATGGCGCAATCACTAAGTGGAGAGTCCATACAACATTGTATGGTGATTGTCGGTTTCACGCCTCAGTATTATCTTCAAAATTGATTCCTATGTCCACACTCTCTATATCTACAAATGCTTTATCTCCGATATTGAGCATTCTTCAACCAAAAATATATATATATATATATATATATATATATATATATATATATGTGTGTGTGTGTGTGTGTGTGTGTGTGTGTGTGTGTGTGTGTGTGTGTGTGTGTGTGATATGTAAGACAAATACAGAATAGAAATATAACAAAAGGTACTCGAGTCTGACCATCGAATTAAAGGATCGTCAAGCTAGGTTCAATCTTATTTTATAGGCTCTGCTTCGTATTGAGCACTGTTACCGGTTTCACTATAGCTGGATTTCACCAACAACCAACCATTGTATTTTGTTTTTATATATATATATATATATATATATATATATATATATATATATATATATATATATATATATGTATATATAAAAAGCAAAATTTAAAAAACATAGGTGATATATTATTTCATTGAGTCGATAAAAACGGCTTAAAATCTTCATTTCTGGTTTACGAGTCTGAAGATAGGAAGCCGTTTTTTAGCAACTTAATGAAATAAAATATCCCCTATGGTTTTTAAGTGTTTTTCATTGTATAATAATTTTTACTCTGTCTTTTGATATAGAGCTCTCAACGGATCTATAGTCTTTGGGAAATTCCATACCGATTACCAAAAATTTTATATATATATATATATATATATATATATATATATATATTGTAGTTGTTCGATACTGGTTTCCAAACTTGACTGCTGCTAGTGCTGCTAGCTAAATACGGTCTATGACGCCTGCTAAGGAAACATTTTGTATTTATTTAACACACAGCCAACCTGAGATTTGTATTGAACTATGCTGAGCGGACCTTACAGTTTCTTGGAGAGTGTCAAAAATTTGATATGATTAGTGGTTGATCAGTACACTCGACCATTCAGTCCAGAGGAATTCTGACATCGTTCTAGCACAAATATTTCCGTCTATCCAATGTGTGTGTATGTATATATATATATATGTGTGTGTGTGTGTGTTTTGTGTGTGTGCGCATGTTTCTGATATACAACTCTGCATCAGACTAATAGTCGGCAGTTGAATGACAAAGCGGAGAAATGTAACTCTTATGCTAAGCATTTTATCCATGATGGCTTTCTAAGGGCGAAACCTGTAACGTATGACTTTTTTCCATTTAGTTATCGATATATATATATATATATATATATATAGCATGTGAAGAATTTCCCATACCAAATCAAGTATGTATTTTTGTATCAGCAATCTAACGCGTGGATTTGAGCTGTCCTTGATCAATATGACTTTCATGCTTCTGTCATGTAAATTGTCTTTTTCTCCAATTGCAGCGTTCAGGCGTAGAAGACGACAACTCTAAAGCTTTGCAGTGATACATTTTCCAGGCTTCATCAATTTCTAAGACCCACCAAACACAGAGGAATATTTCTTTGTTTTTTCCAAAAGGTTTGATTTTACTGTTGACGTTGCAGGCTGTCCTGGATTCGCCCATATTTTTGAATGCTACTGATTATTGTACTAAATCCACTTTTCATCTCCAGTAACAATCCTTCTCAAAAAGATTTTTTTATATCTATCAGGAAGTGAAATATGTGTGTCAATATTTCACTTTGAAAATTCACGAGGAACTTATTTTCCCGCTTTTTGAATCTTCCCCTAGCGAACTTCTTACAATTGTTGAGTGATCAACAAATTTTATTCAGTCAATTCCAATATTGATTGAATGGAGTCAAAAAGAGCTTGCAAATAGTCTCTGCTAGATTCTTCGTTTCTACTGCAGCGTGGTTTGTCCTAAAGTCAAATTCAACTTTCCTGAACATCGCAATGCATTCACGACATGAACTGCTTCCAACTGAAATATAGGTTTCATCTTCGCTTTTGTTGCTTTCTTGTCCAATCTGAAAAGTAACAACCAACTTTCAGTGTCGCGCGTGCATCCTGCCTGTAGATATTTTTTCAGTACTGTTTCAATGAACACTGACACGAGAAAACTCAAAACCGACTGTATATTTGTTCCTGTTTTCAAAAAGTAAGTACTAGAAACATGAAACAAGCGATAAAGACAAATTCATTAGAAAGAGCTTCATGAAAACCTTATAATGCATAGGAATTTGTGAGGATACATAGGAGTACAGTTTAATATATGCATGAAGGTTGATATTATTTATTAAGCGTAGCTTAGATTAGCTTTTGGTACGCTACCACAAATATTGAGCACACAGTGAGGATCGAAAATCACTACTTATTATTTAGTCTTAGTAACGATTACACAAGAACGAGCCGCCCCCGCACGACAGGTCGTGAAATGAAGTTTTCTCTGAAAATTTCACTGTGCAATGTTCGGTTAATGGGATTAATATTCATCTTTGAAATAAAAACAAAGAACATTATAAGGATACTATATAATATAAGAATGTTATATAATTATACGACTGTTTTCTAATTGAAAAATAAATTAAACCACTGAATTACAGATTTAATACGCATATGGTCACTGATTAAGTTTAACTTAAGTTTGAACTAGCCTGTAAGTATTAGGATCGAAATCACTACTAATGATTATACACAGATCATTCTTTATTCCAACCACAGGCGCCCTCATATAATTTTCTTCATCACGTGTTTGATAATAAATTGAAATGGTTGCTCAACAGTACTCAGTCCAACGCCGCTATGACCAAACAACCGAATACGTCAATTTTTACAATCCCTTCTTGGTCGGACCGAGAACTTATCAACACTCAATTCATATAACAATATATGTTCTTTTCGTTTTTTTTTTCTTGTACGAAGACAAAAAGGATTAAAAAGGAGGCAAATAAATGCGTAAAGAAAGAAAAACAATTGATGTGTGGAAAACGTATTAATTTTATGTTCTGTATAAATAAAAGAGTCTTCTTTGTGAGCGAACAAGCATTTCCTTGTAGAAAAGAAAAGTTTGATTGTATCAAATACGTACAGGGAAAAATAGTTTCAAAATGAGAAATAAAAGATAAACGGAAGATGAAAACTGCTTGAAAAATGAGCAAAGAGAAAATGATTGTTGCAAGCAAATGGAGGAAAAATAAAAGGGAAAAAAAGAAATGGGAAACAATTTAAGAAAAGCAAGCGCTTTTGGTTGCGGAAAAAAAGTATTTTATGTATATAAACACCGGCATATCAACATGGATATCGAATGTGAAGAAGAATTACTTTTCCCTACGTTGTAATAAACCTAAAAAATCCTGTTAAGAGAAGCTCTCAATATATAGAGTTGAAATGTTGTTGTTGTTGTTATTATTATTATTATTATTATTATTATTATTATTTAATGCATGCATTATTAAGATTTGAACATAAATTATATAAAATACATATACAAAAGTTTTCGTCTTATTTTCTTCTGCTTATGATTTATGGTTGCTTGATTAACTAAATAGGTGAGTATACAAATATGATACTAACAGAAAAGTAGACAACATAAACTACATTAAATAACCTGTTATAAAATCATTATATCGGCATCTCGCACCTACTTGACAATGAAATATGCAGGCCGGTTTCTCATAAAAATCCAGAACTGTTAATAGATATTTATAACCAACCTGAAAGATTTTAAAAAAATAACTCGTCTGTCGGTTGAATTGAAGAGAAAGATTTCTCGCCCGAAATATATTTATTTTAATCATTCTTCAAAGTCAATCATTCCACATTAGCTGTTCCTAAAGTGGATTGTACAGCCTTCCTGGAGGTATCAGAAAATCGAGGGGACGGTGAAAAAAAAAAGAAAAAGAAAAAGAAAAAGAAGAAAACGAGGGTGGTTAGAGGAAAAGGAGGTGTTAGAGACGGAAGATTAGTATTAGAACCATGTATTTTTTTTTTTTATAAAATCTATATGACAAAATCCAAAGAATACGCGTGCATTGCAGAGAAATAAATGAACATAAACACGAACGTATGGTATTATTTTATTTTGTCCTCTAAAATTAAAAAGTTCAAATTGTTTTCATCTTGCTGACATTATCTGAGCAGAACTCGACATACACCATCGGGATCAGACAGCCGACTTCTGCAGAGGACACTGATAATAGTTTATAAGTGTAGCGATATAGACACGGATGTTCGTTTAGCGACATCTTATATAATATCTAAAAAACTGAAATGCAATATTAAGTCTTTTTACAATGTTTTTGTTTTGAATTTTCAGTGTATTTAATACCAAGGAAGACGTTAGGAATATGGCTCGTGAGCCGAGGTGGAGGCGGCTAAAAAAAATGAAAACGTCTATAAGTCATTGTTAGGCTAAATCATAAATAAATTCTATTTTCGTTTATCAGCTTGATTCGTCAAAAATAAAGTAAAATTAGTTTGTATTCAATTATATAGACTTCATTACCAGTTACCAGGCTGCTCTTCGATAACTTTTAAATAAAAATCTCAGGTTTCTGTTTTCGACGAATTCTTAAATCGGGATTTCATTAGATATCTCCTACCCGCCATCAGAGCGTTTTGCACCATCGAAAAAGGTAACAATCGTTTTCTCTGAGGTCGGGTGAATATAGTGGGTTGGGTCCAGCAGAACGACCGAGTTCCCAAATCATTTTTCCTGTTGACGAGTGAAGGACGCTATTCGACCAAACTTTTATGAACACGTTACAGATGGCGGATGCGTAAAAGTGTATTTAGGATGTGCTGGTGCTGTAATTGACAGCGGCTTCGAATGAGAAAGGAACCGAGTTCGAATTCCAGTCATCTTCATGACATTGACTTAAGCACAAAAGTATGAATCCACCCCTGCGTGCTATAATTGAATAGTTGGAGTTGTATCAGGAAAAAAATCATTGTTATTCTCAATATTCACTTGCAAAAAAGGGTACCAGCTATGGATGAATAGTAAACCCACAAACAAAAGCAAAACACTATGAAGGCATAAAAATATCATCAATACATTTTTCTATAAAAGATTAACAATACCTATTTATAGTAAAATGACAAATACTTTTTATCTGTAGTTGAAGGCATACAACTGCGTTCAAAATATTTAATTTTCGGTATTAAATAACCCATTCCCGTTAAACAAAACCACCCAACCAATAAATGCTTCCTAAAAACAGAAATTAATTATGTCAGTATAATATAACTCAGTAAAATTTAATCACGATTTTCGGATGATAATTCATCATTGTTAGCTTTACTCTTTAAAGCATTTTTCAGATTTACTCTGGCTTATTTTCATCATATTTAGAGTGTAATTTTTTAAAACTTATTTCTGATTTTGACGAGCCAAAAAGTAAGATAAAAATATATACAGTATTCTAAGTTTCATATGATTTATCCACTATTTTACGTTTTAACAGACATTATTCTGTTGACGTTTAATCATTATTCTGTTATGTTTAATCGCCGAAAACCGTCTTTCACACCCTGCTCTTAAAAGGTCTTCATTCGATGACAATTAGACTTTGCAGATTATATTCACTTATTATGAAAAGGTTTTATTTGAATTTTCATTGTAAAGTTTTCATGATACATTTTAAATTCCAATAATAATTTCATTGTTTATCGTGTATACTGCTATAAAATCATTTTGAAGAAAATGGAAAATCAGTTCTTTAAACGCACTATTGCTGATATTAAAAAAGTAATATTTATTAGGAATTAATGTTTATGAGTTTGTTTTTTGCAGAATTTATTCTAGTATCACTTATAAAGTGATGCTTGTAGCTCATTTGAAGATTGGTGTTTTGCAATTCATATGCCTTATTGCTATTATTGTAATATCTATGTGATTAATTTTTAAAAAATTCAACATTTTTTATTTCTTCAATAGAGTTGTTACTTCGAAGAGTTTGGACTCTGCGGAAGACACTGTTTGCGCATGTGCGGTGGCGGTATTCTTACATTGAAGAGCTTTCAAAGTTTTTAAAGGATACTTGAAATATTGGGAATTTTCAATTTTTCTTTTTCTTCATAGTTTCTTCATTATTTAAAATATCCTGAAGCTTCAGCTCTTTGTGATTCACGAGCAGTTGTAATTTGCTCAGTAGCTATTTTTTCTTAATGTAAATCAATTGCTGAAAATCTCTGCTGTATATTTTAATGTAGTTAAACTATAATCAACCCAAACGGGGACACCAACGCAATACATGAAAGGTGCTGAAAAGGTGATAAAGACACCAAGAAGAGATAGAATATGAGAAAACTGAAAAGAGAGAGGACATTATATGACCATGATTCTGGGATGCAAAAGACGTGTATTCACATTGCATTTAAATTTTTAAATGATCGAAATTGTTAGGAATGCAAGAAGTTGGAAGAGTTTTCCACAAGCGAGGTATGCGAAGAAACCGATAGCATAGAGCTTACATTTACAGTCAACAATTTTAACTGTAAAATTATGAGACCTAGCTGCCACTCTAGTACTGCACTTAAATTCTTGAAATATACGTAGTAAAGAGGAAAGCACAACAGAAAAATTACCATGAAATTATTTATAGAAGAGTTACGATACGGCGGTGGGAAAGTGACTGAAGCCGTGATGCCAGGTCAGGACCGATGACATTACAGATTATTTTTTGGATTCTGCCAAGACTCTGTAATTTATCTCATGAAGTAAAATACCTTTTTAAATATTCTCAGTTTAGTGCAGATTCGTGATAAACGACATTTAAAAGCCTTACATTGTACATCATAAGATATATTCTTGACCAAGCCCTTTATGTTAAGTTTCATTCGATGAGATATGTTATTAATCACGATGATTTATTGTTTGTCTGCTTTTACTTGTCGTGTTACTTCATTAAGAGTTACGCTTCGTGACCGAAACCGTATTAGAACGAATTCCAACTATATTTTTCCGACATGTCAAAAAATTCGGTTGAAATAATTCAACCGAATTTTGTTTTATTTTACAGATTGTCTGTAGCATCGGCTTTTTCCACTGGTTTTATTTTTCTGTCATAATGAACGAACTTTTCTTGTCTGAGTTTGAATCTTAGGTAAACAATTGCTTTCTGTTGATCTTGTGTCTACAGAACCATCAAAGAAAATCGAAAAGCATGAAGGCCTTGCTAACTTCCTTAATATCAGGGTTTTCGAAATCTAATTACGTTTTACCGGAAAGGATATCAAGAACAAATATAGCTTAAATCTAATTAAATATTATTCATTAAAAAATGTAATCACCTTTATTTTCAACGACTTCAACCCAACGATTCCACGTTTAAAGAAATCTGCTTTTTTTCCATAAAAACCTTCGAATGACTTTTCAACTGAATGTTCTGCCATTTATGAACTTTTCTAGTGACCAAAATAAATGAAAATCCGTGAGCGCTAATTCTGGTTAGTATGTAAGAGATAGAAGAAGCTCCTATCCTATCAATCTTGAGTTTGTATTACAAATTTTACCTTTGAATTATCATACTGTAAAATAACACCCTTTATTTTTAGCAAAGCAGGGAATCTTCGACGTACTATTTCGTTTACCTAAATAAATTGCTTGCAATAAACATCTGCAGTGATGATCCTTCTATATTACGGAAGTTCGTAATGGACACCAACTTTCAGTTTCCATTAAAAATTTGATTCCATTACAAAACCAAACCATGATTCCTGGTTTTGGTGTTAGTATGAATATCTAATTTTGTGATAATTACCATCTTTTTCGTTTTCTATTGAAATGCAAAACTCATTTTTCATCATCTGTAACAATGTGATGCAAAAACGAAAGTTTAGTTTTCCTGGTTAAAAGACCGCTGCAAATGGTGGAACGCTACGTTCGATTCACAAATAAAAGTATGTAAGGAATAAAAATTCCTTCTTTGCAAGTTGTTTTTTTTAAATTAAAATCTGTAATAGACTATAAAGGATGTATTTTCGGATAAAAGATATGATAAACTAATTACAGACGCAGTTTCTTCCTAGTCAACTTTGATTCTACCTTGGTTGATTAGTAAACGTTAGTAACATTATTAGTAACCGTGAAATTCATATAAATTATCCGAAGTACTTTTGTTTTTACCTCGTCAGATATATATTACAAAAATCTCTGAAGGAAAAAAAAACGTGTCTATAAATTCTTCCCTCATCAGTATCTTTAAATTTATTAAGTTCTACACTTTGCCCAGAAACTAAACGATTGAAAGACAGAGGACATGAAACACTGCGAAGATGACAGATCTCTTCTTGAAAGAAGTTTTTCTTACTCAGGACATAGTGTACATGTATGTGAACAGCATATATACTTTAAAAATATTTTTAACCATTGATCAATCGTCAAATGCACTCATTATTGTAATTAAAGCTAAGGCTCGTTTATGGATGTCCATCTTCTGAAAACACTTGTGAATTTGATGTTTTTTATTATAATTCTTACGCTAGAGTCCCTACCAAATAATAATCTAAAATGACGAAAGGTTTCTTGGCTTCGGCAGAAAAAGAAATATTCTTATTGGAGATTATGTGATGATTGAAATTAATGATCCCTTTAGATGCTCCAAAGCATTTTTCTACAGCATTTACAAACAAATCTATCCATCACTGTGATCTGCAACAGTTTTCAGGGATCCGGATGATTATGAAAAATAGGCGAGATGTGCAGGTAAGAAAATGAAGATTTATGAGCGAACTAGACTCTATTGTAAGATATGCTAAAGGAAATCCATCAAAAGGTGTTCGTAATTTGCACATACAAGCCAGGCACATGAAATATCGAAATTTCCATTCAAAACCTCTTGGCCAGCTACTCTCATATAATACCAGTGCGATCTATGCCAACACCTTGATTACATAAATATCACAAGGAAGCCAGATGCCTGCAGGGAGATATTATCCCGAAGGAATACTCTAATCTGGACAAACAAAAAACGCTTCAATCTTGACGGGCTTGATTACTAGTACTATTTTGATATGATTCGCATAAAATAAACACTGAAAAGAATTTCTAGTACCTTTGTTGGTGGAAGAAATATGGTATGGGGGTGGCTTTATTGCTTGTGGATTAAGCTGTTTTGTAGATGGCACTTTGACAACACTCAATTACCAAGAAATACTTGAGTTTCTTTTTTTATGTGTCGTTTCCCTTCAGGACGTGAGCGATCATGGCTTTCCACTACTTTCTCTCCTTTATAACCCTGTTCTGCCAATCATTTACACAAACTCGTTAGGTGAGTTATGTACTGTTTTAATCGTCCCACTTGCCTTGAATATTTAATTTGAGTGACAAAATTTCCATGCTCTCTTTGTGCATTATTTATAATTACAACTCTTTTATTTTACGTTTCATTTTATTTTCTATTTTCTATAAAATTCGTTGTTTCTCATATATTCAGTCTATAGTATTCTCAGCATCCTTCTGTAGAACCACATTTCTCTTATCTCAAGTCTCTTATCCATCTGTGATGAGATGGTCTAATATTCATTACCATATATAAGTTCCGAGATTTTTAATACTATTTTTCACCTAATACGAGGCCCAAGTACTCCTCTGTACAGAATATTTCTGAATGATGTTGTTTTAAAGGCGCAAATGAAAAAAGTACAGATTATGAGAGGCTCTTCGAAAATAATCGGCCTGCGTGAATATTCTTCCTTATCAATGGAATACGAAATGAATGAGGATGAGTCGGACCCGTGTACGTGGCATGGCGAGTTGTTGGCCTGAACTCGTATAACTAAGAATTTTAGCTCGTTTGAACATTTGCAATGAAAATAACAATGGGAAAGCAATAGGCTAGCATTACATCATCTGTGGAAAACAGTTGATAGGTTGAAAATAATTAATCACTCACAAGACTGCGTAAACGCTTTTAAACACTTTCAACTGGAAAGTGAGAATTCGGCAGATCTATCCCAGATATAGCAGCAATACACCATTTATAGCCTGATAAAGACACAGAATAACAGGAGGTGTTAGGTACTTTCTGGAGATATTTTCGACCATTTTCAGCATCTTTAGCGATGGTTCGAATATACGAATTCCACAAAAGATTCAGCAATATACAAGAATGCACACTGGCAACAACTCATATTCCAGTATTGAGAAATTGATGTAAGTTATCATGGATGCTCGGGTGAAATTCGCCCAAACTATTCTCTCGACTTTGGTAAAGACGGTGACATTGTGTCTTTTCGGTTTTAAAGGCAAAACTTTCGGCCATTTTTACTTTTTGATTAATAATGATTTGTTAATAAAAACTTGATTTTTATAGGTTTTATAATATAAAAAAAAAATTATATCCCAATAAATCCTTGCTCTTGTGCCAGACACAGAAATTAGTCTAGCAAGAATAGAAATACACAATAATAGGTGCAACATTACAAAACAAGACAACCACTGCGTAAAATCCTAAAAAGGTAAAACACATTTATTATATAATATTACAAATAAGATGTAATCCAAAGTTGTACAAAAATTTCTCTTCGTACGCTCATTACGGTAGGATAACAATTATCTGAGATTAGAAAACACGGATTACCATCAGATATAAGGAAATAAGTGTTACAATTTTTAAATTCAAACACAAAAAATATTACACCCTTTAAAAGCGGGAAAAAGCAAAATCTTTGAGGAAGTAAAAAAAAAATATCATAAGGCGGAAAATACAAAACGCACCCACATCAGTTCTTAACTCAATACTCAAACGGGACATCACAGCTAGCAGGGGTTTCATGTTTTCCCCAGGTTATTTTTCTCTATGGCGTTTTGTAGTACCTGCAAGAAAGTTAACTTGAATGTTCGTTCGGTTTAAATTCTTAGAAGGGCACAGAAAGGAATGTTCTGTTTTGAGGGTAGAATCTACCTTGAATCTATTGAATCTGTCAGTTCTTTCTTTCCCCGTGTTGATTTATGACCACCTCGGTTGGACTGCTCCTCGTCTTTGAAGCGTGGACGCTAAGGCTTGTTTCTCAACTGTTAACTGCTTTCTTCTTAATGGTTCATTCTTTCCGTTAAATTGCAGTCCTAGGGTTTGAAGAGATCGTCTCTCATTGGCCAGTAAATAGAAACTCTCCCTCTCTATGAATTCAAAAAAAGAAACCACAACAAATCAAATAATTTTGGCAGTATCAACCGCTTGAGCCAAAAGGACCATAAAAAATGTAACAAGTTTTACACAGACCGTTTGGCCTTCATAAAATACACTTCTCTGAAAAAAAAGTGTATTAAAAACAACCTAAACGATTATACACTTAGAACATCATATTTTTTTTAAAATAGTAAAAATTAAAATTTTATACTCTCCCCTTAAGAGAATGTATAATAAACAAATTTAGTTTATTGCAAGTTTTTTTTTTCTCTAGGAAGACATTTATTGAAAAAGGTATTTTACACAAAGGCATAAATATAATAAATTTTTATACGCAAAAGGGTTTATTAATTTATTTGTTTGTTTATTTTTCTTTTTAAGGCACTCATTATAGAAATTTTTTGTTTGTTTTTACACATCCGTTCCATTGTTAGCGGATTAATTTAAGGAATGTATTACTTAACTACTGATTCCCTCATTGTTTTGTCAATTTCTTTTACTCTGAAGCCTAAAACTTTATCTCACTCGCAAATATGTTCAATAAACTTTCTATCTTCCATTATTTGAGTTTTATCACTCTCACAATTACCATTGCAAGACCTCAATTCAAAGTTTCCTTCGCTCATTTTATCTATTTATTCTTGGTTAAGATACATTAGCTTTTCAGGAGAATTACTAGTTTTCTCTAAGTTAAAATGAAAATTCTTTAACATTTTAGTGTATTCAACTTCCAGGAATTTATTGATATAATGGACAATCACATAATTCAATATAAATAGACTGGCAACAAAGCCACAAATTATAGTAGTGCAAATGTAACAAATCAAGCAAAATTTATCCTTACTTTCTTCAGCCTTAAATGTTATCATTAGAAAAACATTAAAGTCTGATAAAAATACATTTTTGTTCATATGGAATAACAACAATTCCAACATGTTTTGTATTAGGTTTATGCCATGGCCGTTTCATTTTGTGAAGGGATATCATTTGTCTTAAGAGAACAATGAAAAATTATTTTGGTAGTTGTTTGGTCTTCAGATTTGAACATCAATCTGTGAGGTATCCAAATGTAGTCTAATTTATCAGGAGAAACATCATTCTGTACATTAATGGCTACAGTATGGTTTGAAAAGACAGATTTATTTTTTCCTCATCCGAAGACAATTTTGCATACCAATAATCTTTATGTTCCCTAGAATTTTCATTTTTAATGACATTAGTAGATAAATTATCAGCGTCAGAAATTTCACAATTTTCAGCAGCGTCAGAAATTACACAGTTTTCAGCTGGGTCAGAAATGTCACAATTCTCATTGGCGTCAGAAACATCACAATTATCGTTCCAGCCATTAGACCTCTGTTCAAAACGATATGCTAGATTATAAATTACTTTTAATGTATTAGAACTGTATTCGGCTTTACAAATAGTTTCATTTGGATATCTTCCACGTCAAAATCAAAATTGATATAAATATCAATAATTTGATCTTTGAATGATTCTACAGAATCTCGCCACTTAATTATAGCTTTTTCTTGTAGAACGAAGAAGTATTTTGGATTCGGTACATTTGATTTGTCCATTATTAAATTTAAGGTAGTGTCTATTCTAGACTTGTAACAAGAACGTCTTTCCTTCACTTTACGAATTACGTCCATTTTTAGATAATCTTCCACTGAGTAAAGAAACCTTTTAATTTAAGTATAAAAAAAATTATTCCAAAGGAACCTCGGGAGCCGAAATATGCTTAGGGGTTACAATGTGGAAGCAGAATTTTGCATAAAGAATTCTCAGCTTGGTTTATAAAGTTAACACTTTTAGCAACTTCAGTCTTAACACTGAATTTTCGTTTCAAATAATCTTTAAGCAATGAATGGCAGACTTCACGTATAAATCCTCCAGGTTATTTTAATGTTAACACTGTAACTCCAGGCTGAATAAAAGACATTAGTATTTTAAAAAAATCAAAACAGAATTTTTGTTACTTCATTAAATACTGAATTTTCATTTAAAATAATTTCAAAAAATAATTGTTCGAATTTTACGCTTAAAATTTGCCAATAGTAACTCCAGTCTGAAATACTGGATAGATATTTTTTATGAAAACAGAATTTTCATTTTCAAATAATTTTCAAGAAAATAAAGAAGAAAAAAATACGCATAAGTTTTGTTTAGTTTTGTCAAGTTAACGTACGGTTAACACATTTAGTTCAGTTCAGTCACAATACTAAATGAATACATATTTTAGAAGAATCAACGGCAGAATTTTATCTTTGAAAAATCCGATAACTTTAGAACAAGTTCTTTTTATTTCAGTTAAACTAAATTTATATTTGAAATATCTAAAAAAATGAGTCATCATATAAAAAATGAATGACTGTATAAATATTCCCGGTTAGTTTTCATTCACACTCGGTTAACACAATAACTCCAGTCGGGTATACTAGATACATATTACTTTTTTGATGAAAGCAGAATTTTCATTTAAAATAATTTCTGAACAGAATAAAGGCAAAATTTACGCATGAATTTTCCAGTTTTGTTTTAAAGTTAACACACGGTTAACGAACACATTTAATTTAGTTCTGAATGTTTTTTTTAATGCACGTTTTTTGAGAGAAGTTTATTTTATGAAGTCCAGACTGTTCGTGACAGTTAAATATTTGATAAAATTTCCTTTCTCTGGCGTATCAGATTGATTTTAAGTATGAAAATAGCATATTAGAAACCTTTATAATAATGATCGGTAATCAGTTATTTTCCTCGGATTTGCAGATGTGCAGTCGCAAACACACATAGAGAAAAGAACATTGTTGAGGATGACACTGCAATATTTACAATGGCTACATTATTTCTCCGTCGCTTACATATTTTAGATACAAATTATGAAATGGAAGTGGAGATCTAAATCTCTATTTTTGATTCATAAAAGAGAAATAAAAAAAAAAAAAAAAACTATCTAGAAAATATGGCATCGTAATCCCGATGCTGACATTTTGTTGTTTGTCAGAAGGAATCGCGCCTAAGGAGACCAAAATAGATGTGTCTTAAGTACAATCAAGCCTCTTAAAAGTTGCTTGTGGGAGGATATGAAAAACATTAGTGCGCATATGCCTTACATAGCAATGAAGATGACATTTTGAAAATGGTTTTCGAAATTGTGCTAAGGGAAGACCACTTCGGAATAAAATCTGGTTGTCGACCACTCAGTTCGGTTTCTCACTGAAATGAAATCTTAATTCCTGGCCGCTCATAAAATCTAACTGTTCAAAAATCAATAGACGGTTCATTGAAAAGACAGTTTCATTCACCTAAAGTGATTATCGCAACAGGTGCATTCGTTCAATATTTGCGATGGCGTTCTTACACGCTCGATTAAATTTATGTAGGAATATGTGGGTCTCGAGTCTTGTGGTTTTTAGAATTTTTCCAGCTTTTTATTTGTATAATGAAACCAACTGAAAAAAATTGAATACATTTATGAGGTACTTAGTAAATATCACTGATTCACAAAGTTATGTTCGTGTCTATCTATCTATCTATCTATCTATCTATCTATCTACTTACATATATGCATTTACGAGAAGTGTGCTTCTGTATCAGAGTTAGGGTGCATACATATATGCTTGTAATTAAATATGCACATGAACACATGTAAATATATTTAATACGTTTACTTGACGATATTTGTATTTCATATATATATATATATATATATATATATATATATATATATATATATATATAGATCGATAGATAGATATATACATATATATATTAGATATATGAATCTTCTAAGTGTGTAGCATGACACCTAATTATTATAATATATATATATATACGATGGTACGATGGGTAAATTGTGGAGATTTTTTTTAAGCGTTTTACCCCAAGCAATATTGAGAAGCCACTAGGACGCAAGGGGTTTACAGAAAATTTGGAGCAAGATCAGATAGGAGTGATAGAGGAAAGGGTGAGGAGAAGGATAGTGGATTGATCAAGGCAACTGGAAATGTCGATTGACATTACATTTGAATAGCTGGAGATTATAGCTCTCAGGGAAACTGGAATAGGGAAGAGAGTTCCACAGGCGAGAGGTGCGAGACATGAAGCTATTGGAGTAGAAGAGACGGCTGCATTTAGGAGTTTCGACAGTGAAAGGGTGAGAGCGGGATGCCAGCCTCGTAGGGCGCTTGAACTCATGAAGTCTGGGAACCAGCGAATGCAGCTCCTCGGAGCAATTGCCATGAAAGTATTTGTAAAGCAGACAGAGAGAGGCGATGGCGCGTCTGTGAGAAAGTGACTGTAGACGAGATGCCAGAACAGGGCCAATTATATTGCATATCCGCCTCTGGAGGCTATCAAGAACCCCGAGGCAAACAGAAGGGGCTCCAGACCATATATGGCAGTAATACTCCATGCAAGGGCGAATTGTTGATTTTTAGATCTGGAGGATCGATTCCGGGGAGAAAAATGTCCTGGCACGGCACAGGGAGCCAACTTTCCTTGCGGTGGACGAAGCATTTGAGTCAATGTATTTGTTCCATCTCAGGTCAGCAGTCAACGTGAGACCGAGCAGCCGCAGAGAGGTGCTCCCGAGAGGTTGAGCGTCAGACATTTTAATGGAGGGCAAGGAAGGATCTCTGTGGTGATTAATAGAGAGCAGTTTTGTTTTTGAGCCATTAAAGTTGACCAGCCAATTCCTGCCCCACTTCACAGTTGATTGGAGGTCCTTTTCGAGACGCACGGCCAGGATATTTTTAATTCACGCGTGCGCGTTGTTTTGGATTTTGTCGACTGTACAATATAGTAGGGGCGATTGGGCACCATCTGCGAGAAAAAAAGCTCACCATAACGCAATTTCCTCAGTCAGAAATTTGGAAGCTGCATGCTGTACTGCTTGGCATTCGCGTCAGAAGCTCGAATACGAACATTTCAGAGTGTTTTGGGTGTCAAGTGCAGAGGATTCGGAAAGGGTTGGATGAGTCTAATGGTAATGTGTTTGGAGTGATCACTAGCAATGGCAATGTTATACTTTCATTCATTTTCCTGCAGGGCCTCAAACGCAACATATTGGCCTACATCAAGTGACTTGAGGATTTAGTACTGCTTGGGTCAAGAGGCTGCTGGTAGACCCTGTCTGGTAACAGGACTCTTCACCATGCCACTCAAGCAGGGGAACCCAGTCATGGCCTGTCAGATAATTTCTGCGCCCACATCATCCCCAACATATGGCCACCTAACTCCCCAGACTGCACTCGCCTTGAATATTATGTGTGGGTCGGAGTTGAGCGAGAAACCAACAAAACTCCTTGTACACACACCAAAGAGGAACTGAAAGCAAGGATTATGGCAGCAGTCACCAACCTAAACAAGGAGACCGTCCAGAAGTGTTGCAGAAGATTCCGAAGCTGTCTGGAGGCTGTGATTGAATCCAATGGCGGTTTTATTGAATACATTTTAGTATGTCAACATATTTTGTGTAATTTTGTTAAATATATCTGTAAAAATGAGATATCAGTGTTGTTTTTATTTTTTTTATTTTTTTTTTTTTGTGCGTAATTTATACGACAATTTATCCATCGCACCCCGTTTATATATATATATATATATTTAAAGATATTTTTGTAGGTACAAAATTTAATGATCGAAATAAAAGTATAAAATTTAATATTACAAGACATATTAAAACAATATTAAATAATAAAAAAAAAAAAAAAAACAAAAAAAACTCAACAACGGGGGAGCAACCGGTTTCGCTCCCGCTCGTCAGGCTTCCACGGGAGATTCCATATTAAAACAGAGAAATGTACAATGAGAATAGGTGGAAAAAAAAAAATTACGCATATATATATATATATATATATATATATATATATATATATATATATATATGTTTGTATATGCAAGAAGGAACTAGAGGCAGATGACAGTGAGTCCCAGCAAACACTCACGTTGTTTGCACAAAGAAACTTGCGGGACCCGATGTAAAGTGCTTCAGAACCTTCAGGTGAAATACAGAGTGTGACCGGGCCAACACGGTGAACCAGTCAACACTAAATTTGGTTATATATATATATATATATATCACCTTAAGATAGTTAATTACTTAGAATTCACCCTTAACCTTAATGATAAAACCTTACCATAAAGAGAATGAAACCCCCAATTTTATTTATGTTAGTTCTAACCATCCCAATGCCATTCTGAGACAAATACCCACTACCATTTGCATCAGAATTAGAAAATTATCGTCCAACGAAAAAATCTTTAATAAAAATAAAGAACCGTATGAAAAGACTCGCCACAAATGTGGTTTAAAAAAGAAGCTAGCCTACTTAACCCCTATAGATAGTAGCGAAACACCAAAAGTGCAACATAGTGGGAAATAGAAAAAGAAAAATCAATTGGTTCAACCCCCACTTCTGCAAACTGTCAAATATTAATATTTTAGTTTTTAAGAATAATTCTTTCTTTGCATTCAAGCGATTTGAGAGAAAGAAAGAGAAAACGAAGAAAAAAGAAAGAAAAAGTAATACGAGACGGGTCATAGGCGAACACACACACACACACACACGGCTTAAGAGACGGAAAGGAGGAGGAAAAAGGTTATAGTTGATAGATATCAGATGTCGAAAATATCTAGGTCACCTACTAACAAGCGTTGACCGATTTCCGCTTGTCCACGAAAAATGGAATTTTGTTATCAATGTGTGTCACCAAAAAGAAGAAATCCATTGTTGAACATTGACGAAACACAGACGGTCTTCCCTGGGTGTAAAGAATTGAAAAAAAAAAAAAAAATTCTCACACAAGTAGTTTTTCACTGGCTAAGTTTTTTTCCTTTGACAGAATAAACGTTTGCCCTGTGATGATAAAGATTTTTTTGTTATCAACACATGGGCCGAAAGGAAAATGAAATATTTTTATTTTTGCTTTAGAGACGCCAGGTAGGCTAGGAAAATTTCTTTCTTAGGCCATGTCCAATTAGCGATAAACTGCTTGACAAACGCCACGTGTTAAAACCAAGAGTGTCACCTCGGGCGCTCATGATAAGGGCGATTTAATTATTTTTTTTTTTAGTTAAGCAAGGTATTTCTTTCCCAAAACAAAGCCACGGGTTGTTCACGCCCGACTAAGACGTCATTGGCCAAGTGGATCACATGACGCACGAAGGAGGAGGAAAGATACCCGACCAGGACCTCATTGGCCGAGAGCGGTCACGTGACGCACGAAGAAAATCAGTCGACGCCTCTATCCAGAGTGTAAGTGTGAGAAGCCGCTACGAGGAAGTGGGGAGGGCAGTTCACGCCCCTCAGAAGCATGGTGAGAGTGGGGGAGAAAAGAGTTACCAAAATGGAAAAAGAGGAAAATCCCTAACCAGAAATAAGAAGGGTGGATACGTATTTAGAATTATCGAAGAACCCCCGACGCCAAACAGACCCACCCCAGTTTTGACGGCGTCAATAAAAACGAAGCCCCACCAGACAGAAATCAGTGCAGCCGCGGACGACAGGCGGAGTTGAGCCGCGGACGGCGGGCAGAGTTCGTTCGCCCCTAGCGGGCAGAAGAGGCCAGTTCGTTTGGCCTTGCGAGAAGAAGTTCGTTCGACCCAAGCTGGCGAGAAGAAGTTAGTTCGCGCACCGGCGGCAGAAATGAGTGCCCAGTAATTCAGACTCTGGAGAGAAGAGTTTGAGCCCCGGACGGCAGGCAGAGAAGAGCTCAGACCCTGGAGAGAAGAAGTTGAGCCCCGGACGGCAGGCAGAGATGAGTGCCCAGTGTTGAAACCACATCAAGATAGCTGACCAAGATTCACGCACACTTTTGGACTCTTCTTCAACCAAGAACAAGTAGTTTGAAGAGCGACTTAGGACCAGACCACAGAAATAAGTTTTTCGACTTTCGTCCAAAGACACACCGAAACACAAATTTCTTAGAGAGTAGACAATTTGAAGCGTTAGAATTTGCCTAGCGAAAGCGTCGTGCCACAATCCACAGAACGGGTCGAGAAGTAGACATAGTCCTATGTACCGAACAAATAGACATAAAAAGTTTGTTACCTTTTTCTTTGATACTTTGAACTTTGTGAGTTTTCATTTTATTTTCTTTTATACATATTAGTGTGTTATCACCCCCGTTGAACTCAGCTTGCATTACGGCCCCAGCCCCTGTTGATCTCGTCTGTCTAAGATCAATTCACAACGTGGGTAGGCAGACTGGAGATCAGTGCAGTTACCCTGGTAAGCAGGCGTTGGAAGCAGGTTGGGAACGGCGAGGCTGGTATCAATCTAACCAGATTCCTACCCGAATCACCAAAGGGTTAGAACGTCACGTTTGGAGCAGCGACACCCGGACGGAGCAGCGAGGAGCGAACAGCTGACGCCGCGGCGAAGACGTCACAACTGGTGCTGTTTAGGGACGTCACAACTGGCGCCGTGGTAGATCAGGATAGAACGTCACAGTCGGCGCTGCGACCGGCGGACGACGTCACAGTAGAGAGGAAATCTGGATCAAGGTGTCAAAACAGGAAGAGGGACCGTCATTTTAACTTAGACCTAAAGAGATCAATTAGAAAAATTCCAACTTAATTCATATTTGGCATGTTTAAGGAGTTTCAGCTATGACAGTACAAAGAGCAGTGAAAAAAAGATTTGAAAATGAAATCGTACGTGAGACGTGTAAAGCAACTTGTTACTCCATGACAGAAAGTTAGAGAGTTAGAGAGGGCGAAGATCATCTTGAACAAGTTTGAAAATTATCCTGGAATAATATATATATATATATATATATATATTAAAGTTTATTTCAATCCCTCATGAGCTTCCGATCCTTAGCTATGATTAATTTATGATGAACAAGTCATTTTAATTTACAATCGATTTCATCACGATACTTCTGTTAAGCTTGGAGAGTAATTATACATTCTTATTGGACAAACTAGAGTCCAGTAGTGTTATAAAAACCTCGGAGAATTCCAGTAAAATATCATTAATCATTTCCAAAATACAACGGTTCTGAGATTAATCTAACAATTGGACATTTTTGCTGTTAGATGATTTAGACACTTTTGCTGTTACAACCGGTACAAATTAATGTCTGAAGGTATAATGTTTTTTTTTGTCTCTAAAACTGAATTCTATAAAGAACTGGTCTTTGCGTTAACGCAGAAAAATGGGCACCCCCCCCACATATATATATATATTTAATCAATTCACCCCAAGCAAATCGATAATGCCACTAATACGCAAGGGGCTACTGTGAGTGAAAGAGAATGAAAAGACTTTAGAAAAAACCGGGAATCCAGTCCTAAACAGGGGACAAATGATGAACCTCTACTTCTGTTTAAAAAAGCCGGGGAGGAATGTGAACCAGACAATAGGCGAACCTATCCCACTCTTTATCACTCACAGGGCAAACTTCTGTATTATATTGAAACTACGCTGAGCGGACATTTGTTAACAGTTTCTTGAAGATCAAACTTGCATGACCTCGAGTTTGAACAAGGCTTGTACACTTATACCTTCTTTCACGAAAACTTCTCACTTCCTGCTATCACAAGTGTAACAATATGATTTCTGACATATTTAGAACATAAGGAGATACATTCCCTCTTTTTAAGTCCACTCAGCTATTGGAGTTTCGTAGGAATTTTGTCTCCAGTCCATCTTGAGTGAACTTAGAGATTAGTGTTTCAGGATTCATGTCTCCAGTTCGCCTTTGAATTGGGAAACATAAAAATTTTATAAATGATTTTAGATAGTCGTAAAAGTAGTCTTTTGAAGATTTGATCATCCATGTGGTTTGGGGTTGGTCTGAGCACTTCTGGATGGGGGGATGGGACCTCAGCGATTATCCTTATGAGCAGAGAGAGGCAGGGAGTCAAGTGGTCCAGCCATATGAGTAGGTAGGTGACCAGAGGAGTTGGAGCTGCTCAGCGGCCAGTGACCGAAGGACCGGTAGTAAGGAATCAAGAGTCGCCGAGCCCAGAGACCAGTGAAGATAGGAAGACAGCACTCCACTTCTCGAAGTTGAAGGAAGGAGCCGCGTTTAAGTGAGAAATCGTACTGTTGCTACTTCTCAATCGGAGAAATTGGAAAACAATTTTCTTCATTTTTTTTTTGTTGAAAGCGATCACGGCCAGGAAGACAAACCTGTGCACATAGCAAGTTAGGTATATATGCAAATACATTCAAACTTGGATGTCATCACAGATGCAATGAGAGACAAACGATCGGTGAAAACTGTCACAAAACTTATCACAATTGTGCCACGAATAGCGTCACACAATTATCGACGGTTTCTGAAAAGTCGTGCCTCTCCAATTTCACTCACAAGGCTTGATTCAAATCGTCGTATAGTTTTTAGGCAATTCCCAATTGAGTCGCACTACGATTATCTCCCCTGGCTGATATTTTCAAGAAATCATCTCTTTGACAAACTGACAATGGTGGGATTCGAACTAATCACCGGAAAGTTAACTTGCTAACCACTTGGCTACACTTAAAGATATCTTCTTTCAATTCCATTTCTCCATGAAAAATTATGATTGGTTGAATAATTTGAATACAACCAAATTACACAAGACGTAATTCAAATTTTAAAATTGCTTCTTACAATTAAAATTTGTATATCTCCCAAATGAATTGAGGTCAAATTGTTATATGAAATTAAGTTGTATGATACATATTTCGCTTAAAGCACTTACACTGCAAAATGATCGCATGAACAAAAAAATTAGTTTAATGTCCTATATATCCTCTGGGTAAAAATCTTCATTGGAGTTTTATTTCGTCTGATCGATCAGAAACTATTGTTGTCAGGTAGCAGTTGTTTTAGACTTAGCTTTCATCTTTATGCTAATATTGTTGTAATAAATAAATAAATAAATAAATAGATGAACAGGAGACGATATAATCAATATTCGGTTTCAGATCCATGTATTTAGTTTGCCGTGATTACTGTTAGCAAACATTTCTCTTTGGACATGTATTATCTAATGTTTTTATATTTTTGCTTTGTTTTCCATCCAGTCAGACTTCACTGCTGACGTCAAGTTGTATTAAAGCGTTATGGGACCAAAACCGAATGCTTTTAAGTAATTTTCATACCTGACATGAATGGAAGTTGACGAAGCTTTTATACAAAATTCCCTGCGGTATATGAAGCATACGATTGGGGAACGAATTATAAAATGTATTACTGACACAATCTTCTCTAAATTTATGATGCCTCTTTGTTTATTGGTTAATAAATGATTGGAATCTTGCTATTCAAATTTACATCTGTCCCCCATAATGCAGATAGCAGGTAATTCATGAATAAATGGAAGTATTTTTCTATTTAAGATACTCCCCTATTCTCGAAGCATATATCTACTCGGTTGATGCAAAAGTTTCTGACTCTTTTAAAAAATATCATTTATATCTATAAATTCATAATAACTTTAATTGTAGGCCCCAATCTGCCGCCTCGGCTTCAGTCACTTTCGCACCGCTGTAATTTGCCTCGCTTTGCCTTTTCTATAAGAAATTTCATTGTCATTGTGCGGATGAGTTCTTCGCTATAGTGCCTAGACTCTTTGAATGTAAGCATAGTATTAGACTGACGAGGGCGTTTCACCAATTTATATTTGAGCTAGCTAAATGTAAAATTAAATTATATGCTAACAGTTTCTTTTCTCGTAATTCTCGCTTGTGGAACTCCCATCCAGCTACACGCTTTCCAGCCGACTTCAATCTGCAAAAATTTAAATGTAATGTCTGTCACTATCTAATGTCCTCCTGATTACTCTTTCTCACTTCTCGTTCCCTATCAATATTCTTCTTTTTAACTCTTCCACGCCCAGTAAACCCTAGTGTCGCAATGGCGTTACTTGATTTAAAAAAATCATCTTCAGTCCGAAGGATAGGTATATTGGTAGGACCGCTACGTAACTGAGCACCTGACTATTTCCTTCCACATTTCTGAAAAGATACGTAGCTTGTTTTAGGCAAGTAGACCTGGAGGAGCACATTCCTCTCAATGTCAAACCAATGTCCTCCAACTTGAAGGTTTGCCTTGGTCAAGGACACGCGACCATTTATACCATCTGTGGAATCCTTCGTCCTGTCCGTTGAATTCAATCTAGGAAGCTCTCCGTTTGTGTAATCACCACATTGGCTGCCTAACATGACTATCGAACCTAGTCTACCCGATTATGCTTGATGGTCTTTGAACCTCTAAAAAGCTCCACTCGCCTTTTGACAGGTTTTGTTTGTAATCATCCTAGCCACCCCCGCTCACCAGAATAACTTGGTAGGGAAAGTCAGTTTAGTTGCCGTTGCCCCGACCATACACCAGATAGTACAGGGTTACATGGTGCTACTAACACTCATAGATTAACTTGGCATAAATAGAATATTAATAAAGCTATAAAAATAGAACTATTAAAAGTGATTTAGTGAGGGAATTGAAAGGCAAGAATAAATAAACATTTAATTATCATAACTCAGTCAAATCGAAACGGGAGAATTAAAAACAACTTGGTTGTCGTACCTCAGCCTTTAAAGTTTAAATCGAGGAATAAAAGGAGTGTCTACAGTGATTAATAAAACAAGAAAAAGAGAGAGAAAAAACCCCAAAAAACAAAAAGGGAAATACGAAAAAGAATATTTTTAAATATATCTTATTTTCTGGATAAAGAGGTTAACATAGTCTTAAAAGCAAATATATTAAACGCAATATGATGAGAGGATAAAGAGGAAAGACAAAGAAGAAACCCAAAAAATGAATTACCATAAAACAGACAAAGCGAAATAGGAAAGAGAAAATCAAAAATCTAAATGGTTGTCGTTTCTCGATCTAGGAATTAAAATGAATTAAAATATACACACTTAAAGTAAAAAAGGTATATAACATTAAGACACAAATGTTTACAAAAGGATAACTGTCGGAACTTAATATATATATATTGGAGCACTATAAATTCTGTTGAATTAAAAGAATATATTTTGTCTGGTTCTGTTTTTATAGTCAGTATAGTAAGTTTATAGACAGAATAGTAGTTTTATTCCTATATAATCAGTCAGAGGTTGATAGTAAAAATAGGTTAGCATATACTGCCAAAAAATAGAAAAGAAATCTACCGATATGCGTAACTGTGTCAATACCGTCTGCGATGACGGAAAACCTATTAATTAGTTTGTAAGTGTGCCTTGTCCAATGGCAAATATACGTAATATGTTTTTAGTAAGCTACATTTAGAATTTAATTTAAAAGTGTTTAAAATGTCTCAATTACACACACACACACACGCATACATACACTTATATATATATACTTATATATATATAATTATTATAATTATTGTTATTGTTTTTTATGTCCCCGCCTATTTTTTTGTTTACCTTGCCTCTGCATATTTTAATCGCAGTGCACTCTCTTTTTATTATTCGATTAGAACTCTGAAAATTGAGGGAAGACAATCGGCTAGCTTTTCTGCATTTCTTCCCGTTTCGTTTTACCTGTTTTATGGTAAATACAATCTTTTACGCTATTCTTGATCTTTGCTCCTGTATTATATTACTTTTAGTATATCTGTTTGTATAGCTTTATTAATAACTTTATTCAGGCATCAAAGCATTTCCTCTGGTTTTCAAAGATCTTCCACTCTGAAGATATATGACAAATCTGGTAGGTAGGTGAATACTACGTCCGTAGTATTTTCGAATACAGTTTATTTTAAACATTTAACTCCAAGCAAGGCAATAAAGTCACTAAGACGCAAGGGGGGTTACTGAATGCGAGAGAATATATGAGAACAAAACACTATTAAGGAGATAGAACAATAAAATAGCAAGAATTAAGAAAACAGAGGATAACGATTGACATTGCATTTACATTTTTGAAGATTAAAGTTGACTGGGAAACATAAAAGCGGAAGAGAGATTTACAAACGAGAAGTCCGAGAGGAGAAACTATTAGCATAGAATTTACGGTTACATCAGACTATTTCAACCGCAAAATGATGATACCTTGCCGCCAAACTAGTAGTACGCTTAAATTCATAAAGTCTAGGTACCATAGAGGAAAGTTCATCAGAACAATTACCATAAAAGTATTTATGGGAAATACACAGGAAAAGCTAAATTACGACTGTGGGAAGAAGCCGAGATACTAGGTCAGGACGAATAATATTGCAGATTTTTTTTTGATTTTTTCAAGAATCTCTAAATATATAGTAAGATCACCAGACCAGATGTGGCAGCAATATTGAAAACAACCCAAATGTTATACCTATAAATATGTAAGATAGATTCTAGCGAAAAAGAAAAAATGGCTAGTACGACCCAGCGAAGCAATTTTCCTAGCAGTAGATCTAGAAATTGATTCAATATAACCTTTCCACTTCATGTCAGCGGAAAGAAGGCGCAATGACTCACTCTCTTGGAAGTTAGCATCAACTATTTTGATGGAAGGTAAAAAAGGTTACCTCAGGCGATTAAAAGAGAACAGTTTTGTTTTGGAGGCGTTAAAATTAACAAGACATTCTTTGTCCCTGTTAACATTTTTAACATCCTTTTTTTAAATCAGCTGCCAAATTGACATATCGAACTTCCCATGCTTACTATTAAGTCTGATCGGTTCGATATGATCAAATTCTTGTGTCATCAGCATAGATACCGAGTTGTGAACTGATGTCATCAGCAAGGTCGTTGATGAAAATTAGGAATAACGTAGGTTCACGGATAGAGCCCGGATGGACATCTGCATTAAGGAAAAAAAGATTTAGAAGAGTGACCGTTCAATACAAATTTCATTTCCCAATTCGATAAGAAAGACTGAATCGTCTAGAGATGCTATAACCTTTCAACTTGTGAAGAAAACCAATATGTAAAACCCTGTCAACCTTCTTTGAGATAGCCAAAACAACAATCCGATCTTTACCATTCTTGAAGCTTGATTTTCATGATCATTTACAATATTACATTTGTAATAGGAGGAGTGGCATTTAAATGCAGCAAAAGGTTTTAATATTCCAATATGGTATTCAAATGAGCCAGTTGCTCAATCTAGCATTGTGAAGTTATAATATATCAAGTTTCTTTCTGTTTATAATTAATAGTTCCGTCTGGGTGGAAAGTCTACCCTGAATTTAGCTACCACTTTCTTACTTTTCCATTCTCTCAATAAATCCATTTTTCATCAAAATGTTGATTCTGTTACATAGTGATTTTTCCTCTGATAAACAAGATAATAACACGCGGAAAATCCATTTGATTTGTTAGCAATTGGGCTCATCTCAATCAGTTCACTTGACAAGACATCAGAATGTCGAAACAAAATTGCAACTTTTGTAGTGATTTTGTAATATGCATATATTATGAATTCGATAGTTATTGTATTAAAGATGGACGTGATTTATATTTTACATTTTAAATAAACGGGGATTAATATTTTTATTTTATATTTTAAATAAATGAGGATCAATGGTCATATTTAAAAAAAAAATGTATTGAAATGAAGGGATCTACCACTATATAAAAAAATATTTAAAATAGATAGGATTTATATTTTATATTATGCATAAACCGGGATTATGGTTTCCTTATAAAAATAAACGAACCTAAAATCATATGAGAAATTATTTTGTATTTAAAAATCTATTTTAAATACAAAAATATTTTTTTTAGTTTTGATAAGCAGAATTTATATTTTATATTTTAAATAAACGGGGATTAATTGTAATTTTTAAAACTATAATTATAAAAAACAATGTACGATGTCTGATATATATATATATATATATATATATATATATCACTTCAAACGTTATTATAGTTGGTACGTGCATTTGAAATATACTCCCCATTCCCATTTTTATTTTAAACTGTGTGAATTACGCATGTGCATTCGACAAATCTTAACAAAGAAAATGCGTCCTCGTATCCTCTGTGTGTGTGTGTGTGTGTGTGTGTGTGTGTTTGCGGAGAGTGTCAATGCAAATGTAAATGTCTGTAAATTCAAGTTAGAGTGAATGGGTGGTATTACAAAATGAATTTTCAACACCCATCGGGGATATCCTTGAGTCTAAAAGAATACACGATGTAACATTTTATTATGCAACTCAATATTTTCACAATAAAATTGGTATTGACTAAATGATATTGGTCAAGTTTTTCAAATACACCTATAGTTACATGATAAATATACCTCCTGACTGTTATAGTATCTGTTTTTGGTGAAGATATATATAGTAACGTATTTGGCGGTGTAAGATTTTATTACGCGATTTGAGGATTGTTCACCATATTAAATATACATAATAGAATAGTCAGTGATAATTATTCTTTAATTTAAAACATATAAAGATTGCTGCAGAAAAACTCAAAAATGAAATAAGATATGGTAAATTTATTAAGTGGTGGGGTCACTATTAAAAATTGCCAAAATTGATCAGAGATCACATAACAATAGCAAAACTGAAAACATTTGCAAGAACAAGAAAAAATATACAGACTTTAAGAATGAGAGAAAAAACTAAAAGTGTATTTAAGAAGACAACAGTATTGACAAGTAAAGAAATATATTTTGTGTATTTCATGTCATAACAAAGACGATAATGGTTACAGTATATTCCGACAAGACAAGATGATAAAGATTAAACGTATGCAACACATCCAAATGTTGTGTGCGAAATGATGATAGGTTTGTAGAAAAGCAATGCATAACCTTGCAGGTGAGGCCCAGTCAGAAATAACTTCCGGTTGGGTCACTCAGTCAGACGTTATTCTATTGCAGGCATTCACAGAATCTATTTGTGACTACCAAGGCTACTTCAACCATCAAACGAAAAAAACAAAACAAAACAAAAAAAAAAAAGAAAAGAAAAAAGCAAACACTTGCTAGGATGCTACCTCACTACTCTTGCTTATAAATAGACATGGCCACCTGGTTAAGGTTAAACAAATGATAAGAAAATCTGTAGTACGGGACGGGATATTTACTGTAGCCCATCTTAATTCGTCAAGGCAAAATATGCCTGTAAGGATACAGAAGGCGCTTATCTCCCTTTGGTGGTGATAAGTCACATGGATCACATAACAGAAGCTTAATGATGTCATTCCATACAGTGACGAAAAGGGCTCAGGTTGAGGCTAAATCTGTCTCCCCAGCAATTTTCAAGTCTATGGTGCCGTTTCTCTTTCCTCGATATAGAATGAAACTTCAGCTCACAGTTCTCAATTTCGGAAAACCCAATATTCGCTGTTTCCCGCTGGTGGAATATGTTCTCTCCTGGGGCATATATGAATCTGGCCCGTTTGAATCTGGAATCCTAAAAAATGTCTTCTCCAGATACAGGCGTATCTCCATATTATATGTAATAGCCTTCCTTTTCGCTTCTCCTTACACTCTTCTTTTCTGTATAGATATGTGATACATTATTCTCTGCGACACACACACACACACACACACACACACACACACACACACACACACACACACACACACACACACACACACGCATAGATTTGTGATTGTCGTAATGATATAAAAAGTCTTTGTCATTGTTTTTCCTTTCAGCCGTTCCGTTTCATCCTTGAACTACTTTGTTATTATATCACGGATATAATAATGCCCATAACTGGAGAAACGTAAATGGGAGAGTAAATCTTTCTACCCTAGCTTTCTCCCATGACACCACCGGTCAATTCTAATCAAAACCTACGTCGACCATGCCTGGTTTAGGATCAGACCATTTATAATTATTATATATATTATTGTTGGAAAAATATCTATCTCTCATCATTTGGGGAACAAAGGTGGATTCATACCTTTCCCAAGGGTAATTGTGCGTAAGCGTATATAAACAAAACCGACTGGAATTGGAACTTGACTCTCCGATTTGCAATTCGAATCAGTTATCCATTACACTAGGCGCACATCCAAACTTGCAGCACCTGGTATTCCCAAACAATCACTTATCACTGAGCAGGCTCTACTTTGATGAACAGAGAAAATATACGCATGCAATAAATAAATAAATAAATAAAAATAATAAAAAGTTTGTCTTGGCAGTTGCCTTTTGTAAAACTTGTATAAAAATGGTAATTGCTGCCCAATTACAGAATTATATATACATCGTCATTCACATACAGGCTGTTTCGCTATATCACAGCTTATCAGTGCAGCTAGACACCCGATCGCTTCAGGCCAGGACCAAAACCTGTCTGATTTGGTATAAATCGGACATTCTAACTCTTATGTCATCGACGTCAGGCAGAGAAAAAGCGAACTTTTGCGTATTTATTTTTTCATAAACACACCAGTCACTCAGAGAACTCAGTCGTTTGGAGAGTCTTGAGTTTTTGTCCTGAAACTCTAGATTACCTCTTGATTATCAAGGAACTCTAGATTATAAAAAATGCATTGGGCGTTACAAGAAATTGGTGAATTCTCTCTGTATTTTGGAGACACCTTGGACATCATCGTCTGACAGTAGCTTGGGCACTTCAAGGCGGTGTAATGGTTAGCAAGCTTATCTCGCTAGAACAATTATGACTGAATAGTGAGTTCGATCCTCAATGGATGCCCCGTACTTTCGGCCTTGTGCCACATCTAAGCTACGCTTGGAAAATTGCTAGTCTGACAGTAGCTTTCTCCAAATTAAATTTAGTGAAAAAGATGCAGCCTGGGGGATGGGGACGGCATCCTGGAACTGGATTTTGGTTAATTTCCGCTTCGGTGTTAAATAAACCGAAAAACAATCTTATTTACTAAACTTAACTTGGTTTACCACAAGGCCACAAGTGTGTAATATTCCATGTGATGGAATTCATTACTCAATCGTAATGATCAAACATACCTGTTAACCAATACTCCAGGCCTCGATGCCCAATTTAGTAACTTTGTCAATCTTACGTACGTTGTCTTCCACGGCAAGAAAATTAGTTTTACACAATTCTGCAATGGAAACTTTTTGACACATCTTAGTTGTCGTGTAGTGCAATATTCATTTAGGACATTTGTTCAAAAGCCAGTATTTGGATGTAAAACAGAATAATTGGTGAAATGTCTTATACTGATACAAATATTATAATTAATTAAATTGTAGGGTACAGTTTAAAATGCTGTTTTATTTAATTTTTATTTTATTTAAACGATTTATTTAAAAATGATGCAAGGGAGAGCATTCTTAATAAACGAGTTACGTCCCTTGACATATTGACACGAGAACGTTGGAATTATTCTTCGTTAAGAGTAGTTCATATTCATCACATGCAAACATGTTCAGTTGTACACGAGAAGCAATGTATTTCTATTAGCCCATGATAAAAGTAATTAATTGATTCGTGTAATATGTACAGACAGAAGGTGCTGTGTTTTAATAAAATAATCACATCCCATCTCCCTTCTCGTTTGTAACCATACATCATAGTAAAATAAACAATTTCAGCGCTAAAGCTGAATTAGCTAAATGAAGCTTCATAAGCTTCTACATAATACATATAGATAATTAATCACATATATACTAATAAAAAAATTCTTTTTAGTGTGTACACGTGTTTGAGATACTTTCCCTGTTTATTTATTTTCTTAAACAGTGAAATTAATAACAACCTGGCAGATATCTTACAGTCCTACCAAAGAAAAAATTGATTCCTGAAAGGAATCGAAACTGTATGGCTAATTCCTTCAGAAAATCCAGACCAATAGCCGAAGCTATTCCAATTAAGCCATGGAAGAACATCTTAATAGAGTGAAGTTCAATGATGTATTTGTTTAGTACGACTTCTCAATCTACGCCGGTCGTTATTAATTTAAGATGAAGTTTAAGAAGATAAATAAATAAATAAAGGTTACGGGTAGCAACTGAAACACGTGTATCCACTAAAATAACGTTTATAGTTACAAGAAATAATTTCAGGATAAAAAAGTCTAATAGATTAACCGCAAGCGCTCGAAATTATTCAATATTTGGACAATTCCTAAACTCATTAAATCCAGAAGTATTGTTATAGCGTCTTTTTTAGCTACGGAGTGCCCACTATACTAACGTTTGAAGTAATAAAAATGTCGGATTAAAAATGAATCTATTGAGTCTTTAGAGATTTCTTTGTTATACGAAATACGGATACGAAATTTCGGATACGAAACTGAGCAGATGGGAAGCTTTCAAGAAAATAATCCGAGTGAAGAGGATGTACTTTCATTAAAAAGCGAAAAATAGGAGTGGATCAAAAGGCAATCCTCTTGGAAAAAGATACGCAGGTTCGGTCCCTGTAGGTGGAAAACATTGTCTTTACTAAGATTTCTCGAGTGCACAAGACGAGAGACGTACTACACACTTTTAACAAATAAAAATGGGGCGTCGATTTCAAATACGATCGGTCCAATATAATAAAACCATTTAAATTATATTAAATTAGAGTTAGCTCCTTGTCATTCCTTAAATTACTTTTAATCAATAGCCGATAAATGACCTTAAATAAATTAAAATTAATAATTCATAATATATACTTACGCTTTATGGTAAAATCAATTATATCAGCTGCTGGATTTAATAGCATGGGGAATATAATTTAAGAAAAAATATATCTGAATATAGGTAGAACTTAATTACGGCTGCATTTAGTTAAACTAATATATTTTCAAATTTTTAGTAACGGTCAGTACACATTCTGCACCTGAAGATTGCATTCAACATGAAACCTGAATAGTACAAATAGTGCATGATAATATGTTTTTCCTCACCGGTAGCACGACTAGGAGTTTCATGCACATTAATCCCAGTACTCAATCTGCGATATTATATATATATATGTATATATATGTATATATATATAATAAAAAGGCTTAAACACTAATATTAGTGTTTAAGCCTTTTTATTATATCCTTACTCTGTCCTGAACATTGAGTTCTACCTGGATTCTATCCTCTTGGAATTATTTTTTATACAAATATATATGTATGTATATGTATGTATGTATATATATTTATATATTTTAGATATATGATTGCATATGCTTTGTGTATATTTACCACTAATATTATCATTATATATATATATATATATATATATATATATATATATATATATATATATATATATATATATATATACTAAAATTAAAAAAAAAATGTTGGTGTAACCAATAAACTAGCTGTCAAAAAAATCTCAAAATAAAAAAGTGTATAGGGGAAATACTATTAACAGAAAAAACAAAACAAACAAAAAAAAAAAAACAATAAAAACCTTACACACAGACACAGACACACACCCATGAGCATGTACAACCACACACACATACACATACACATACACAAAAAATTAAAAGAAAGAAAGATGAAAAGACCAAAATTCACACACCTACCTAAGCAGTAATTAACAGTGCTCAATACCGAGGCTATCCAGACAGCGTTAACCCCTAACATGGGACATCTAGAGTCGCTTACCTAACTAAGCAATCTACAGGTGACCAGAACACACAGACACACACACCATATATATATATATATATATATATATATATATATAAAGACGATTACAAGGTTCTATGATTAAACTTAGTATTTAATTTTCTTGTGTTCGTACAGGTATTTCCTTTTCTGGCCAGAATGTGTTTCAAAACTGTCCAAATCACAAATTATAAAGAAAAAAATATTATTTACAAGTTTACATAACCCTTAAGGAACTGTGTTCCTGATCATAAATGATTATAGTGGCTATACCACTACATGCTTATTTAGAAAACTTATGTTACACCTATCTAACCAGAGTTCAATTAGAACTCATTTAAACCAAACTCCATCCGCAACATACTAGTAGAAAATACAAGTATAATAGCCTCATCCATATGTAAAAAAGATAAAAATAATAATAATAATAATAGAAGCATTATTATATGTTATTGAAATTGGCATTTTCTTTTTGTATTATCAGAATACAAAAAGGAAATGCCAATTTCAATAACATTATCTATGAACACGGCCACAACTTACTGGCTGCGTTTGAAAAATAAAGCATTCCTATAACTTCAGATACATACATAAAATATCACACATTCAGATAAATAAAATAATAAATAAATATCGTCCTTGCTAATGGCTAAAAGAATAGCCGAACGAGCTCGGATATACAGATCTTTTGGACAGTTTTTACACACATTGCGTCTATTAAAGAAAACACTTGTTCGAACACAGGAAAAAAAATTAAATAAAAAAGTTTAATCGCAGTATCTTCTCAGTCGCTGTTAACGAAATTTGTATAAGAGAGAGATTGCTGCCCAAATACACAATATATATATATATATATATATATATATATATATATATATATATATATATATATATACGAATACGAATATATATCAGACTAATGGTGATAACTGAATGACAAAATGGAAAAAATATAACGTTTATCGTAATAATAATAATAATAATAATAATAATAATATATGCAAACGCATATTTATAAATATAAATATATTATTTTGATATATATTCATCCAATCTTAACAAGATGAAAATTACAACCGCATCCAAAACTATTATGAATATGATCAGAACCAAAACATATCCATATCAATAATAATACTGAAGCAGGCATTTATACTATTTACATTGTTCGGATTGATGCAGGTATATATAAAATAAACTTTCACAATTTCTCCTTACAATACATTGGGGAAACTTATACATAAGAATTTATCAAATGCATCCGTCATACATAGAAATGTTCACCCACAACTACAATCTAAAGAATGCCACCCTTAATAAAAGAGAAAATAACTTATTTAGACGGAAATTCTATCGTATCTTGCCAAACTGTAACCTGCGCACCGGGTATTATCTCCTTTACTAAAAGATATATTTCTTTCCGAAGCCAACATAGATGACCATAAAAATTATTCACTCGCTTTTATCCCTTAAATTAAATCACTGCATAGTTAACCTTGACTTTAACAATATTTATGAGTGTTCTTAAACGTAAAATTTTGAAAAGCCAACGATATATTTACTTCTGTTTATAAATACTTGTTGCAAAATAAAATCCTTTCATCTGCCTTGATAAACTCCATCAGAGAAGATAACTCGTCGGTAAAGAAAAGTATTCTTTTGTCTTTATTCATATTATCTTTTTGAGGACAGAAATGGATCCAGTCAGAAAAAATCAATTGGAGGAGGAATTCACGAAAAAACAATATCATTCGAAAACGCCACAAGACAAATAGAAGAGACGAAGAGAGGCCAAAGAAAGACCAGAGTTCTTCATACCACGAATCCTCCTACCCTATCATGCGGTGGCTGCGGACTTCTCATTCAACATAGGACTCATTTCACACAGAACGAAATGTCGATGAGCACCACAACAACTCGACAACGAGTTCCGACAACTATGACGATATTTTCTTTTTATAGATATATATTTTTTTTATTTATATATAAAATTTTGCACACAAACACACACGCACACATACACACACACATATATATATATATTAAATAGCATAGTTATGTATGTTTATGTTTTAATTTCATATAATATTTAAAGATTGTCATACATATGGAAGATACATTTTCTTTTAATTTTAAATGTATATTGTATACAATAGATATAAGTATATATATATTTATACATATACCTATACCTATATATATATATTCTATATATATATATATATATATATATATATATATATTTGATAATAATATAATATATGAACATCGGCACATGTATGAAAGGTACAAGTTCAACAGGGCAAGAATCGAATTTTTTGTATGATGAAATCTCTCAAGTCAACGTCTTTGTTGCTGATATGTTGTCCAACAAGATTATATTAGTTTGGAGATTAAAATTAAAGTTGTAAAACCACCGTGGAAGAGGCGTTCAAAGACTTTGTAATTTGCTATTAGACGAATGATAAAAGGCGGGAGTAAAATAGGATGCTTCCGAAGATGACACTTCTTCGACTAATCCACTTTTTCTTATGTTATATATGTTATATATTGTAGTGAATGTTGGACACTCTCCTCGAAGTTGAAGAAGAAACTTCTAGCAACAGAAATATGGTTCTACATAAGGATGTTGAGGATACCATTGACCGAATATGTGAGTAATAACGAAGTTCTAGAGAAACAAAAAGGAAATTTATAC
The DNA here is from genome assembly GCA_903632075.3 of Acanthosepion pharaonis. Taxonomy (NCBI): domain Eukaryota; kingdom Metazoa; phylum Mollusca; class Cephalopoda; order Sepiida; family Sepiidae; genus Acanthosepion; species Acanthosepion pharaonis. The sequence continues at coordinate 2,639,849 of CAHIKZ030005437.1, forward strand.
TTAACATCAGGAAGAGACAGCTGAAATTTCTAGGATACATAATGAAGAAAGAGGGCTTGTAAAATCTGATACTCACAGGTGATATTACAGGCGCAAGAAGAAAAAAGGGAAAAGAAGAAGAAAGGGATTCTAAGGGCTGGACAGCGTTGAAGGTAGGGGAGGATGTGTCACGCATTATTGATCATATCTCTTTTCGATTCATGTTCGCCAAAGGGTATTTTCGTAATTAAATATAACGAACAGTACATAGTAATCCCAAGCGTCTAGGCTCGACGTTGGTTAACATTGTTGATCGCACGAAAACCGGTGTTTCAACGTGATATGGCCGTTACGACAATAGCGCGTTGTTTAAATGAATCCGAATCATTTTTTTGTGTTTATCATTGAGACTAGCAGAATATTGAAATTTGTGTAACAAGAACATTCTCTAAGGAAGTTGTTAAATTGACTTAAAGCATCGCGATTATTGTGAGTTTTTATCGTGAAAAAATAATTTTCTTGTATAACATTATTTTTAAAAATAATTTCACCCTAAACAAGACAATAAAGCCACTAAGACATAACTGGTTACTGAGTCTGAAAGAATATGAGAAAAAGAAAACATTATTAAGAAGAGATCTAAGTAAAAAAAAAAAAAACAGGAATTAAGAAGAAAGTAAATAACGACACTCCGTTTAATCTTTTTACGATCAAAGTTGACTGGAAAGCAAGAAGCTGCAAGAGAGTTCCTTAAACGGAAAGTGCTAGAGAAGAACATAGAATTTACAGCTAGCCATTTCAACTGTAAAATAACGAGACCATTGATTTAGTTTCCATAAATTGCATTAATGAAAGTGATATCCAAATTAATAGTTTGTACGAAAGAACGACACATATAACACCGGAACGCAAGTAGTTGTTCGATTACTTTCTATTTAATATGAACATCTCCGTCATCGGAAAATATTAACATAATACATTCTTACAGTACCTACATGAAAACTTTAATTTTCATAAATGATTTTCAGTGAAGTGAATTTAAACCATTATCAAAGATTGTTATAACATCGAATTAATTCGAAATGATTCGGTCATTTTCGAATAAAGGCATTCAGAATGACAAATAAAACATTCGATTGACAGTTAGTAATTTGAATATTATTCCCGGTGAATATTTTTCTTAATCACCAAAGAATCCTCGACGAGAAGCAAAAAAAAAAAAAAATAAAAATAAAAAAAAATGCCAGAATTGATTTTAATTGAAACAATTTTGAAGTTGATTTGTTTTCACATTCTAAACTGATGTGAAAATAACTAGATGGCTGGATTGAAGTAAAAAAAAAATCGAAATCATCGAACAATATCTGTTAATAAAAACTAATGAAAAAAGGTGTTGACAACTGACTTTCATAAATATTCGAAATCGATAATAATTAAATACTACTACTACTACTACTACTACTACTACTACTACTAATACTACTAATACTACTAATAAATAATTATTAAATATTGATTAAAATTCCAGTCGTGTAATCCAATATCTTTACGTATTTACTGTATTTATCTTGTTTTATTCAGAAAAAATAACATTAAATTTTCCAAGGGATTTACAGAGTAAGTAACTGACACTCATATCAGTCAGCTGCCTCTAAATTCTGCGAAATATTTATTCTGCTGCACGGTGCGAAAAGTGTAATCAATGAGCCGAGTTTAAATTCAACTCTAAACTGTTTCGTTCACTTTTGCAATGATATCTTTGGAGAAAAGCAAAGATTCATTTCATAACCCCCTTGACCCCCACTGCTACGTGTTAAGCAGTAGGGTAGACTGGGTTCTGTAGCCTAGGTTGGCAACCACTACAATTTATTTTATAAGCATGAAAATTTTGGGCTCTTTCCACATTAGGGCAAGTTGATTTTTTACTATTTTTTTAGAAAATCAACCTTGCAGTCAATGTAAAAGCTGAGGTTTGATGTAATAAGTATTGCCACCAAAACTTAGATTCATAACTTTTACCTTTTGTAATTTAGTTTTAAAGATCGTCCGAAAAAATGTACACAGATACATAATTTTCGCAGGTCTTTACTTACAAACTGACTTCAAAATTTTACTATTTCACGGATCACCGGAATGAAATTGCAATGCTATGATTTTGTACCTAAACTTAAGCTTCAAATTGGTTTCTTCAAAAAGCGGTAACGATTTGAAAAACATATATTCTGTGTCCTTATTTATCATGTCAATCCCCAACTTTCCAATTGAGTGCAATACTAAGGTACCAAAATCGACCTGCCTTATTCCCACATAGTTTTGACAGTTTTGCCAAAAAGCCGTTAGAGGGCACTGTCAAACAGCTACAAAACAAAACAAAAACAAAAACAAAACAGCAACAACAACTAAACAAAAAAAAAAAAAAAAAACACGGCGCTTTCTGTCTTTCTTTTCCTTCTCTTTTTTTCTTGCAGCATGATTTTGCGACAGCGCCACTGCGAATTTGTTCCCTATTTTCCCTTTAGAAACTGAACTTTTTACACACACACACACACACACACACATCACCTATATAATTCTTCACTTTGTAGGTTTTCTTTCTTTTGAGTACATACTAATGTATTTTCTTTCTCTTTACTCATATAAAAAAGCACATAAAATTTCGCCTTTTGAAATTCCTTCTATTTTCTTACACTCGTTATTTACATGTGCATGATATTGTTGTCACTGATTTTCAGTCGAACTAGAGGCAGTGCTGCAACAAACTTATCAGCATGAAAAGAATCAAATTAGTTTAAAAATTAAATCTATTTTAAGCATGAAGCGAGGCTTTCCATTTTTTTTCGAATGGCCGTAAGTAGAATGTTCGTACAAGATTTATCAGAGAGCTTAATTTAAAGGTAACTATTTGATACAATCTAATGTTATGTACCTGTTTGTACGTGTTTCATACCACAAACAGATCGTTACCGTTGTATTCAAAACAAATTTAAATGTATAAAATTACGTATTTTAAGTTACCCTTACAATTATAATCACCCCCATAACAAATGAATGTTTCCCGCCGGAAAATAAGTAAAATTTCTTCCGCGCATTGAAGTTATATTTTAAGCATGAAATAAGGCTCAAATTTGAGAATTTTTCAAGCATGGCCAGACTCAGCTAAAATTTCCTGATGAAATAAATGAAAGAAAGAAAAACAGGTACCTTTCTTAGAAATTGTGGCAGCTCCTAGTTAATAAAGAAAAGGGAGATTTGGAGAGACATGATCGCCTAAAGGGGCAAGGCATTAAAAACAAAAGACGTTACATCTATGCATATTTTATTACTTAAACCTTAACACCCATATTTGAAATAAGAAAAATATGTTCTCTCTGGCAGGATTCGAACCTGCGTTCCCCTGGTTCGAAGAATCCTGTCGAAGAGTGCATAATTTTCTTTAATAGGATTTCTCGTATATTCAGGCGGTAGACGAATATAAATACATAAACTTTTTAATAAATAAACGGAGCGTGTACTCAAATATCGTTTTCCACTAAAAATAACGTAAGTAATAAGTATTAAAATCTATCGAATTAATAAAAAGAAATCCATCTCTTCTTTAGATATTTGCATATAGAATTACAGAACAACAAAAAAAAGACGACACGGGGAATTTCATTTTTATCAAACACAGGAGGAGTGGTGAAATCGACTTTAAAAACAATGAAGGTTTTTTTTCATGGGGAGATTACTTAGTCCGGCTAATAAACGAGTAATTTCCCTTGTATTTTGCTGTTCATTATCGTTTCGTTTTATAAAGAGTTTTCAACTATAAAAAGATCCTCTTAAATATTCTTTTGCGGTATCACTTCCAAATAATACGCTCTTAAAAAAGCGTTATTCAGAATATGTATTATTTACTGCGTATAGAAAACCTGTATCAGCAGGATTGAAACCCAGTAGAGAAGAAATATCAAGTAAACTATATATCTGGGTACTTGGAACAAAGGGCAGATACAGATATTAAGAACCAGGCAAGCTACAATAAAAGATACACAATTAAAAATGCTTACAGTATTGGGCAATTTCCTATTTCTTACTTATATTTACTTAAAATGAGTTATAAAAATTGCTTTTTCATCGGAAATTATGCAATTTACATATAGAAATTTAGTTTCGTATAATTTGATTTTATTTATTGTCAAAACGAGGTTTATTCATTATAATACTACATTTCTTAGAATTTAAAGTATGCGCGTGTATAGTGCAGTGTGGTGTAATGAAAGCTGTATTCGAATTCCACTTGGGTTCATTACATTTTGTACGCGCATATACTTTTGGAAAAGGTAAGAATTCATCTTATGAGTTGAACAATGGGGCAGACATGATCGCCCAAACGTATATCCCGTATTTGGCAGAGTGTGTGTGTAGGAATGTGGGGATGAGCACGTTAGATTTTAGATATTGAAATAGAAAGCTGAAATAAAATTTCATTTTATACTTTGAATTATGTGTCCTAATTCATGGCTATACTGTAAGAAGAATAACTGCTAAAGAACTATAAATTTGATTTCAACATGTAAGCTTATATTCTAAACATTATGATATATTATTTAGCTCCTATGGTAGCCTCTGCTATATTCCATGCTTTTCTATTAGACGCATTGTGTGGTTTGGCCATGGATTGAGTTTTACATCTATCTATCTATCTATCTATCTATCTATCTATCTATCTATCTATCTATCATTTTATTAATTTCACCCCAAGCAAAGCGCTAAAAACCACTAACTTGCATACAAGTATTAAAATGCAAGTCTTTGTAAAAACGTCGTTTATCGTGGGAAAAATGTGGTTGGGACAATACTAATTTGTAGTTCGGGTATAAAACTAAATAATAACAGTTTCATAAGATTTATATTAAACTATTTCGTTAATTGCACTTACATCAAATGACCGAAAATTTCAAGATGATCACAATTACCAACGTGTTGCATTTTAATTGCATTCCGCAACTAAAATGCAACACGTTGGTGATTGTGATCATCACAATGGCTGCGTTTCACTCGCGTTATCGTTTTTCTCAAGACAAGCGACATTTGCATGAAGACGTTTTGGTTGTTTGGTTATTTAATGAGGTTATTTAATGCCGAAATTTAAATATTTTGAACACAATTTTATGGCTTCAATTAAATATATTTTGAACGCAAATGTATGCCTTCGACTACAGATAAAATGTATTTTTAGTCATTGTGCTATAAATATGTATTGTAGGGAATTTTTGATATAAAAATGTATTGCTGGTATTTTTGCTATAAAAATCTGTTTCTTATACTTTCATAGTGCTTTGTTTGGTGTTCATTATTTGTCCATAGCTGGGACTCTAACTGGTGCTACCACCTCGGGTGGACCTAAGAACAACAGCAATTAATAGGTGGCTTCCACGCTCCTCAAAATCTTCAATCTCTCGATCAGAGGCCTTTGTGCCGGATGTAGTTTATCATCATACCCAGAATTAAACAGAGAATTGTATTTTTAAAAATATTTTAATACAGTTGGTAAACATAATTTAAAGAAAACAAACATATTGTTGAAACATTGTTAAACACTGGTTTGTTTCCTTTTTGTTGCTTTTCATAAATAGAGTTCTTCTCTAAATGAAAATCAGGATGCTTGTTTTCTTTGGTAGTTGCACAATTAAAAGAAAAACTTGTAGTTCCAATAAATCATTCGTTGGAAGTCCAAGTTTATGTTTTAATTATGCAACTATCAACGAAGACAAGCATCCTAACTTTGATACGAATAAGGTATGGACCTCAATAAAAAAAGCGTATGCTCTTACTTTGTAAACGTCACCAACTCGGTGTTTTCATTGATTTGAATTCTGAAGCGTTTCTAGTTACTTTGCATTGTTTTACTTAAATTAGACGTGTGACCAAGGCTAGTTAGTTGAAATATTTCCATAAAATAAATCATTCGTTGGCACTCTTCTGTAATTAATAATAATAATAATAATAATAATAATAATAATAATAATAATAATTATTATTATTATTATTATTATTACTAATGGGTGAAAGAACATCACGCCAAGAAAGTGATGCTGATGTACGATGCTTAATCTAAACTTAATAACACCAACTCTGTTACGTGTATACCAGGCACATACACCCTTATCAAATGTCCTCGATATGGTGACAGGTTTAGATAAAAACAATATATAAACTTGCAGGTGAGGCGCAGAAAGAAATATCTTTACTTTCGGTAATCGGTTTCATTCAAATGAGATATTTGATAGTTAACGCAGAATAATAAAGGGGAGAAAACTCCTGAAATCTTCAGTATCTTTTTCAGTATCCTAGCAAATCCCAACAATGCCGTGGTATGGGCATTGTTAATATTTACAAAAATCATTGTTGCTCATTGTTCCTCTGATCATGTGTCTTAATTCCTATCATAATTCATCGAGAAGCATTCCAGTGTTTGTAAATTTTCCTTTTTATTTCTCTTGTATTGTTTGGTCTTCCTTCTTTTCGCATTTCTCCAAATATTTTTATAACACTTTTTTACCGATAATCTTCTCAGCATGAAAGTCTTTTTAATACCAAGTCGCTTCGTTTACATTTTTTCATTTTCAAAGCGTCATCCTTTACTCACTTAATTTGATACTGATAAGAAAGTTGAGCTTTAGAATTAATTCCATTTTTCCTCCTAACAAATTTTATTCACAGCCATCTTTTACATTTTTTCTTTGCCGTGTGAGAAAACATTTAGTTTTATCAGTAGTAGCGTTTACATTTGAAGACTTTTTATCCTACTGAGTTTGGTTTTGCTAATCGTCACTATGTCAGAATAATATTTTATGACGAAAAATAACGCATCATTTAAAACAAAAAGACTATATCTACAACAAAACGTTTGTTTGATAAAGATATTTTCTGACCTTTTTGCAATATGTCATTTTGCAATTTACAAAATATCTTTGAGTCAGAACGAACATTTTGTTCTTTTTCTAACATCAACAGTAAAAATATTTTAATATATAAAAGCTTGATAAAATTCTCTTGATTGTTATAGTATACTTTAATATATCTATTATTAATGCAACTTTTCGTTAGAGCCAAAATTCCAAATTTAAAACAAAAATTATAGAAATGGTAGAATGCAGGTAACATTGCGAGAATCGGAAAAATCCACTACTTAAAATAAGATAAAAATGATGAAATCATCTCGTTTCTGAAGCTCTATCGGTCATATATGATGAGAAATTGGAACGACTTCTCTGAAAATTCTTAGCTAAAAATATTTCCCTGCATCATACAGGGTGCATTGGATAAATTAAGCAAAATTGAAAATAACATTGACATCTCATTTTAACATATATATTTACCAAAATTACACAAAATATCTTGAAATATTAAAAAGTAGATTTACTCAATAAAATCGCCACTTGCTTCAATCACTACCACCAAAGGACTTTGGAATCTCCTGAAACTCTTCTGGATGGCCTCCTTGTTTAAGTTGGTGAATGCTGCCATAATCTTTGTATTCATTTCATCTTTGGTGTTAGAAGGAGTTTTGTTGATCTCTTACTCAACTGCGCTCTACACATAATGTTCAATGGGCTTGCAATCTGCGGAGTTATGTGGCCAGTAAGGGGTAATGTTGGCCGCAAAATTGTATTAAGCGCCATGACTTGGTTCTTCAGCATGTGTGGCATGGTGCAGAGTTCTTTTGTCAGATGTAGGGTCTTCCAGTAGCCACCTTCTTGACCCAGTCAGTACAACCGCCTCAAGGCACTTGATGTAGGCCACCATGTTGAGTCTTAGGCCCTGTGGGAATATGAATAGACGTAAAATATCGCCATCACTAGTGATCACTGCAAAAACCTTCGTAATCATTATTAGACTCATTCAACTCTTTCCGAATTCTCTGCACTTTCCTCAGATTGATACCGAAATACCCTGAAATGTTCATATTGGAGATTCGAGCGTGAATGTCAAGCAGTACACCATGTCATTTCCAAATTTCTTGCGTAGCAAATTGCGTCATGGTGCTCTTTATCTCACAAACGGTGCCCAACTGACCCTACTATGCTGTGGAGTCGACAAAATCTAAAACAAGCAAAGCGCATGCACGAAATTCAAAATATAAAATGGTGACAATTTACTCATCGCACCCTGTATATGTGAAGTTGATGTATTCGATAGACTAATGTTTAACCCAATGCCATAGAATACTGGTACTTTTACTGAGATTAATCCTTTAACACAGGAATATTATTTATTCAAATATCATCATAAGCAGTAACCAAGGAAAACAGTGGCTGAAAGAGCCAAGCTTGACTGCAGAGGCGCCAATGAGCATATTAAATTTACGGTTGCAATTTCTATCTTGCTTGTCGCACGGTAGAATAGACTTGGTTTGCAAAGACATGGTTTCCAAGTTTGGTGGCATTGTAACTGAATTTCTGGAATAGTATTACACACTCAGATTAAATGGAAACAGGTCCAGTAATGCTAAAAAAGAACAAATGCGATACAGTTGAATATAATGGAACGATCTACTGTAGATTAAGAGTTCAGTTCGAAATTCTCTGACGTTTACCCGGATTAACAGATACCTGAAGAAGACCGGAGGCCTATACGACTGAAACCCTGTGATAGCAAAAACAAAAATGGGGACATTAATCCTACTGTATGTAAGTATAACTTCTCATCCTAGAAATTCAGACAGAAATAATATAAGTTGAATAGTCAACATCGCACACGTGAGTTTGTTGATTTCTTTCGTCGTTAATCTCTTCTGTCATTTGTTTACTTCTCTATGTAACATAAGAAATAATTTAGTAAAATATCAGAAAGACAGGTATTTTATACAAATGGTGAGAAAGAATACGATGAAGAATATCTCTGAATTACATTATTATTATTATTGTTTTATTTTTTGATTTCTGGTGTATACTCATTTCTTTCTGGGTCCCGACCAGAGACCTAAGGTCAGAAATGGCTTCATGACATTTTCCACTGAGCAGTTTTGAAAAATAAAACGCCAATATTTGACATAGATAAAGCCCTTCGTAATGTGTGGGCTGTACTTGTGAGTACAATTTTTTTGTTTTTCTTTAAGGCATGGGCTACCAGGAATTCCTTCAATGAGTCTATTCGAATGTTTTCCAATTAATTCGAGGGGTCCAACTACAACTGGAATTGTTAATGTCCTCATGTACCACATTTTTGAGATTTCGATTTCAAGGTCCTTGTATTCTGATAGCTTTTTTGATGATCTTCAAAGACACATTGCAGAGACTACCATGTCAATAAAGAGGCAAATTTTGTCTTTGCGGTCTCTAACACGATGTCAGGGCGATTAGCTTTGATTCTTCTGACTGTATGTATTGTAAATCCCATAAAATTATTATAGGTCCTATCTCTGTAACCGGGCCTGGTTGGTGTTCATACCTATTTCTTGCAGTTTCCTTTCCGGAAGCATTGCAAATTTCCCAATGAAGATATTGGCCCACTCTGTCGTGCCGTGTTTTATATTCAGTTTGTACCGCGCAACCTGATACAAGATGGTCAATTGTTTCTGGATATTTATGACAGAATCTGCATTTTGGACTAACAATTTTTCAATATGTGTGCTGGGTAATTTCTAGTTAGCAAGCATTGGTTCTGTGCAGCAAGAATAAAACCTTCAGTTTCAGCTTTTAACCTTGCACTACCTAGTCACTGATGAGTACGGAGTTTGTCTACATCAGCTTGTTTTGTACGGGCAGAGTATTGACCGTGAGGTAGTTTATCTTCTGTATCTGGTTGGTTGCCTTTTCTTTCTTTTTTTAAGTATTTTGCAGCTTCAGCCACTCTATTATGCGTTACTTGTGTTTATTATTATTATTATTATTATTATTATTATTATTATTATTATTTGTGTATGTCATGTTTCCTGCTTTGTATCCTTAGGCCCGATGGAGATTTGTCATTTAATTGATATCACTTTTCTTAGTATGTGGGATGTTCCTAGTACGTCGATCTTCTGGGCTACGAATATCCAGAGCTTTGAGTACTATTGGTACAGTCTTCATTCTCCATATCGTGAAAATCTCGATCTCCAGGTCCTTGTATTTGGAGACTTTCTCGATAATTTTCATGGAGTTGTTTCTCTCAGATGATACTGCTATGTCAATAAGCATACACTACCTGAATTTCTTTTCTTTTATGATATATTATTATTATTATTATTATTATTATTATTTTTATTATTATACCCTGATCAGGATTATTAGATATGCGGGTAGTATAACCGGTGAGCTGAGATCGAATTCCACTCGCGTCCGTTACGTTTACTTCTGTAAAGATATCCGTGTCAGCCAATATCTTGTTCCAGAAATTATTTTGAGCGCTGACAAGACAAAGAAGGCCTGGTCTCTATAAGACAGTGACGCATAGAGCAAAAAGCTAGAAATGCACAGAGAGGGACGAGAAACGGCTCGCTCGTCTACAGCAGAAGGTTACAACCGAATAAAATGTATCTACTGCTACATCGTATTAGGGTTTTATTTTGTGGATAACTATCAAGCCAAAGAGTTATTTATAGGCCACAAGTTGTTTGTCTGGAAGAAGTTGTACAGTGACAATGTACCTGGTGTCTGGTCTGAGTTGCAACGCTACACTTTGTATGAATACCATTGAGAAAGAACTGAATCCATCTTCTCTCTCTTTTGTATTGAAAGCATGGTGGACTGATCTCTTTTTCTTTGAGGTGGCAAATAGTGTAGGAGTAGGAAAACTTCGCTAGGCACATAACGGCAGTGATGTCTGCAGGACATATGGTACAACTATAACCTTAATGTGTTACTGGATTCGTAGCGTGAAGCTAATTGTAAAATCTATATTTGGAGAATTTCGAAAACTGATTGAAGCTAGCTACACTTGAATTAAAAATGACCTTTTGAACAGTCAAGTCAATCAGTTAAAAAAATATCGAACTCTAATTACTCATTAAATAAATATATATATACGTAAGCTTTAAACATAAAACTGGCAAAGTGATATATAATCTTTACGTTTTATGAGGTGTGTGCCAATCATTGTAGCGTTTGTTTATTAAAAGAGAATTCACTGGTAGAAGCGCGTAAGCAACGAATAAGTCTACAGGAAAAGGGAAACAAAAAAGGACACTTATATTCAGAAACAGAAAGAGACAGCTACATAATGAGGAAGGAAAGTTCGGATATATTGGTACTTAGAGGACATAGTGAAGGCAAATGGTTCAGGGTGAAGCACTATGAAGGTACTCGAAACATTTGTTCAAATCTGACGAGCTTGCTTAAATGGATGGCGAAACGGAAGTTCGGAGGGATCGTAAAAAGACAAAAGCTACTAAGGAAAGGGTGTTTTCAAAAGCTATGATCGCCCACGTCCTGAAGGGACACGACACATAGAAGAATAAGTCAATGAAGCTTATTAAAGAAACTTAATTTGATTTTTAGTTTTGTAATAAGTTCGTAGTTTTCAATAAAAGAAGCCAATGGAAACTTAAGAAGAAATGTATTTATAAATATAAGGAATTCCACATTAAAAAAGAACGAGAAACAACTTTGTTCTTCAAAGATAAAAAAAGAGACATAAATCGACAGAGATCTACAGAGGAATTTTGATAAAAGAATTGAGAGAGCATGTGAGAAACATAATTTTTTGTAGGGAATATAAATGATAAAAGAAATACTGGCAACAGTCATAAAGAGACAGATTAAATTTTGAAGGTACATAACGAGGAAAGAAGGCATGGTGATTTTAACTCACAAGGAAAACAGAAGGCAAGATGAAAATGACACAACTAATAACCAAATGACTAGTATATGAAGAGAACAAAGGGCCATACAAAAAGAGGGTTGGTAAAAGTGAAAGATTTACTGAGAGTAACAGAAGACAGAATATCGTGGAGAGCCATGATCGTTCACGTACAGAGAAAGAAAGAGACAGAGAGAGATAGAGAGACAGAGAGAGATAGGGAGACAGAGAGAGAGAGAGAGAATATTAATGTGTGAATGGATTTACTTGCTCAACTCTGGGGGCCTGTTTATTGCAATTTTCTGTATGACTTCCTCTTCGGATTACCTTCGATTGTCACGTATTATTCCCTACTTTCTCCTAATTATCTCAGCGGAATATCTTGCAGTAGAATTTGTACACGCCTAATTTGTTCACTGGACTGAAAACAAAACAACGACAAAATGGCGACGAGGAAATAACAAAATAAACAATAAAGATTCGAATCACAAATAATAGAAAGTTTGCCAATTTGGTGCCAGGAGACTTTCTTATAAAAAAAATATTCACGCTTCAGTAAATAAAAGAGATGTCCGAGTAATCTGAATGTTTAGGGGTTTTTTTGTGCGGATTAACCGCTAACTTCATGGGCGAATGGCCAAGTGGTTAAAGCGTTAGCGTTTAGACTATGAGACCAGCATTTGTATCTCACCATGGTCAATTTGTGAAGGAAAGGAGCTTGATAATATCAACCTGGGAAGATTATCCCATCATACGACACAGTTAGGAAGTCACTGAAAAACATATCACGGGTTGACCTAAGCATTGAGTGCATGGTTGGGTAGATGAAACTGTTCGTGTGTTAGCATTAAATTATAAGTCATTGTGACTGAGGTTATGAGTGTACTGGTCTTGTTCAAAACTATCGATCGATATAATCCCTCTCCATGTTATAACATTGTTGTAGTATAAACAACAGGTTGGTTATGTGGTTTTTGAAGAAATACCAGAGAGTGTCTGCATTAGGGATTGGCTAGCTCCACTAGTAAATGGACATACTCGGGGAAGAGCAACGGGCCATTATTAACTTCTGTTAAACATGCTTGGTTTATAAAGTGGAATTCTTTTAATTTTATGGATATTTGTGGATCTTATGATGTTCGCCACTGCTTCTGTTGAATTTAGTTTTAATAATATTATGTATCGGCAGATCGACGGGGTATCTATGGGTTCGCCTTTGGGTCCAGCGTTGGCGAATATTTTTCTCCAGTTTCCTGAGGTTTCCTTATTTTCTTGTATTTTTCGTCCTCTTATGTATCATCGTTATGTGGATGATACCTTCTGCCTCTTTATTAATGAGGCTGAAGCCGAGTTGCTTCTCACCAAATTAAACTCTGTCCTTCCCGCTCTTAAGTTTAACGTAGAAAAGGAGTCCATTTCTTGTTTTTCCTTTTTGGATGTTCTTGTTCATAAGATCAGTGACAAGTTTGAGACTTCCGTATTTAGGAAGGTTACTTTCTCGGGACTTGATACGCGTTGGAACTCTTTTTGTCCCAGACAACGAAAGGTTAATTTGATTAAGGTCTTAATTCATAGGGCACTTAAGATGTGTTCTGATGGCCTTCTCTGCGGTGAAATTGAGTTTGTTAGGATGCCACTTTCAAAAACGGATATCCTTTGGATATTTTAGACTCTGTTATCCATGATGTCATTAGTAAATTTCATAGAGTTAAGCCGCATTTACTTGATAAATGTCTAGTTTATCTACGTCTTCCCTATATTGGTACAGACGGTGAGATTTTATCTAGACGAATTTCACGTATGATCAATAGCTGTTATTTTTCGGTGAATGTTAGCGTAATATTTGTTACCCGTCCTGCTTTCTCTTTCATTCGTAAGGACGTTCCCCCCATCATTTTAATTCAGTGGTTTATCAATATAAGTGTTAGTGACTCGACTACATAGGGAGGACGTCCCAGCGTTTGGATTTGAGAATAAAACAACACTTACCACCCAGGATGTTGAATCCGGATGCCAGAAAGAGACAACTAACCAATACTTCTGGCCCTGCTATTGCAGAGCATATAATAAATAGCAGGGAATGTGTGGTTAATTTTAGTGCGGACCGTTTTTTGATTTTATCTAGGTCCCATTACACATTTCACCTCAAGGTTCTAGAGTCCTTGTATATCAGATCCCATGAGCCTTCCCTTTGTAAACAGAGGGAATGCTTACTGGGTCTGAATGTTATTGGACTTTAGTTTCTTGAAATTCATATTTTTCCCATTTCATTCCATTCGTTAATTTACACGCTTTTATATTTTTTATTCCCAGAAAAATAAACTTGATAAATCCTGGGACGAAACCGGCTGTTTTTTTTAGCTTTTTAAAATTAAAATTTTGCCTTTTCCTAGCTATTATTAAATTCTGTTCCAGAAGAAACTTATTCTAATTTTATGTTCGCATTTAGTCTCTTATTTTAAGCTAATCGCCCAAGTTTACCTAAATTTTCTGATTTGTCATTACTTTCTTTGGAAGGATCCTCTTTTCTTTTGGTTTATTTCAAATGTGATCGAGTGAGAAATGATTTAAAAATCAATTCTATCATAATAAGTATATATAATTTAAAATCAATGATTATAATCGTGGAGATAGCGTAAGGATTCTCTCCTCTTTAAAATCAAGTCATCTGAAGAGTGGATGTAATTTAATTAATTAATTAATTAAATTATTATTATTTTATTTGATTTCTGTTCTATACAAATTTTCTTCCAGGTCCCAGGTTAGAAATGGCTTCATGACATTTTCCACCAATCATTTTTGTAAAAATCAAAACAAAATCAAAACTAAGATCACACGCATTTTACATCGATCAAGCTCTTTGTAATGTGTGAGCAGTACTTGCGAGTACATTTTTTGTATTTCTTTAAGGCATAGGCTACCAGGGATCGCTTCAATGAGTCTATAGGAACATGTTTCAATCAATCCGAGGTCTCCAACTACAACTGGAATTATTGATGTTCGGATGTGCTACATTTTTGGATTTTTATTTCAAGATCTTTGTATTTTGATAGTTTTTGAAGACCTTCAAAGACATATTACAGCCCGCAGGGACGGATATATCAATAAGAAAGTGCATTCTCTTCTTGTGATTTTTGATCACGATCTCTGGATGATAGTTATGTCTATGTGTATTGTAACGTCCCACAAATTATTACGGTTCCTATCTCTGTAACCGGCTCTGGCTGATGTTCATACCGCTTTCTTTCTGTTTCCTTCCCGTAAAAGTGGCATATTTTCCAGGGTAGATATTGTCCCATTCTATCATGCCGAGTTTAATATTCATTTGATGTTAGCACTGTTCAACTTGATACAAAATGGTTAATTGTTTCTGGATATTTATCACAGAATCTGCATTTGGATCCAACATAATTTTTCAGTATATCTGCTTGGTAATTTCTAGTTAGTAAGCATTGATCATGAGTAGCAAGAATAAAGCATCATTATTATTATTATTATTATTATTATTATTATTATTATTATTATTATTGTTGTTGTTGTGGTTGTTGTTGTTGAGTGAAAGAGGAGCACACCAACAAAAAGATGCTGAGGTACAGTATTATTAATGCTCTGTCTCTTGATATAGAGCAACATAATTACAAAGACTACTTTCATCCATCTTTGTATGGTGAAATATTACCTATATATATATATATATATATATATATATATATATATATATATAATCTTTGATAATGGCTTAGATAGGATTAAAAATATGTAACAATATTGTGATTTTCTTTCTTCGTTTAATGATAATGTTATTAAGCTTATCAGACGATATGAAAAGAATTTACATAAAATAAATAGACAACGTTTGTCTATATTATTTAATGAAACATGCATCATATATATATATATATATATATATATATATATATATATATATATATATATATATATATGTATGTATGTATGTATTCAAACATGTTTGATTAAATAATTTAGACTTATTATATCAATTTATTTTATTTTTAATCCTTCAAGTGTACGAATTCATTTCTTGATGGCTGCATAAAATTTATTATGAAAAATTCCTAAATTTTTTCAAATAATTTTTATTTTCCCAAGTACTTTCAGTCTCTTCTGAGGCCATCTTCAGGGGTTGCATATCTATGGATGTGCTATGCGTTAACACCGTAAATTCACATTATTTTTTTTTACCTCTATGCAGTGGATGAAAACTCATGCGATTTTTTTAAAAGATTAAAAAAAAGATTTTTTTTAATTGTAGTATTATTAATTTAGTATTTTTTATATAAAACTTTGCTGATACAAATATTTGAGAACTTTGTTACTAGATATAGTGGCTGGCCACTCATATCTGAGTATGCCTGTCCATTGGAGCGGCTAGTCAATCCCCGTTGCAGATGCCTGCTGAGGCACGACACTCACAGAGGCTGGAACTATTACAGTTTCTGGGAGAGAGCGCATTAACTGTCTTGATCATCACTCTAAACAAGTACGCTCAAAACCTCGAGCACAACCAACGACGGCTCCTGAATAGTTCCATCGTCTCAGTTTCAATGACAAGGCTTTGGTGAAGCCGTGATATGATTTTCAGTTACATTACAAAGATGCCGCACGTCGGTATCGCCCCCCCCCCGGCCGGTAACACCAAAAAGTCACCTATTTGACATGCGGGGAAATAAAACAAAATATAAGACTTGTCTGAGCAGCCAAAAAGAAAACAAGTGCATACATAATCTTAGTGAAAACAATACGAAATGGAAAGCCAACTCATACGGGGAACATATTCGAAAACAAGAAACACAAGACCTCAACGTGACTATATATATGTGTGTGTGTGTGTGTGTGTGTGTATGTGTGTGTATGTATAAACATGAAATTATTCTGGCGAACAAAATATATAAATTCAAAATGGGATGAAAATGATCGCATATATGTATTTTACGAGAGCGTACTGAAAAGTCTTCATTCCGATTTATTTCCCAATTGTGGCCAAATGAGCAAACATAATTCTTCCAGCTCTGACTTAGAGTTTTTCAGCACCTCCTCGTATATGTAGATCGCTTTTAAATATATAAATATTCATAAACAATGAAACTACAAAAATATTTTCCGGCATGACTATATGAAGAATATTTGCAATATTATTTTGCCTCGGCCTGTTGCTATGCGCACAACGTCGCTTTTCAAATAATGTTCGCACATGTAAGCGAAGTATGAAACTTAATTTTCTATACATCTTATTTTTGCTGTAAACTCTTTGAAGAACAGAATGCTTTGTTGAAGAATAAACACTGACAGTTTTCACGAGTGAAGTAGATAACCCTATTGTAATTAAATTTGAACTTGTAGCTGACGATTTCTGTGAAGACTTTCGTCTATTGTTCAAATATGCTCCTCTTCAAATAATGAAGCTATTTTTTATTATAGGCTATGGCTTCACTTGACGTTAGGGATTATTAGTTTTATGTTAACTTACTACATTCATCTCGTCTTCAAATAAATACCGTTTTCCCCTTTATCTCTTAAAATTCAGTCGCTAAAAATGTTAAATTCGACTCTACAGTCTTTGTTTTCATAAGTTTTTCATTGATATTTGGTTGTCAGTGCAAAAATCTAATGAAATGTATATATATATATATATATATATATATATATATATATATATATATATATATATATTTTCCAGTGTAAAGTAAAATAGGCTAAGCTTATAAATATCCTTCGTAAGAATTTTATTAGTCTAAAAAGAATTTTAAACAGCTAAAGTACAAATATGTATATATTATATACACTTCTTCTCTACGGTACGCAACTTCATCTTCCTGTCCTTTGTAGCTTTTAGTAATATATGTCTTTTCCTATGCTCGTTATGTATGTTATTCGCTGCTTTCCCAGGTCCCTCTTGCCTTCGATACATCATGAGAGTGTCAAACTTTCCAAGCTCTCTTTTTTGTCTCCATTTTCCTTAGCCGTTCCTTTACAAGGAAACATTTAGCATTCATTGACTGAGCAGCCAGTACAGCTTTCATTTGAAATTTCTAAAATCTTACTCTTAAAATAGTTTTTTCAGAAAAATAGGTTTTTCAAGCCCAGTAGTTGTTATGGCTCTTTCCATTAGTGATAGAGGTTTCCTTTCTAACTTTTTATTTGAAGTAGTGTAGAATGTCAGCATCTTGATTATGTCATTATTTTCTCTTCGAGTTACAACTGCTATCCGTTTTAGTTACTGTTGTTCTCAGTCCTTAATTGATGCGGCTTCTATTATTTGGTACGGTTCTTTGTGTGTGATTCTGTAACGCCAACCCACAATGTTCATAGAAGGATGAACTTTACCAAAAATCCCCAGGATTTATTTACTCAAACACTTTTTAACAATTGATCTTAGAAAGCGTTTATATACAGTTGCCAATTTGGATATTTCTATTTGTCGCCATGGATGGCATCCATATGAAAATCTCGATATGATATGAGGAGACTATTTAAAAATGATTCTAGTTTTCAGGTTGATATTTTGGCTTTGTATTAATTTACGATGTTCGACATAACTATTTCTGGCACAGTCTATTATATGTTCAATTACCATTTTTTTCTAGTCTAAAATTCTTATAATTGATCCATACACCGAAGTATTTGAAGTGTTTAGTATTTACTAATTTCACATACTGAATTTTTATGATGGATTCAGTGTATGTACCATGTGCCATAACTGCTGTATTCCAGATCATAGTTTCTGTTTTGGAAAGGTTTATCTTGTGTCATATTTCTTGGAACACTTAGTAGAGAATGTTGATTTTCTGTTCAAGATCATTTTTAACCCAACTATAAATACCTGTGCCATCGGCATAATCTTTCATCATCAGTGCATTGGTCTCGAGAGGGAAAGCAGAATCTTTGTTTTCTATTAGTAGATTCATTTAAGATTTGGTATAGAATGCTTAAATGGTCAGATCATAGTCTAGGAAAAGATTAAATAGAATGAGACTCTCATATCCTCCTTGTCGTACTCCTGTTGAGGTTTGAAATGTTTCTGTATTATGGTCCTCACAAGACATGCAAGATTCTGTCGATCGATACTGTTCATCCATTAGATCAATGCATTCAGTGAATTCAGAGCTTGGAAGTAGGTTTCTAATCGATGAGAAAGTCTCTATTGATGTAGTCATATACTGCTGTGAGTTCGACAAAGTAGACATACAGTTTCCTGTTAGAAAGGTAAGCAATTTCTTGTTGTTTGGTGACATATGGCATCATTGCATCTCTTGCCAGAACGAAAAACAAACTATGTCCTGAGTAGTTGACTTCTCTAAAACGATGAAATTCTAGTAAATATAATATTTATTAATACTATCACCATGAAACAAACTGAGAGGCCTAAAACCTCCTCGTTTCTCATATATACAGTTTATCGTATTTTCAGGATCCTTCTGTAGAACCACATTTCTGTTGCTCCAAGTCTCTTTATCATGTGAGGAGATTGTCAAGCATTTACTGTTTTATAGAAGGAGCGATATTGCATATTGCATTTGTGTGAATATATATATAAATAAAACAATGAAGGCAAACTTATTCTATAGTATTTATCTTGTGTAATTTGAAAATCTCGTCCAAATATATTTATTTCTGATTTCAATCGTGGATAAAGTAGAAACATCTATTTTTAAAAATTGATGGCAGTCTTAGAAATTCCGAAAACAGATATCAAAACATATATATCCTTTATTGTTTTAAACTAAAACAAAAGTAACAATAATTTTGGATGATAATAGATAACTTATAACACTTAAACCTTATGATCTTGAGATCTCATATTTGAGTTTATCTGAGAGACACAACATCAGCTTTTACAAGTGGTGTTCCAAAGAATGTAGACTTATTAAATATTAACCTCGGCCTATAAAAGAATTTCATAAACTATAACAATCAAAATAATCTTACATTAGAAACAAATTAAATCCTTTAATAATTTGTTTTAAATGTAATAAGCGTCATTCATTTTTACTGCGTTTCCAGCTAAATTATGCTCCAGGGAAATGAATCAAATGTAGTAATTTGAGTTGGGAGTGATTTAAATTAACTTTCTATGCCGCAAGTGTTACAGCGATACACTTGCCTTTCTATGCCGGATGAGTTAGCATGAAAAACAGACTTTCGTTTGAGTAATAAATTCGCTTTCCATATCTCAGGAGTTAGAGTGATAAGCATATTTTTCATACATCAGGAATCAGATTGATAAAGTTGATTTCCATTTCTCGGAAGATTTAATGATAAACTCACTTTCCATATCTCGGGAATCAGAGTGATATACTTACTTTACCTACCTCAGGAGTATTAGTCATAACCTCGCATTCCACACCTCAGGATACTGTGATAAACCCACTTTACACAACGTGATAAATTTATTTTCCATACTTCAAGAATTAAAATGATATACACGCGTTCAATATATGAGGAGAGAAATGATATACACGATTTCTATTATAAGTTAAAATGATACACCCACTTTCTATACGCGAGGAATTAAGATGATAATTAGCTTTCGGTATATCAGGAGTCAAAATGACATACTCGCTTTCTATAAGCAAGGAGTTAAACTGATATCTCGCATTCTATAAATGGGGAGTTAAAATGATATTTAGCTTTCGGTAAATCAGCAGTTAAAATAATATACTCGTTTTCTTTACCCGAGGAGTTATAGTAACATAATCATTTTCAATACCTCTGGAATTACTATGTATACCAATAAAATATTTTAAGTCAGCTTTTCAAAACAATTTAATTCGTTAGCCTCACAGAAAAAGTCAATAAAATGAATAAAAAAAGTAACGTTGACGCACTTAAAGCATATTCTCTCTCAATGTTTTCCGATTCAATTCCGGTAAAGGTCATGTTTCGAATGCTGAACATGGTCGTCTAGGTATCTCCAGTGCCAGAAAATTCATTGCAAAACATAGGCCTTATACCTTATGTTGATTCAACCAAATGGATGTCCATCCTCGGTATGACGATAAACTATATCCGCGTCCTGGGTAAGACGATAAACTACGTCCGAAAGCAAGGCCTCCGATCAGAAGGTTTTGAAGAGCGTGGAACCACCTCTTAATTGCTGGTGTTCCCAACTCCACCTAGAACTGGGATGGTAGCACCTATTAGGGTCCCAGCAATGGACAAATAGTTAACACCCAAACAGGGGCCAAAACACTACGAAAATGTAAAAATAGGTTTTAATACCAGAAATACATTTTTGTAAAAATTATTACCAGAAATACATTACCAGCAATAGATTTTTGAAAAAAATATTACCAGCTATACATTTTTTGAAAAGAAATATTAGCAGCAATAGATTTTTGAAGAAAAAAATATTACCAGCAATAGATTTTTTAAGAAAATAATATCACCAGCAATACAGTTTTGGAAAAAAGATATTATCAGCAATAAAAAAAAAAATGTGTTAAATGATCCATTGAGGTTGATATGCCGTAAAACAGACCGAACCAAACCAAGCCAAACCAAGCCAAACCAAGTGGATATCCACGTTTATTACAAATATATGCTTTGAGATTTCTGCATTTTATCAGCTGAACATTTCTCTCCAGGCTCTGGAAAAAGCCATTTTCCGATTGATAACAATGAAAGAAAATTGTTTCGTGTCCAGATATCAAACATTCGACACGGCTGGTATGCTTTATTATATTGAAAGTATATACTATATGCTATTCCCGCAAAATAACTGGCAGTAAATTACATCAAATTTGGACGCTGTAATTATCAGACATCATATGTCATTAGGATTATAGAAGGTGATGGGGAGTTAGCAATACTTAATAAATGATCCCGTTTTTAATTGATTTTAATTTGGAAACCAAAAAGCAAAATGAACGGAATAACTCCACAGATTCAAATTATCAGTATAGATAAGAAATAGTCACGTGTTTGCGTTAATGGAAGCTTTATGAAATTCAGTACAAACGTCTGGTTAATCAAATTATTCCTCATCGGATAAAAATAATGGTTAATGAAATTGAAGCATAAATAAAATATTGTGTTTGTTAATGGATAAACATTGAATCGAAATATTAAATTAAATTAGAACAATTAGAAATTATTTACAAGTTTAGCGCTTTAATGTAATCATTTAAAATATCAAATTAAATTATATACAAAACATATTTAAACTAGGAATTCTACACTTTGAAAAGATGCTTTTGTAACCGCATATGACGAGATTAAAAATGTGGATGCTTTGAGAACAAAGTAGAAAGTAAAGTTATTTTGAGGCGCTTTTTCATAACTAAAATCAAGAAAGAAAAAGCACATTAAAGATATATAAAGATAAACATATGTCGTTTACAAATATATATCTATATATAAAGATTTTGTTTACAAAAGGTTGTCAAATTTACAAACACCATCTAAATATATGAGAAATTGTTCACAATCAATTCAGGCTGACATTTACAATCGAATTAGGTTAATAAAACGAATAGTTACTGACTCGCATTAAAGCTACACCATAATAAACAAAGTTTATTTGTTCAGTGAACTTTGTAGGGACAAGATGTTTTCTTTACTTTTATCAGACAAATAATCTTAAGCTTTTAAAAAGAAAACGAAGAAATTGCATATTTCATCTAATTTTTAAATCTTTACTTACGTTAATTTAAACAGCTAAAATACAAATATCATGTATATACTCTTCTTCTTCACTATGGTATGATGCTTCAGCTTCCTGTCCTTTATAGCTTTTAGCAATATATGTCTTTTTTTTACAGTAACTTGAAAAAGTCATAGGTTAGCAATATCTAAAGATAAAGCCAGATGGTGTCACCTTCGCTAGATATCATGGAAATGCTCACAACAAAATCAATTGTGCTCCGAGCTCTAGGGTGTCAGATGGAAAGGCAACGTGAATTATCGGAGTTTGAACGGAGTGTTGTAGTTGGTGGCACATGGGACAATCCGTTTCTAAAATTAACGGGGCATTTGAAATTGCCCGATCTATTGTACTTGGAAGACGAAACAGAAGGGATTACCGCCCAGTGTAGACAGCTTCCTGATATAACAATAGGTGTGTGGTTCGGATTGTCTGCAGTGATAGACAAACGGCATTGGCTCAAATCAAATCCACGTTCATTACAAGAAATATCAGATGCATATCTTGTAGATTAGCCAAAGCGTTTTCTTTAGCTTTCCTGATATATATATATATATATATATATATATATATATATATATATATATATATATATATATACAAAACCAACGACAGTCCCACCTGCTATCACTAACAGCAGACACAGCGCCTCACCTGGGTTCATGAACTTGCTAAAGGGATCCTGGAAAATTTATGTGACATGCCCCGATGAGCCATTGTTTCAGATGTTTTGGGCTGATGGTAGGGTTCCGGCGTGGCGCAGACGCTATAAGGTCATGGACCCCATTTTTAACAAAGCATCGTCTAGACTGGTGATGGTTCCATAATGGTGACTGATATGGTTTGCTTTTTTTAATCCGCTTAAACAGGTCAATGATCAGTGATCGTTATTTGCATTGTTTTGTAACCAATTGAACCAATGTACCTCAATAATAATGTGTAGTAGTATAATGCCATTAGGTCTAATTTATCTAGAATTGGTCGGAGCCAGCTCCTTGGAACTTCCGTGTGCCCATCGTATGGGACGAGGTAGAGAAAATTGTCCGCATACAAGATCCTCTATTTACTAATATCAGGGGGCTGTGGACAGCTATTGACTCATAATATATCAACATCTCTCCATAGGTCTTTCGACCAATTGTGCAAACGATGCCAGGTCGACTCGGTGCACGTCAACAGATTACAGGCCATCTTACAATTTTTCCTTGACTTTTGATCCTTCAGTATATTTGGAAAGCCATCTAACGTATAATTTGGCGATTATTTAATGGAGAAATGTTAATAATTCTATTTTACTGTATTAAGCATAATTAGAAAATACTTGATTATAATTTAAATGTAATATAATGTACTCAACATGGGTTGATCTTATAAGGTAGGTGTCAGTGTAACACCTAAATTTTACAGTTGTTTAGTGAAAGCAAAGAACGCAATGAGACGACGTGAATTTCATATCTACCATTGTATAGAAAACAAACAGTCTTTCCACTGCCATCCAAGGTTTCCACCTTGCATAGAAAAAGAGGAAGCAGAAAAAGAAATAAAATGGGATGGCAATATCACTGATTGGGCTAGAAGACATTCGTAAGCAACCGATACATATTACAATAATGAGTTTCATCCTCACTGGGTGCCCAATGTTTTCAGCCTTGTGCCACATCTAAGCAACGTTTAGAAAATCATAGGGCACTTCGACGTGATGTAATGATTAGCGAGCTTGTCTCCAAAGATCAATTACGACTGAATAGTGAGTTCGATCCTCACTGGGACCTGCATACTTTCGGCCGTGTGCCACATTTAAGTAAAGCTTAGAAAATCACCATATAGAGGGAGCTGGTCAAGTGCGCAGCTATCCTACGTGTTTGGGTAGTGCCGGGCAGCAGGTATCAGCGTTATATTTCACTGTGAAATGTTCAGATGATTTAACTGAAGAAGAAACCCAATTTCTTGTTCAAACTCCAATTCTCTCTCCCACAAACCCTATAAAATTCAAAGACACGAACAAGCTTAAAATAAAGATACGTGAGTTGTATTTCAACGGTCCTACCAACTGAACAACATAGAAATATTTTATCAAGGATTTTCACTCAGTGTCCTGGGTATGGCGATAAACTACATCCGGTAGTAAGTCCTCTGATCGAGAGGTTTTGAGGCGCGTGGAACCCCCTCTTAATTGCTCTTGTTTCCAGGTCCACCCTGACTCGGGGTGGTAGCACTTATTAGTGTCCGAACTAATGGACTATTAGTTAACCTCCAAACTGGGGTCAAAACACTATGAAAGTATGAAAGCCTTTATAGTAAACATAGCTTTGATACATATACATTTTCATAGTAAAGAATTACCACCAATACGTTTTTGTAAAAAAAAATATATATATATATATATTAGCAATACATTTCTGTAAGAAAAAAATACCAGCAATACATTTTTCTGAAAGAAATTAATGCTATCTAGAAAATTAAATTTCGGCATTAAATGACCCATAAGGAGTTGATATGCCACTGAAGAAACAAATAAATAAATAAGATTTTCATTAAAAAATGTGATTATTTCAATTTGTAGATATTTGAAACTTCTGTGATTACACTCTATATCAGTTTGATATGAATAACAATTGTTATTGAATATTAAACAAAGAAGCCTGCATATCAAAGTCATTTAGAGTGTCTGAAGAAGTAAGAATTGAGTGTGAAGTGTGATCTTAAGGTCACCTTGGAGATGTTCCGTTTTGAGAAAATTTATGCGACGAAACAAAAGGTTATAGTAATATATCACATAAACATTTTTTAAACGGAAAGTCTCGAATGTAGCAACTTCTTTTATATGTCTTATATCTTCTTGTGTGGTTATGGCTTTCCACAACTTCCTTGCCTTTCTAGCTCTTAGGAACGTTTGTCTTCTTACTATCCATTTCACTTACTGTTCTGCAATTCATTTACATAGCTCATTAGGTGTATTCCTCATTGCTTATTTCTGGCCTTCTTGCATTCATTCTGTCATATGCGTGTCATATTTTCCAAACCGTCTTTCCTCATTATATTTCCAATATATAGCATGGTTCTGTTTGAATCCTTACTTCACCAGACATTAAATTATTTTGATATATTTTTTCTTTGTCGGTGACGTAACAAATGTTTTTTTGTTATTTTATCCCAAGCAAGGTAGTAAAGCCTCTACGACACAAGGGGTTACTAAATGTGAATGAAAAAGAGAAACATTATTAAAGCGAGAATAATTCAAGAGTATCTAAAAGACAGTAGATATCGAATGACATTGCAGTTAATTTTTTGAAGATCAAAATGATCTGAAAAGCATGGATCTGGAAAAGAATTCCACAAGGTAGAAGTGCGAGAGAAGAAATTGATAGCATAAAATTTACGGTTGCATCTAGCCAATTCTTACCAGTCTTGTACTGCGCGGAGAGTTCATCCGAACACTTATCGTGGAAGTGGTTTTAGAAAAGGCACATGGAAGCTACATTACTGTGACGGGAAAGTGACTGTAGTCGAGATGCCAGGCCAGAATCAGTAATATTGCTGATTCTTCTTTTGATTATTATCAAGAATCTCTAAATATGGCAAAAGCACTGGATGATATGTGGCAGCAATATTCAAGGCATAAATAAATGGTAGACCTAGAAATATATAAGACAGATTCTAGAGAGAAAAATTGTCTAGTACGACACACTGAGGCAGCTTATCTGTTTATCTTAACGTATTTTTCTAACCAGGATATCGCAAATGGATTTGAAGTTTACACTATATGAATTCATCAAATACTTATTGTATAATCTACTACTTCATTCCAATTAAATATGGAATTTTTATGCCAATTGAACACTTGTCGGTAAGACTGAAAGTAGAATTAAATGATTTGCCTTTATATTGAATTCATTAATAGACTAGATTTGTATTGTTAAATAAATGATTGCGTTTTCAAAGATCAAAGTGGTGGTAGTGGCGGGGGATACTACAAGTGAATCAGTGGGCAGTGTAGCGGTTATCGACTTGAAGAGTGGAATCGGGGATCCGAGTTCAAGTTTTGGCTTAATCTGTTGTGTTCACTTTCCCACTTATGCCCACAGAATGTGTAAATCCATAACATTTTTCCGTCACAAAGCTGTCTCTGCTTAGCATTAGTTGACAGACAGTTTATGTGAATGTAAGGTGAATTCTAAACTATGGATAAAGCAACTCCAAACCGCTCCACTATCTTTCCCAATAATTCATTGGAATTTACAGATAATAAAAAGAAAGGATTCCGTAAAAAGCGAGATTTTCTGAATATACATGAAAAAACAGACCCCCCCCAAAACCCCTAAAAAACAAACAAAATAAAACAAAAAAGAAAATGGTAATGGTAATATTAACCGTTTCCTTATAAGGAAACATTCGTTATTCATTGGCCAAGCAGAAAGTTCTACCTATCTTTTGAAATTTATGAATTTTTTCTCCTAAATCAATTTTTCAGGAAAATAGTTTTCTCAGGTTCAGTAGCTGTTCTTGATCTTTCCAATGTTGATGTAAGCTTCCTTCCTTATCTTTTGTTTGAAGTAGTATGGAATGCCAGTATCTTGATTATATCATTATTTTCTCTTCGTGTTACATGTGCTATCCATTTTAGTTGTTGTTGAAATCCTCAAATGGTGTGGTCCTTTGAGACTATGTAACGCCAATCCACAATGTCCGAAGAAAGATAGCCTTCACCAAAATCCACAAATTACCCCGCCCAATGACATTATTAAACATTGATTTTAGATAGTGTTTGAATACAACTGACAGTTTAGGTATTTCTGAATGGCGTCATGAATGGGTCAAAAAACAAAACACAAAAACATGCAAAAAAGCAATAGTGAAATGTCGGCTACAGTGGATTTCTTCCTGTTTCTTGAGAGAAATGAATTAAAACAAGAAAAACTAAGCTATTTTCAAAAGAATGTTTTACAGATTGTATATACTGTTAAGCAGGGATAAACTTTATTTTGTCGTGTATCTGTCGGTTAGTATTTGTAGCTTGACAACCATTTTACTTTTTCTCTCTCCTTTTCACGGTAAATGACCAAGTTAACAATGGCAGAACAAAGACAAAGAGGGTTGGTAAAAAGTCGAAAAGCTACTAAAAGCGAAAGAGACGTTGTCAATGACCGTCATGAAAAAACATTGTACATAAAATAAAATCATGGGTTCGTATGAAACGTAAATGAATAAATGTGAGGCTTCTTTTAATATATTAATGTCCTTCGCTCAGCTTATTTCTTTTCATGCGATCGTCTTTTCGTGGGTAGCCGATATACATCTAAATCAGGATTTCCCAGCTTTTTTGCGTCATCACCCACTTTCGCAGGGAATTTTTTTCCACTGCCAACCTGTATTGTAAATATTCAAATGCATACACTCATAGGTAATTTATGTTTCGGTGGGCACTTTTCCTGTCTTGATAAATTCGAGATGGCCAATGTGATAAAAATAGTAAAAACAATTTTATATTAAATAAAAATTGTACTGAGGTCACTAGTTAATTTTATTGGTAAGGTTTTTCTTAGTCACCCCTTATCTGATTTCTATCCGGGAAAGTGTTATTTCGAACTATTTGAATGTTAATGACCCTTCTCAAAACTATAGAAAATACCAAAATATTCATTGTTTACGGGGATATTTATATCTTCTCTAGAAATCTGATCTATTTACTACTATTTGGCCTCATGTTTGTTTTTGCATATTAGTTTTGTAATACAGGTTCTTTGCATATCTCTTTTGAATATTTTTTCGGGTAGCATATGTTGAAATACTTTTTTAATACTCAAAATCATATATCAGCCAAAATTTCCAATCGCACACCATTTTCCCTTCAGTTACTCATAGCCCAGATGAGCAATTGATCAACACTTGAAATCGCCCACCGGTGGGCGATATTGCCCAGGTTGGGAAACCCTGATCTAAGTGATAAAAGATAATATAAATATGAGTTGTCTCTGTGTATATCCTTTTTTTTTTTGTAATAACTATAACAATGAGATCCATAAAACCATATATATTCTGAATTATTATCATCTACGGAAGGTTTTAATAACCTTGATTGGACCTACACACAAGCAAAGGAGTAGTAGTTGTATAAATCTTAGCATCCAGCAACAACGCTTGCTACTAGCGGTATGTTCATGTATCCATTCTGATTTTAGGAGAAGAAAAATCGTCGTCTATTTTAGTGTAAAATTCAAAGGGAAAGCCTATTTTTTCGGGTATGTGATCGATATAGGACATAACCGAATATAAGAAAAAAAAAAACATGAGAATGAATCGATATTAATAAAATACGAGGAATTAATCGAGATATTTTCGTTCGAGCCAATAGACTGTCGCCTAACGCAAACAAATCTTGCGAAGGTGAGCGGGTAATCAATGCACTGGCAACAATCGAAAAAAAAAAGAAATTTAATTAAATTAGAACTCGTATTTAAAATTTTTTCAACGTTTCATTTCAGGTAAAAATATACATATTTTAGGGAAAAATGTTTATCACATGGTTATTTTCGGCAATAAATGTCGAAATAGCTACACCAGTAAGATTTTCATCGCGTAATGACTAATACAAATTCGGTGAACCTCTCTCTCTCTCCGCCCGCGCGTTTGTAATTTTCTCAAAAACAATAAGAGTTAAACTCTATATTGTTGAGGAAAATACAGGCTGCGGCAGAAATATCCCCGTATACTTCCCAAAAATCTCTCTCGCATAATAGTAAGACAGTAGTGGAGATGGTGTCTTCATCTAGCTAATGTCTTACCATTATGTTTGACGTATATGTGGGAGGTATTTCTGCCGCACCCACTATACGTATTTTTAGGTGCATTGAATGATATTATCTTTATTTTTTCATGAAATTTATAAGTTTTAAGTTTTTGGCCATGATTTGATTTACAAATTATAAAAACAGCCTTTACTTTGTGTCCGTTTTAAGTAGCGTATTTTACATTAGTTCTTAAATTCTGTAATTTTAAATATGGTAGCGTAGAAAGACAAGGAAAGAAAGTTCTCTTTTATTTTTCTTTAAAACTAGGAATCCTAACCCTAAACCTAGCACATTAACTTGATAAAATTAAAGTATTTATTTAATTCCTGTGCCTTAAAATTACACAAAAATGCATAAAGAGACACACAAAAACGGTATATTTTCCTTTTAAATAGAGATTGTTCAAATCTATGTAATAATTTCGGGAACAAAACAATGGTTTAGCTTGATATTATATATACAGTTTTAATCAAAGAAAAAAAATTATAATTCCTATTTGAACAAAAATTTCGGTTCAGAATCCTTAAAAGCTTCTTGTGTATAAAAATAAACCTCGTCTGTATAACAGCCCAATTGACTGTCATGTACCGGGTAGGAAAGCACCCTATAAATATAATCGTATTGTATAATAGAAACTATAAAACTGATTTCTACACGACAAACATTTAAATCGAACTAAAAAGAAAATTTAGCTCTTGTATGATGTTTGTTAGAAATGCCATGAATTTAAAATTTAAAAAAATTTCCAAACACAGACATGGCACTTCAAGTGTTTAAAGAAAATGGAGGGTATTTACATTCATCTTCATACTTTCATAATTACGTAGAATTTAAAACTGTGTATGAAGTAAGAGTGTAGGAAAAATATTATAAAATATTCAACGTAGTATTCATTAAATAAAACGTTTCTTTCGATGTTAAGCTACCGAAAGAAACCATTTTTAAATGCTACTGTAAAAATAAAGATTGCAACCAGTGACGTGATACTGGAAGACATCCAAAACATACAGAGAAATGTATAAGAAATAAAACTAAATCGAATAAAATCGTCATCAAACGTGTTTAATATTAAGTTGCAATGTTTTTGCTATTTATATGATCTATATGATTTTATTGTATACCTTTGCAAACAAAAAACCATTATCAGTTCGTAATGTACTTTTTATAATCAAACAAAATGAACAATTATATGATAATAAAAGAGGAAGAAAAGCAGATTTATGCATTGATAAATACTAAATTATAAATTGCCTATTTTTAACCAATTTATGATTTTATTATTCACTAATTGAAAATATTTGCAGTAAGGTAGCGTTATTAATCGTCTGCAAATGGAATCTAAAATTATTTGATAGCATTTTATCAACTTTGATCGAAACAATTATTGTTGCATAGATTCGTTTACCGCATAAATATGAGGCTGTCTGGAAAGTAATTTAGTAATGTAGATCTCGAGTGCGGCATCTACATAAATATGAGGCCGTTCGAAAAGTATTTCATCGCTATGAATTATGAGTCAACCAACCAAAGCAGAATTAAGGTTGAATTGTAGAAAACTGTGTCTTTTCTATCCGACAACGAAACATTTAGAGTGGATTTCATTTTCAATCCATGGAGGATTATAAATGTAATTATAGTGTAATTATAAAAGGTGTCGTTTATTACTAGATAATGGTTATGGTAATAGCCGATTCTTATAAAGAAACATTCAGCAATCATTGACCGAGCCGCCAGTACTTTGTATTACTGTCGGTTGAAATTTTTAAAAATCATTCTCTTAAAACAGTTTTACAGGACAATAGATTTCTCAAGTTTAGTAGCTGTTATCGATTTCTCATTATTGACGAAGGTTTCCTCTATAAGATTTTATTTGAATTAATAAGGAAAATCAACATCTTGATTATGTCACTTTTTCTTCTAGTTTCATGTGATATCCATATCGGCTATTAGTGCTGTTGAAATTCTACTAGTGACGTGGGTTCTGTTATTTGGATCAGTTCTTTGTAATTCTTTAGCGCCCGTCCACAAGGTTTGAAGAAGCTTGATTTTCACCAAGATTTATAGACTTCACACGCTCAATGCCTTTTTTCACCACTGATCTGAGAAAACTGATAGTGTAGATATTTTTAAGCGGGTTTGGTGCCATGTATAGCATTTATATGAAAGTCTTGATCTAACGAGGCAATTTAAGAAAATGACCCTACTTTTCAAGTTAATATTTTGGTTTTGTAGTAATTTAATTACTTCTAGTGCAGCCTATTCTATGTTTAATTTCCGTTTCTCATTTACTAAAATTCTTATAACTGATCCATACACCGAGGTATTTGAAGTGTTTAGTATTTACTAAATCGGTATCCTAAATTTCTATTATGAATTCAGGGTAGATACCATCGCTTCTTTCATTTCATTTACAGATCAGAGATTTTGATTTGGGAAGTTTTAACTTGAATCATGTTTCCTGGAACGCTTGGTGTAGAATGTTGATTTTCTGTTTAGTATCACTCTTATCTTAACTATGAATCCATATGTCGGAGACCCCACCTCATTATCAGTATATTTGATTTGAGAGGGAAAGCTGGATCATTGTCTTCTATTGGTAGATTCCTTTGGGATGTGGTTTCGAATGCTTAAATGTCCAGTGCTCATCTTTTTACACCATTTGAAATGAGCAGGGCATAAAGAAATATAATAACTGAAAAACATAAACTGATTGAGTAAAAGATTAATTTCCTCAAATGTGTTCTGCTGTATTAAAAAGAAAAGGTGCTATTCTCTAGCATAACAACGCAATATCAACATTGTAAATTCGAGAAAAATAAGATCTATAGGATGGTAGGGTCTTTCACATTATCCATACATACCAGTCAGATTTATCACCTACAGATTGCCACTTGTTTTGATTAGCAGAATATTTTATGAGTGGCAGACGATTTAGAAACAAAGAAGTCGAGAACAGATCAGATAATTTTAAATCTGAAATGGAAGATTTGCCCACCCCTTGGCTTACAGTTATTGCAAATTAAAGTAATTACATTTTTGATCAGTAATATTCAAATATGTTTAAATTACATTTGTTTTCATCCTTTCTGGTAAAACGCAATTACTTTCTGTACATGCTAATAGATTCTTTTAGTTTTACATTGATTTATTTTAACTGGTGTTCTCATCTTGGTTGTTAAGGCTACAAAAGCTGATATGTTGTGAATATAACAATGGAAAGTACAGCAGTTCGAATGAATCAGCGTATAATAATGATAATCCATCCTATTAGAAACTCAGAAGAAGATGTTATTTATTGAGCTTAGCTTAGTTTTGGAACAATTACACAAAAATTAGTTATTGAATAAGAATCGCATTGAGTAATAGTAAAGAGCTACATGACCAGTTTGCTAACCATTAATCTACAGAGGCAATTAGCGTTTATTTACAGATTCCATAATTTTATTAGCAATATGAAAACTATTCAAAACGAAATTGTTACATTGACCAAATATAATCTGTATAAAAGTTGTTGGTTATTCATTAAAATAACTAATAATTTAATATGGATGTACTGCGTGTCACTGAACCCGTTCAGAAATATCTGAACTGTCAGTTGTATACAACCGTTTTCTGAAATCAATGTTTAAATATGGCTTCAAGTGAATGAAGCGTGTGGATTTTATAAAAGCCCATCCTTCATCGAACCACGTTGACGGAGGCTACAGAATCACAAAACCCTAATATCAAATAACAGAAATCATATTACTTGAAACTTTCAAAATCAGCAACAACTAAAATGGATAGCATTTGTAACAGGAGCAGAAATTACTGATATAATCAAGATGGTGACGTTCCACACCAATTCAAAAAAAAAAAAAAAGGTTAGGAATTCATCCTCCATCAATAATTAAAATATCAATAACAGGTACGAAACTTGGGAAACCCATTTTCCTGAAAATTATTTCAATAAAAAGATTTTATAAATTTCAACCGAAGGCCACACCGGCTACAATGAATGTTATTTTTTTTTCTCATAAGGAAACGACTAATATTACCATTACGATGTATTGTTCTAAAAAATCATTTATATTCTAGAATCTATTTTGGGGCTTATATCTCAGAGGAAAAAATTCCCATTTTCGTTTGTACTCCTCCGTAATTTTCGAAAATATCAATAAAAAGAGTAACCGTTTAAAGAGAAAGACATGAATTCAGTGGGGAACTGAAGCATACAGGATTTCCTTGATCTTAATTCATTTTTTTTTATTTCCCGCTGACATCGCTAGCAGGAGTTTCCCCTTCTGAAATTCTTTTCCGGGGTGGTGGCCGTATTTGTCTTTTAGAAGAATAAGTGTATTGCATTCAATCAATAAATTCTTCTTGAACATCGTTTATGAAAGTATATTTTTATTAATAATATCATCACCAAAATTGAGCTATTCAATAATTCTTTTCTTCCAAACGATTAGTCGCATCATTTATTGTCATCCCATTACCATAGCAACACATATGCAGAATATCACAATACTGAAGCAATTAATAATGCCTCACTAGAGATCTTAGTGCAAGTTTAGTGATGTTCAGTAATTTATTCTATATGAAAGAATACTATAATACGATATATTATGCCCATTTATGTCTCTGCAGTTTAGCAGATTAAAAGATTGAATAGTGTTCATTGTTACTAAAAAAACGGTATCTGATTTAAATGAAAATAATGTAGAGTTTTTAATGCTACTAAAGATCAGTATATAACTAAATAGGCAAAGATTAAAGAGGTTTTATTAGTATGAAGGAGTGGTATATGACTAAAATGAAAATATTGTAGATTTTTCATTTATACAAAACATAGTTATGTGATTCAAAGGAAAAGAATGTAGCGTTCTCATTGATACTAAAGATCTGTATGCGTTTTAAAGGAAAATATTGTAGATTTTTCTTTGATACTAAAGAGTGGTATATGTTTCAAAGGAAAGATTGTAGAGTATTCCTTGATACTAAACGACGTTATAGGATTCAAAGGCAAAGATTGTAGAGTTTTAATTGACACTAAAGAACGGTATATGTTTGAAAGGAAAAAAAAGATTGTAGATTATTTATTGATGCTAAGGAACGTTAGGTCATTCAGAGGAAAAGATTGTAGAATTTTCACTGATACGAAAGATCGATATATGGTTCAAAGAAAACGTTTGTATAACATTGATTAAAGCTTGGCATGTGATTCTGTTATATACCGTACCTATGAACACTAATGGGTATGTCCCGATCATCATAAATGCGTTGGACACTATTGCAAGTGGAGCTAATATACTGTCTAAGTAGTTCATCACTAGCAGCAGTTTACTTACTTCACGCCGCTGGCGAGTATTGTATTTTGCTGATGTTATAAAGATTACCATTTTATTTCCAACCTCCGTTTTGATTATTTCTCATTCAGTAACCTTTCTTAGGTTACAACAGATTCAAAAATAAAATGAATCATTCTCAGATTGATACCACTCTTTGCAAAATATAAACAATAAAATGAAATTGTGTCATCGAATATTACGGTAAAATATTCATCATATTACACTGGAAATTAAAAGAAAATAGCATTTCACATCAAAATATGATATCTATTGTCTAGTATATTATTATGATTTCTTTTAATGTAGAATGCATAGTAGTAAGCCAAGTACATGTCTAAATTCGAGAAGGTTTTTAGCTTAAGCTTTGTAATATTAGATTTCTTCTAATATCCCTGGTTTGTATTTAGGGACAGACAAGTTTTAGACTTCTGCACTTAGGAATTTTACAGATTTGTAACAATAATACTTTTTTCTTCTCATTTTTAATAATATAATTAATTTTATGTGATTTTATGTCTCTTATATGTTATATATGTGGATATATTTGAAAAAGCTAACTTCTCATTTGTTATAAATCTATTAAATTATATAACTTATGTATATTATAAATTACAGACACAAATTAGATAATATAAATACATATATATATATATATATATATATATATATATATATAATATAATATAAATATAATCATATAGATATTGTAGATATAAATTACATAATATTAATATTACTCTTCTTGTGTAATATTTGTTAGTGTTATATTAAAGCATACTTTGTTGAACGATATGGAAAAAGAATCATTTTCAGAAAGAATTACGAGACCTTATCTCATTTTCTGGTTATTTAATGAATCATTTTATATCATATATTATAACATATAATACACATATTAAATATAATTACGTAATATAAGTTGTGTAATATAAATATTACTCATTTCGTTTACCGTTATATTAAATGTATTTTGCTAGAAAATAATCATTCACAGAAAGAAATCTGAGACCCTCTTTCATTAATATTTAATTTTTGAATATTTATTTAATTCATTAATTATAAAAATATAGAATTAATAATTGTCATATAAATAAATTATAAAAAATCTCTATGTCCAAGAAAGTTTATTTTTTGAGATTCTATTATAGGTAGTGAATGTATTATGCACGGTTAATTCAGAATTAATTATTCTGAGAAATAAGAGCCATTGAAACCATTGAGATATAGAGAATTTGTTGAAAATGGTAAAGACATTAGCAGATTTGAAATGTGGCATTTTCATAGGAAATATTTCATGCTACACGAAAGTTTCAATTTTATAATCTAGAGTGTTGAAATCCTTACAGAATTTAGTATTGTTGAAGTTATTGCTAACATTTTTGATGAGATTTACAAACTCTACGTTTCGTTCAGTTTCGCAAAACAATCGATGAAATTTGAATAAGCTGATTTGTTTGGAAAAATCCTTTGACAAAAATCCTACTTCCAGGTTTTATAATTTCTTTAATTTTATATGACTTCATGGCAAAAATTATTTTTTAAGAACATTTCTTTTTATCTTTTTCATTTTTAACAGCTAAGAATAAATTCTTAGTATTTCCTATTCTTGAATATGCAACATACAACTGGCCACGCATAAATATTTCTTTCTGGAGCAAAATTCAAACGTTTGAAGCATTTGGCCTTTTGATTTGTTTATAATTCTCGCAAACACAGGGCTAGCTGGAAAATGGATTCATGTATTCCTAAAAACTCAAAGTAAAAATATGCAAAAAACAATATTGCATTTTTATTAAAGAAGTATTTGTCATTTTAATTATTTAATTGTTTTTAAAATAGTCGGAGTATTTTGTATGGTAAATAATAATATTTTTAAGTTTTCTCAAAAAAATAATGAAAATTTACTGTATTAAACTACGCACCCTAGTAAAACTAACTGTACTTTGTACCCCTTACCTAGCTGCACTTCCCCCAAAATTTGGTTTCGATCGATCAAGAAATGGTTATTTTTGAGGGCGTGATGGACGGACAGACTAAGTCTCAGAATTTTATATATAGATTAATATCTTTTAAAATGAATCTAAAACGAAAATATTCAAAAATAATTTTTCAACACTTGTATTCTTTTGCAAATTACGTTACCTAATACTGTCAATTAATGTCATGTTATTCAGGTGCACCGATTTACTGATGGAGATATTTAATAAATACGAGATAAGATCAAATTAGTCAGTAAGGACAATAGCAAGAAAACTGTGTAGTGCCAAGACAAGTGGACAATATCTATTGCCCTTGGTAACTAACATTCAAATTCTTCTCTTTCATAGGAATTCGAACACTGACTGCTAATAATTCGAGCAAAGCGACTAAACCGATTTATGTCGTAATAATACGAATGAAAATTATGAGGATAAGAAGGATAGATAATTATGGGCCTTTGGCTTGAAGAGTTTAAGATTGTTCCGCAAAGTAGCTGTTTTTTGGAAAAAAAATCTTAATATGTTGAATTGACTAAAATAGCGTTGATAGTTATATCAACGCTATTTTTCATAAATTTCATAGTTTTATAGTTTTCTGATTTATGAAAGTATAGTGCCAAAAAATCTTCTCCTTAATCAGGGCTGATTTTCAAAGTCGAAATCCAGTTGCTCGGTTCTAATTCATCTGGATGATGTAACCAATAGAAACCGGCTTCTTATAAAGATGATAGCATCAAGGATGTTCATTCTGCATAAATGTGGATGACATCAAATATTGCTTCTCGGATATTCTCTGCATAGCAGTCAAACTTTCTCAGGAAATTAAACTCACTGCTCATTAATATAATCTGGAATATTCTTTCATGTGCCGTGTTCCCTCAAAACATAGGCGATTATGGGTTTCCACAACATCCTGCCCTTTGTAGCTCTAAGTAAGGTTTGTCCTCTTACTATCCTTCCCCCTTCCTATTCTGTTATTAATTAACACAAACTTGTTATGTAGTTTACCCGACGTCACTCTCTGTCGCTCTTGCATCTAGTATGTCCTGTGAGTGTTAAATTTTCCACGTCTTCTTTCTTCATTATGTGTCTCAGAAATTTGAATTATCTCTACTCCTATTTCAAAGTACAAGTGTCGTTTTCGTTCTTATTTTTCTTAGCATTTTCTCGTTGCTCACATGTTCCTCCATGGTAACGCACGAAGACTCACCCTTACACAAATTGACATAAATGTAAAGTTATATCAGATTGTTAATCATTCATAACCACTGAGATCAATAAGTTCACGCCTATTCTAACGTTTCACCCTACCTTAGAATGTCAATTCTTCTTCCAAAATTGCTTGGCCCAAAGGGTCAGTTTTTGAATCGTAGTTTGCTGAAAATCAATATACCAACAATTTGAATCTGTCAAGCTATGGTCCCATTTCTTAGCCGAAACCTTAAAATCCCCCTCTTGTAAAAGAATACAGACTTACAGTGCCTATTTATGCTACCAAGCTATTTGTTCTTTTGTGGTCAGCTCGGTTTTGCTATCAAGTCGTGTTAGAAGATAGATTGGATCGTTCAAAGAATTCATCAATCTTGATACAAAGGAAGAGATTATTGTCCAGAAGGAAAAAAAAAAAAGATTCATTTTCTTCATCTGTCCTATTCTATTACTTCTTTCATCAAGTAAATATGTCATGATAAAATTAATATTATATCTCTTTTCTGCTTTCAGGCATTGGATGAACGTGCATTGTAACAATTCTTATTAATGAAAGTGCAGAGAATAAACAAGATGTCGGTTTGTAGGGTTGATTACATCCGTGTTACAACTCGAGCGTGTTAATCCTTTTCGCAAATATTTTCCTCTTCAGAAACAATATTCAAAGCGCAAATTGAATGAGAATTTTTGAAAAAAAAATGAGAATAAATGGTGGAGTAAAATCAAATGCAGAATTTTCAGTGAAAATCTTTTGAAATATTATATTGTAGAAACTACGAAGAAGATATATTCTGAAATATCCACATATTTCATTTTATTAACCACGAATACAACAAAAAAAAAAAAAAAAAGAAAAGAAGAGACGACTACAAATATATCTATATCTATATGTAAAACACATTTGTCCATCCCATACCATAGCAATCTTATCCCAATTTAAACAATAAAAAATAATAATATATTTTTTGAATATTACTCTCTTACTTTTTACCAGATTTTGAATTATGACAATTTGTGTTTCCGGCATGTTTTGTCTGACATTTCAACCATCTGATGAACATTCATGAACGTTCTCAAATTTAAAAAGCTTGATAAATCAATGACATTCTCGCTTTTGTATATAAATACATGAGACAAAATAAATCTCACGTTGCCTTGATAAAGTGCCCCAGGGGACGAAACGCATCGTCTATGAATAGTTTTTCTTCCTTTTTCTTATATATATATATATATATATATATATATATATATATATATATATATATATATATATATTAGTGAATATACATAATATCCAACGTGGATAGCACGACTCGGAGTTTCATGCAGTTGGTGCAATTTTCAGATGCATATACAATCAGATTGTCTATGCACCTGAAGATTGCTGCAACTGCATGAAACTCTGAGTCGCGCTATCGACGCTGGATATTATATATATTCACTAATATATACTTATAGCTCTTTCTCATAACATTTAGCTCTGTGTTTATAATACCTGTGGAAGAAATATATTTATACGAACGTAAAATGTCTCGTGCGTGTAAATGTTTTTATCTATCTATCTATCTATCTATCTATCTATCTATCTATCTATCTATCTAGAGAGAGAGAGAGAGAGAGAGAGAGCGAGAGAGAGAGAGCGAGAGAGAGAGAGCGAGAGAAAGAGAGCGAGCGAGAGAGAGAAAGAGCGAGAAATCGTATTACTATAAATGTTATTATTAGTAACTAAACGTGTTCGTGTTGCTATCCTTGCTTTTTATTTTCTTAAACAGTGAAATTAATAACAAACGGCATAGATCGAGAAGTCTTACTAAAGAAAAATAGTGTCTCCGAAAGGAATCGAACTGATATTCCTTTTTTTCTTTCGGAAAAACCGCTTTTTTAGACAAAGCGTGTCGCTACTAGTTTGGCGACTGAGACCAGCAACTTCTGTGAGGTCTGCAAAGAGACGTGAGAAAAGTAGACTATTTATAATGGCTTCAAGTAGATTGTATGCATAGAAATAAAACCAAGAAATTCTTCTTATATATTTACAAACGGTTGTTATTACTTCCCAAAGTTCGTTCTTGTATGAAAATTGCTCGCTGCCTCATAAAGCTGCTTTTAAATGATACACAAGTGATTTTGCAGCTGGCTAGTTCAGGTGAACACGTATACCACTTCATAGGTCGGTCACTTTTACTCTAATTTAGCTAAGAATTCAACGTTTGCACAAACACTGAGTTGGATCATTTTCTTACATAAATATCTTTTACTCTTCTGGGGCCATATCGGTAATATTGACATCTAGAAAGTCGATGTAAAGCCAACAAAGATGGCTGAAGAACTCTGTCTTGGGACAAACAGAACAATATTAAAAATATCAGATAACAAATAAAGATTAAGCCACATTTATCCACACAGTGATAAGTTGTTAAATCGGTCATTGCATATAATAGACCATCAGTTTGAATAAGTCACAATTATAGCCCAACTTAAAAAAATACCATTACAAAATTGTTAATTTACATCATTGCATAAAACGGCATTAATTCTAATATCCTTGTAAAATCCTTAGTGCCATACTTTCCTTCAATCAGTTTCCAAACCAAGTTTAACTTCAACAAATTACTCTCTACAGAACAAAATAAGAATGTAATTTTAATTCTTTTTATATTACTTGCAAAATCGAAAAAAGTAAGAAAAAGGGGCCCAGAAAATCGATATATTGTTCTAAGATAATTTCTTAAAAATGCATTGGGAAAACGTTGAAAATGTACAAGAACCCTCATGTTGGACAATGGAAGATCAGGGGAAATAGCAGTGTTTAATCAACTATGAAATAATTGAAAACAAAAAAGAAAAGTAAATTTCCTCATTGAGGACAAAAATGAGAGTCGAAGAAAATTAAAAAAAAAAGAAACTAACTTTATGACGGAAAAAGCAAGCAAAGAGATGAAGAAAAATGTAGAAAGACCAAAAGGAGAAAGCAATAAAATAAAACTTGAAGAATTAAAAAAAAAATGAAAAAAAAGAGTAATGAAAACGAACAATAAAAGAAGATGAAAGTTATTAGAGAAGAGTCAAGAGAAAAATGAACACTAAAAAAAAAAAAAAGACTGAAATGGAAGAAGAAAAAGAATCTGAAGAAAAAGAATCAGAAGACCTAATATGAAAATGTCCTCCCGTTACTGATTCATATCGTTGAAAATGATTACAAGGAAAAAATAGATAATATTTCGATTAGTTGTCTTAATCGATTTTACCAAAGATAATTGCGAGTTTAAAAGGGTTGAGAATAAGAAAGGTTTATCCTCGTACAAAAACAAATTACGTATTGATCAATATTTAAGATTACTTCAATGGCGGAAAACGAGGGCATATTTGCTACTTGTTTTAAAGTTGAATATCTTACAAATTTTAGACTCTTAAGTTTTATTCGGATTTTTCATATTCTTATAATGTCAAGAACTTTTAACTTAATTCTTAGTCATTGGCAAAATGTTTTTCCTGATTGCCGCTATTCAATATATAGATTTAGTTCAGAAACATAGCGATAAAATGGCAAATTATTTTTGTCGTAATTACTTTACGGATGAAGAAAGTGAAGAATTAAGAGTAAAATGCTTTGAGTATCGGTGAAGTTACTGGTCAACAATCACACCTGATGTTGTCGATATCGTTGGATTTTAAATGAGGAATTGTTTTTTATATATATATATATATATATATATATATATATATATATATATATATACGGTGCTGTTCGATAAAAGTGACTTACCTTATCCTTTGAATTTAGCTCAACTTTCGTTTCTTTTTCGAACATTCTTCCAGTCTTCTACGGTGAAAATTTTGTAATAGTGAGCCCATTCAAGTCTCTTGGTTTTGTTGGCTTTGCTTATTAGCGGCTTAAACCTTCGTGTACAATATTTGTAGGCTTTTTCTAACAAGATTTGTAACCTTGTTCTGACGGATTGTTGAAGAGGCAAGACTAACACCTTGCTCTTCGCTTAGACTGTTTGCAATTTCTTGGCTAGTTATAGTCCTATTCTTCGCAACTTCTCTCTTGATTACCCTGCCAGTTCTATCATCTATCTTTTTCTTTCGTCCCCTTGTTTCCTACCTTGGAGCAGGAGTGGCATCATTATGTGCCCTAAGCACTCGAGAGACAGTTGATTGCGAGGTTTTAGCAATTTCTGCAATTTCTCTCGTAAACGTGCCTGCTTTTGAGAGGGCAATAATAGATGCCTTAAGTGGTTCTGAGGCGTGTTCATCCTTTCATCTTGTTAGTGACTTGAGTGGCTATTTCAAGATGCATGAGGATTTCTGGAATATTCTGAAATACTCTAGATTTAATTTAAAGTGTTCTAGAATTCTCTAGAATATTGTTCTGAGTGTATTGTAAAATAGTTTTCAATATTTTGTCAAAAGTTCTTTAAATTTACCAGTTTAATCATTAAAATGTGATATCTGAGTAACTTTTTTTGCACAGAGTTTTTTCCTAAATCCAAATCTATAATTATCAATAGAATACCTTAGCGTGAATAAACTTTTTTCCTAGGTGGTCGGGAAGGGGTCTTTATATCAGTAAGATTAAAAATTATTTTAACCCCCCAAAAAATAGGCAAAAAATTTTTTTAGAGTCACTTTATTTTATATATATATATATATATATATATATATATATATATATATATATTCTATATATATATATATATTTGTTTGAATAAAAGACAGACCACGTTAAGAGAATATGAGTGTGTCATATGTATCTTAGCGTCTAAGAGTTTGAATGAAACCTGTCGTGTAATTTATTGGGGTTGTTGTAACGTCTTCCTTTAATGTCGTTCTTATCATTCACCCCTTAGCCACCTTTATCTAGAGACGAGACGCGTTAAATTTGGGCAACATCTAGCCGACACACTGGGGTTAAAATAGGAAACTAAAATGATACATATGACACACTCATATCCTCTCTCCCACCTCACTTCCTCACTTCGTTAACTTTGCGTATACTTGATGGGGTCCGTAAAAAAACGTGTGAATTTTCTTTTCATTTTCATTTCAGCTTTTGGAAGTAAATTCTGATGATCCAGAACCCTGTTAAAGGGGT
Organism: Acanthosepion pharaonis; assembly: GCA_903632075.3. Lineage (NCBI taxonomy): Eukaryota > Metazoa > Mollusca > Cephalopoda > Sepiida > Sepiidae > Acanthosepion > Acanthosepion pharaonis. The sequence continues at coordinate 2,682,658 of CAHIKZ030005437.1, forward strand.
TATGGTGAAATAACTTATTACATGGAATCTTAACGTGGTCTGTCTTTTATTCAAACATATCTGCTCTGAATTTTACATTGAGCTCTCTGGATATCATCCTCCTCAGGTCTACCCATACGGATTACCTAAATTTGCATAAACTATATATATATATATATATATATATATATATATATATATATATATATATATAGTTTATGCAAATTTATATATATATATATATATATATATATATATATAAATAATCCCTTCGTTTTTAGTTCCCCCCCCTCACACTCCATCTTCTTCTTTCTTTCTCTCCTCTTCTGTATTTTAAGTTTAGATCATATCGCTTTTTATTGTGCGTAGTGTCACCACAAATGTATACACACATTTCCGGTGTCTGTTTTTTAATTTGAATTTAGGTCAGCGAATCGGTAGCGAATTCTGAATCGAAAAATAATTCATATTCATCTGTATCTCTCTCATTTAAACCGTTATTTAACTCCTCTCTTTAAAACTTCTCCTTGTTAAATTTTAATCCCCACCTTAACTTTCCTGTTCTTCTTCCTTTTGTTACCCCACTCAGTTTTCATATATTTCCCTTTCACACTTGTTTCCCACTCCCACTAAAACTTTATTTTTTATACCTGGAGTTATATTTTCCGATTTCTTTTTGAATTTGTAGGTCTGATGAATTGGATCGTGATTACGATTCCAATGTAATAAATTATAAACATGGAATATTAGTGTTTGAGCCTTTTTAATTATATTCTTACTCTGTTCTACCTGGATTCTATCCTCTTGGAAAATATATATATATATATGTACATTGACCACAAATATTATATATATATATATATATATATATATATATATATATATATATATATATATATATATATGGTCCGATGGATAAATCGTCTAATTTACTCAAAAATGAAAATAACACTGTCATCTCACTTTAACAGATATATTTACCAAAAGTATCCAAAAATATTTTGAAATACTAAAGAGTAAATTTAAAATCGCCATTAGCTTCAACCATAGCCTTCAGACGACTTCGGCATCTTTTCTGGGCTGTCTGCTTGTTTAATTTGGAGTACACCACCATAATCATTGCTTTCAGTTCATCTTTGGTGTTATAAGAAGATCTATTGGTCTCTCGCTCATCTGCGCCCCTCACATAATAATCAAGTGGGTTGCAAGACTGAGGTGGCCAGATGTAAGGATTGATGGGTTTGCAGAAATTGTCTGACAGCCATGACTGGGTTCTCCTGCTTCTGTAATATGGTACAGGGTCATTTTTCCAGATATAGGGTCATTCATCAGTCACCCTCTTGAACCAGGGCAACACTACCTGAGGTGATACATATGTGGTGTTGAGAAATGATTGTAATTGTGTAGCGATTTTTAATATATTTTTGTTTTAATATCCTATATAATATTTAGCTCTACTCTGTATTAAGCCCTATTTTAAATTAAATGTTAGGTACAGTGGAATTATACTCCATTTGTTCTCAGTTTTACCTGGATATATATATATATATATATATATATATATATATATATATATATATATATATATATATATATATATATTTATTTGCATGCGTGATACATGCGTAGGCGATCATGTATCTTTCGACACATGACTGACGAGACAGATTTTTTCCCCCGCAGTAGGTTGCATTTCTTTCTGAGGTAGACCAATTGTCATCTAAAGCTATAGAACGAGGTCTGTCCTGCTATTTACCCATAGCTGGGGGGGGAGAAGAAGAGGATTCATACCTTTTCGAAGGGTATTAGCACGTAAGTGAATGTAATGGATTCAACTGGAATTCGAAATCGGTCTCCGATTCCTCAATCCGAGCCGTGCCTCCACACACACACACACACACACACACACACACACACACACACATATATATATATATAAATTTGCACACATGTGTACACACATACAGAGCCACCCAGGCATATACATATATTAGGGTTTTTTTGTGTATACTGGTACATGTATACATATACATGCTCACCGATATATATCTGTGCACACACACGCACACTTGTGCAGGCACGCATATATACATAGAAGTTTTTGGTGAATACTTGTACACAGATACAACTATTTCTGATATATATATATACATGTACACAGTTATGCATGTATATGTGTCCCATCACAGATACCATCCACATTCACATAACCATATTTAGATTGGGGCCATTATTCAAATTGTAGAGTCCTCATTGTTTTCTATCATATTATGTGTCGCATTGTCATGCCTGGTTTGTTATATGCACATTGTAAAAAATATATATATATATATATATATATATATATATATATATATATATATGTGTGTGGGGGTGTATACAAAATTCTCTCGTTTAAAGTCCAACAATACGAAATGTCTCTAATATAGATATATATATAAAACAAACAGGCAGGCAGAGGCACTCTTAAGTCTTGACATTGGGAGGGGATAAGCTAAGCTAATTTGATTTATGCTTCACAGAGATCCACAGAGATCCTAAAACATTTTTCTCACAACACAGTTTTGTCTATCTTTCATTCTATACTGAGCAAGCCAAAGAGAGCATACGCACTCGGCGAAATGCATCATTTATAAATTTTTTGCTCTGTCTCATCATCTTCACACACACACATGCACAGGCACACACACATGCATAAATATATATATATATATATATGTATATAGATAGATAGATAGATAGATAGAGAGAGAGAGAGAGAGAGAGAGAGAGAGAGAGAGAGAGAGAGAGGGAAGGAGAAAGATAGATAACTACTACGAATGATGATTATTTATTATCATGTAGACATTTTCTTTCGGAAGTTATACTAATGTTGTCTTTGTGCAAAAGCATTACTATCTTTTTCTACTTAGTTTACAGCTAAATGGCTTTTAACTGGCCCTCTTTTTGTTAAAACCCCTATATATAGTCCATCTTGAAAATTCGTATACCTTTTATCGACTAGGAAATATTCTGGCAAATAAGTCATTTAATTGGGTGAATATGTCTGCTTCCGTTTCACCAGATTGAGAAAATTCTAATAAAATATATTCAAAAGATCTGTGGGGTAAGTCCTTTTTAGTTATGCTCCCAGGCTCAAATGTAAAATGAAAAAAAATCCGAGATAACAACTAGTTTCAAAACAATATGGCACTCTTGAGATCTGATGCTTGTCACTAACAAAAACCTAGACTGAAAAGACGCTGAATAGCGCATGTGTTATATTTTGGAAACTTTTAGAAAAGTACAAATAGCAAGAACTGAAGTATTTATTGTTATTTGAAGTATGCATATCGATGAAGCGTGATATTAGATTTTGAATATCTGTCAGTCGATTAAATGGAGGTTATTATTGTATATAATAATAGGATGGCAGAAATAAAACAGATATGGAAGAACTGGAGATATGAGACTCATACAGGTTTGGTTTTGTTTGTTTTACCTCAATGGGCTATTTAATGCCGAAAATCTTTATTGCTGGTACTTTTTTTTCCAAAATGTGTTGTGTTAATATTTTTCCTTCAAAAAAATCTATTACTGGTAATATTTTTTTCATAAGTGTATTGCTAATAATAATATTTTTACAAAATATTTCTGGTATTAAAACCTATTTTTACACTTTCATAGTTTTTCGACCCCAGTTTGGGAGTCAACTATTTGCCCATAGCTAGGAACCTAACAGATGCTACCATCACTGTTCAAGGTGAACTTAGGAACACCAGCAATTAAGAGGTGGTTCCACGCCCCTCAAAACTTCCTGATCAGAGGCATTGTTGTTGAACGTAGTTTATCGTCTTACCCAGGACGCGGATGTAGTTTATCGTCATACCCAGGATGGGACTCATACAGAGACAGAAATTAAACTATATGGGTAACTTTATAAGAGACGACGGAAAATGAGAGAGAAATCCTAAGGTGGGTAGGAAAAGCGATTGATGGATTTCTAGAAATTCAGTATTAAGATATAGGAATATTTTGTTATAAACAAAGAAAAGAGTTCTGAACTGTTGTTCATTATCTAATCTTATATCTGGAATATACTCGACAATCTTGTCATAGATGAAGTATGGTCTTGAGTCGATAGAGACGTAGTTCTATTAACAAATACTACGAACACCATCAGTATATGAGAAACGATGATGTTTTAAGTTGAACTGGATCTACAAAAAATTCTAATACGAATTAGAAAGAGGCAGTTAACATATATCGGCCACATACTGAAGAAAGTAGGCTTAGTCAATTTAAATTTTGTTAGCATATATGCTGAAAAATCTTTTCACATTTGAAGCGACAATGATAGGCTTTTACTGTTGAAGGATAAGAATACCTTGAACAGGATGTGAATGTGAGAAACGAGAAATCTCAATGAAAATAGAAACTTTAGAAATTTTAACGTTGCCAAATCTAAAATTCTCTTTTAATCGTTTTTTTTTGTCTTTGGTTCATGCTAGGCTCCCAGGAGAATGGTTCATCGCATTTTCTCGGTCTAATGTTTTCCGCTGATATGAACTGGAATTATTATATCAGGTTAACTGCTAAGTTTGCTGATAATAAAGTTGGTATAATTTGTCTTGCTAGACAATTTCTCTCACCCGAAACTGTTTTGTAACTTCATAAGTCAACTATTCGTTTGTGCATTAAATATTGTTGCCAAATCTAGTCTGGTGCTTCTGCTACGTAAATTAAGATTCTGGACAAAATCTAAAGATGAATCTGCAATATTATTTGTCCCAATCTAGCATATCGGTTTCAGTGATTTTCACACTACTGTAATGTAGCTTTCCTGTACCTTTTCTACATTTACTTTCATGACAGCTGTTTTTAAAGTTTTCTTCTTTGGTATCATGACTCCATGAATTTAATCGTAGTACTAGATTGGCGGGTAGGTCTCACCATTACTGTTGAAATGGCTAAATGTTTTATTCTAATAGTTTTTTCTTTCACACTTTTCGATTATAACATTCTCTTTAAGCTTCTTGTGTTCCTATTTTCTTTAAAAAAATTAAATGCTACGTCATTCATCGTTTAATGTCTCTTTGAATCCTGTTCTTTTTATTTGTTTCATTTATTATTTCTCCTCAGTAATATTTTCTCGTTTTTATTAATTCTATTGTTTTTCATCCGCTGTGACTCCTGCATCTTAGTGCCTTTATCGCTTTGCTTGGGGTGAAACCATTAAAACAACAACATATGCATGAAACCATGAAAATGAGAGCTGAAATTTCTGGTACGTCTAATGCGAAAAGAATGCTTAGAGAATTTAACACTTACATGACATACTGAATTGAAGAGAAGCTATGTAAGCAGAGAGTAACATTAAATAGGGTTCATATGAATGAACAATAGAACAAGGACAAAGAGGCATGTTAAAAGTTCAATGGTTAGCTTTACTAATAAAGAACAGGAATGGCCATGATCGCAAACATTCTGAAAGGAAATGCGACGTTAATGACAAAGACAGAAGATAAACTATTCGTTTTTCCAGTCATAAAATTAACCGCTAGCATAGTTTGCTTTACTATGTATTTTGGGTAGTTATTGTACATAATCCCATGAACTGCACTTCTTTCCTTTTCCTACTTTTATACAACATCAGACAGTAAACCTCTATCTTAAGTGACTCTTGGGCCTTGTATTAGATAAATAGTAGTATAAAAACAAAAACAAATTTCTGATAGTTATATCCTTAGATAAAATTAGTTCATCGATATCAAAAGTTCATACTGAATTTCCTGAGGAGTAATATTTTGAAATATAACAGTTTATGCAATTCTTTGTGCAATATATATATATATATATATATATATATACCGTATATACTCGCGTATCTTGCGATTTTGAAGACCTAAATTTGAAGATAATTTTAAGAGAGATATAAAATTAGCGTATGTACTGCTGACCTTGGTTATGCTGATGACCAAACGATATATCCGTTTACTGTAGACAATTTTGCTTCAAAATTAGGTCTTCAAAGGTCGGATCATACGCAAGTACATACGGTACTTTTATTTACATGAATAACAAAAGAAATAGTAAAATGAGAATTATAAAAAGCGGAATTATTCAATAATTTTATACAGTTAGTACAAAACAACAGTTCAGTTAGAATTTTATAGTGAAAGAGAACTGTGTTCATTTTTATTAAGCACGTTTTAAAAATGCATAATTTGTTTTTAAATTTACGATTCTCAAAATTTGGGGCAAAAACGTGTCTCGCATCAACTAATGCGGAACACGTACTTTAATGTTAAAATGTAGGACTATCCAGCATTTTTCGGGGCGGTTGGAAACCCTACTGACGGCATAATTGTGAATATCAATGATATCGAATGGAAAAAAAAATCTTTGAATGTTAAGATCAGTGATATCGAATGGAAAAAGATTTTATTTTAAATGCCATCTCCATTCAACACATAAGCAATCCCGACTCTCCACAGATTCCTTTTCTTTCTCACGTGTGGATAGCGGTTTCCTGTTGTTTTCTTCAGAGTTTTAGACTGATTACCACTCAAGGCTAGAAAATACAGTCCACACTACTATTTAACTCTTGATGAGGCCGATTCATGACTTTCCCAAGTGTATCAGTACAAAAGTGAGCACAACAGACTAGCTCAGAATTTGAACTCAGCTCGCTGATTTCCGTTACACTATCCACACGTCTACAAGTAGAATGTTTCTGTAAAAAAGAAAAAAAAACTGTCTGCTGATTGAACGACAGCACTCAAGACGTGTTATTTAGAGAAGCAATTACAATTTTGTGCCAAAAAGAATTGCAAACACAAACAGATGTAATAGCCTTTTTCCATTTTATTAAAGATTCTCATGCCCATTCTTACATTCAACAGTAATCAGCTGGACAAAATGGCTGATTACATTCGATCTCTAAATGTTGCCCGTGAACATCAGTCGAATATGAACGAATAACAACGGTCATAAAATGTAATCCATGTCATTTGACACGGTACGAACGCATCAAAACTCCAGCTTCTTCAATTATATTTTTAATGCTACAAAACAAATCCAGTGTGTTCTTTGTGGAAAAATAACAATTGATAAGCAAAGGCAGGTTTGGCACGAGCATTATTGGTAAAAGAATCCAACATGGATGGAAAGCGGAATGAATATATGAAAAAACTGTTTCTCCCCTTGCCGAAATTATGAAAACATATTTTAATAATTTTAGTTTTGGTGATTTAACTATATCGGCAAAAGATTACGAATGATTTTATATGATTATAGGTTTTCAATCACAAAATTCATGATCGATATAATCTTCATCGGTTAAAGTAAAAAGTATATAATCAAACTAAAGAAATGGCTTTTAAAACATCTTGAGCAGAGGGATTTCATCTTGCTTGGACGACACATTTATTAATTCAGCCATGTAAGCTCCAGGGCTTAAATCTATATTCATACTATTACTTCCCGCTTCCAATTTTGTTATCGACACATTGTTTATTGAAGTCTTTCAATTTTTTAAAATGAAACAATGAGTTGGGAAGCTGAGATTTCCAAAACAAGTGGCCGCTGACCCTGTAGGTAGGTCCCCAAACATGAGAATTACAAACGACGGTATTATCATTCAATAATTTTATACGGTCAATGCAAAATAACAGTTCAGTTAGAATTTTATAGTGAAAGAGAACTGTGTTCAATTTTTGTTAAGTGCATCTTTACAAAGTATAATGCACATAATTTAAAAAGAAAAAAAATCTATTCTTAAAATATAGGGGCAAATATATAATATAATAATATAATGTGAACTCCAATTTTTTTTGGCTGAGAGTTCAGATGTTGTTGGAAATTAATTTTCACACTGTTTACTTTTAAAGGTGAAAGACTTGTATAATATTATCACAATTGGAAAGGTAGAATAAGGTAGAAATACAATTTCCACATTAAACGTCAACATTATTAATGTTATACTTTTGAAAAACACTTCGCTGTTATTAACAGGGATTTTTTAACGGGTGGACTTTTTTTTAAAAAATGATGTGTATTATGCTCTTTTAAAGATGTACTTAATAAACATTGAACACGGTTATCTTTCACTATAAAAAAATAACTAAACTTTTATTTTGCACTGACCGTATAAAATTAATGAATGATAATTCCATCATTTATAATTCTCATTTTTGGAAACATATCTTCAGTGCCCGTGGCTGTTTTTGAAATATGCTGAAGCTACATATTAAAAACCAAAGAAAAACTATTTGCTACAAATAATTACACACGCACGCACAGACACACATGGCATAATCGTTAGTTTCTTACTTTTCATTTCATCCCCCTTTACTTCCTTTTGATCCCAGTCTTTCCTCACATTACATTGCCATGAGGTTATGTTTTAATTCTCTCTTCTTGTATCATTTTTATATCATTATTATTATTTTCATTACAGATTCTATCTCCAAGAATTTTAGATTATACGCAAGACAAATATCCCGCGCTCCCCGATAGAACACTAAGAAGTGTTGCGGTATATCATTTAGGCAACTATCCTCATGTACACATACAACAAATGTATGCATATAGCTGCACAATAAGCATGCACCAACACACTGTTGATAATGTCGAGTTCTAAATATGCACTTGTATTAAATGCATCGAAAACAAGCACAATAACCAACACATAATTGTACAGAATCCTTTAAAAGGTGTAATGAAATGTCTTCGGCCAATTAAGCAGTTACAAAAAATGTGATGTTTTGTATATGTTGAAAATTTTAGAATTGGTTCGGTCGAGTATATTTTCAATATTCCATCGTTTCAAACTGTATATAAAATAACCATATTTATATTTAAACAGGCAAAATCCAAGCACTTCTATGGACATAGAACGGGCATTTTTGTTTGCTTGTATTAAAACACATCAGTACATAAGTAAAGAATCTTTTGCTGATCAATATATCGTTGGTAAATTTTGCGCAGAGATGGTAGACTCAAGCACAACGTTAATAATAGATTTTTTAAGATGTGCATAAATCTCAATGACACTCCCTGGCAAGATATAATGATTTAATGACGGGGCAGCGTATCTCTGCGAGTGAAATATATTTTACATGAATTTAAAACTTGTCTGTATTGGCGGATTGAAACCAAAAGCAATTAAACTAGATACCGTTCCAGTGTTATATTTTAAGAAGGAAAACCCTTTGATACAACTAATTACACACACACACACACACACACACACACACACACACACACACACACACACACACACACACACACACACATTCATATATATATATATATATATATATATATATATATATATGCTATTGCATCCAAAAAAATACATAAATAAAAAAAATAATTATAGTGTCAAAAAATAATTATAATAAAACAATTATAACAATTATAATAATCATTAATTAATTCTTTCTAAACCACTGTGAACTGACCTAACTTTTCGCCTCTACACACACAAATACGCGACATTCTCTCCATCGGACAAAGCAGTCAACACCGACAGGCCATCAACGCGTGCATCAAGGGAATTTTCAGGCCATAATAGTACTATTATTTTTTTTAGCTTTCAACAAAATACGAGATAAAAAAAAAACCTAGACACTTCTTGTATTTTTTAAACAAATTATCTGGGAAGTTATTACATACACCTATATAAAACACGCGAGAAAGGGTGAATAAACTTTACTTATTCTTTATCTAATCATTTTGTTGAATTCCAATCCATATTTGATTACATTGGACCTCAAATCCACAATCTTACTCAGTATTACAAAGAATTAATCAGTAATGTTAATGTAATTTATGGCGAAATCTCTTTACTAACAAATTTAATAGCGCATTCACTTACGCTGAATGGCGCGATTCTCATGTTTAAAATTAACATGGATTTGATGTTGGTGGATTTATAACATTACAATATTAAAAAATGTTCTCACCTGAAATATTTAAAATACAACTCTAGCATTGCGACACTGCAGGTTTCAAACTTATGTAATCGTTAATATATAACACACTCTATAACACACTATTTCTGTCGCTTTAAGTGATTTCTTCACCCGTGACGAATTGTAAAGGGTTGATTGCCATATATACGATTATACATTACACATTAGTCCGGCACCTTTTCTTTTTTTTCGAAGGATTTATTCAATCGTTTCAAACATTACCTTTTTGAAAATTACCTTTCACAGTTCCTATAGTCCATTGGATTTATGTTACACTTTTCATCATCTATTATTTTATTACTCACATGGATGATATTCCGTTTCCTGTCCGATTTTTATGTCGCCGACAAGAAACACATCTTGTTTGTCCAATTTGCTGACAACCATAAAGTCTGTCTTAAGTTTAATGACTTATCTTTACTTCCTGTTTACATAGACAACTTTCTCTAATTCGTTTTTCGTTTTTTCTTTACTATATCGTTTTTGTCTATGTAGATTCAGCATATGTTCAATTTCTCCAGATTTCTACGTCATTCCTTACTAAGTTTAGCTAAATTCTAATCTTTTTCTTTTAATCTCATTTATTCTAAGTCACTACTTGGCGTTATCTGCTGTTTCTCTTTCATTGGATCGGGAATATCAACTGTTATTCACTTTTCTCTTGTTTTTCTTTCCTACTATTTTCATTAGTGCTACCTTCAAGGTGTTCCACTTGGAGTTCCTGAATTGGTCTAAAGTTTTATATTTGTTATTCAATGAGATGTCATATGCTTATTTGCAAATCGATTCGCTGATTAGTTTGTGATATTGCAGTTTATGCATTGCTTTGGGCTTTTTTAATTTTTGTACTTTTACTTTTAGAGGTAATCACACACGCAATTTGATGTTGAGTATGGTTTCGAGCGCAAAGCAGTATTTCTAAACAGTTTGTTCATGGTTAAGCAGTTTGTCTTCTTTTTTAATGTTTTCTGTTTTGGGTTTTACAAGTTCACAAGAATATTGCTTTTCTTCAGATTTCTTGGGACACAAATCCGCATCAATGAATTTGGTTTCTTTGCATATATTAACAATTTAAATATATCTTCCTCTCCTTCTTATGCATTTCAGCCTATAACATTTTCTAGAATTTTTTAAAACTTATCTATTTCTTCTTTTATGCTTTTGAATGCAGATGCATGTGACAGAAGAATTGAATGGCCTTCTTGTCTTCTTTCATTCGGTTGACAGTTGTTAGACTCTTACAAAACTAAGTCTCATATCAGGTTTGCCCTTTCTCTCCTCCTGTATATGATTTCGGGAGTGTCGCTTATAAAATATTCATTGTTTTCCTATCTTATTTCACATACATATATGGTATTAATATTAAGCCATTTCTTTTCTTATTATAGATCTTCTAACCTTTCGTATTGGTACAGTTTCCACGTCTTCACTGATATCTTTTTTGGAGTCCGTTCAGATGACACTCTTTGCACGTTTTATTCTTTATTGCAGTCATATTCAATTGAGCTGACACCCTTCTGATAATTGTGCATTGTGTATTGCCATAGTTGTTCTTAGAAGGAATAGTGGAGTGGTTTCTTTTTGTCTTCCCACGGTATGTTTATCGAGGTATTACTTTTAGTAGATTAGTCGTTGATTCTGGGAGTTCGTTCGACAGCTGATAGCTTTTATTTTTCTTTCTCCTCAAACCACGCAAGGCAGAGGAGCCAGTTTAGCCACTGACAGTTTGACAGAAGAATATTGATGACTAAATTTTGACTTGAGGCTTTGGAATATTTTCCACTTTCAACAACTCTTTTAGACGTTCCGATATTGGTTGCAGGAGACAAGTTGATTGGTCTGTCATCCAGCACCAATGGAGGTTTTAAGTAGGGCGCGGTGTGGTATGCGTTTTACAAGCATCACGTTTTGGGTCAGATATTTAAGTGTCTTGGCCCAACGAGGAGAGATATTGGCAGCAGAGATCGAAGGACATATATCTTCTCTTAGAGACTTTTGTTAACAAAGTCATCTTGAGAGATTGATAAACTAATTGTAGAACACTGTTATCTCTTATATTTCCACAGTATATATATATATATATATATATATATATATATATATATATATATATATATATATATATATATATATATATATATATATATATATATATGTATGATAAAATATTGTTTTAAGTGTTATATATATATATATATATATATATATATATATATATATGCATCATAAAATATATTTTTTGAACGCAATCTTCAGGCTTGGGATTGCGTTTAAGCACTAAACATATCATCGCCTCTGTGTGTTGAATTAAATACGCACACACACACACACACACACACACACACACATATATATATATATATATATATATATGGAGAGGAAACATGGATATCGGAATCAAAACTGCATGCTGAAAGCCAGTTTCTGCATCAAACAATCTTTTAGCACATTTGTCTCTAACCGTTTTAGGTCTTTATATATAGGCCCTGGTTGATTTAGCACAGCGAAGAATGGGAGTAATATCCTTTACTTTGCGATATATATATATATATATATATATATATATATATATATATATATATACACATAAACAAGACTGTTATAAAAGTAATAAACTTTCATAAATCCCACTTTTGTATGGTATTCAAATCGAAAGTAATATTAACAGACGGTAATTCCCTTGCTCCCACTTCTTTAGCAGCTTATCCATATTTAATTAAATTAGAACTAAAATATCCAATATATAACGTGACCTACGTGTTGGCCAGATAAAAACATTATCCAAAATCTTTGAGACATCCCCCAAAGGCGCATTTATTTGAATGCCAAGCAACATTTCTTTAAGAATGAACTTTGGAAGTAATATTAAGCTGCAGTTCGTATGAGACCACCGAGTACTCAGTTGTCACCAACCGGATTACATTGGTCATCAGACCAACGTAAACTCAGCTCGAGTATTGGTTGATGCTTCTGCTACTTTTTCTCAGTTTATTGGCCGATATAAGACAAATAATATTTTGATTTAGTTATAGACGAAGTTAATGAATCAATAACGGTTATGGACTTTTTTTTTCCAAAAGTCAAGATATTCATTATTAATATTTCTTAGTATTTATATCATTATATTAATTATGATTATTGTACAACTTAACACATGGTATAATCATTGGCTTTAATAACTTACGATTTACTGTTTGAATCCTGATTTAACCGAGTATAGACGATGGCCCAGAGGTAAGATATCAGACTGATGTAAAATCAGTCAGGTTTCAATCCCGGCTTAAAACAATCGGGCGTCTTGCCAGACTGAGTAGGTGTGAAACCGTTTATCTTTTGTGTTGATGATTAGTTATATGTAATTGTGTAATCCTTCATTTATGCATATTTCGTTAAAAACGTCAGACAAGTTACTATGTTTAAGATTTTTCTTGTGTTTGAACAAGTGTTCCTTTTTTGGACACAGACTGAGTAGAATATTTGAACAATTTCTACACACTCTGTGTCCCAAAAAGAATAATACTTGTTCGAGCACAAGAAAAATTAAATACAAAGGTTAATCATGGTACTTTGTCTGTCGTTTTTAACGACACGTGTGTGTGTGTGTGTCTGTGTGTGTGTGTGTGTGATTATATACAAAATATATATATATATATATATATATATGTAGGTGTACATGTATATATGTATATATATGTGGGTGGGTGTGTATTTGCGGTTACATATGTATATATATATATATATATATATATATATATATATATATATATATATATATATATATATATATATATATATATATATATATATATGAATATATTTGTACTTGTAGTTGTATCTTTGTGTATATATGCATATGTTTGTATTTATGCTTGTTATGTATGTGCGTGTTTATATATTTATGCGCGTGTATATGTATGGGTGTGTATGCGAATGTACATGTGTGTGAGTATATATATATATATGTGTGTGTGTATATATATATATGTATGTGTGTATATTTTTGTATAGATATCTGTATATGTGCATATCTTAGTTTTTTTGAATGAATTATCTATGGTAACTATAATCTATTTTTGTTTGACAGTGATTTTAAAATTGCTTGTGGACTTAATAATCAATAGTTGTGTTTTGTTACATTTTAATCTTGTATGGACTCTGAATTCTTTCATTTGGATAATATTGTTAGTATATATATATATATATATATATATATATATATATATATATATATATATATATATATATAAATATATAAATATTTATATATATTTGTGTGTTTATGTTTTTTCTTTTTATATATTAGCTGTTTTATTTTATTCTCTGTTGCATTTTGCCTGGACATTTGAATTTGGTGTTTTTTATGTGTGTGTATGCGTATATATATTTTTTTCTGTACATTTCTATATATTTTATTGTCTTTCTTCTTTGCGTTGTTCATTGCCGAATATTTGTTTTTCCATTCTACCCCTATTGAATTTTACCTATTGAACACTCTTTTTATTTATATATCTTTACCCATGTAAGTAATATTTTAATAATCTGTTTGAATTCGTTCACTAACACCTTCAAACTTGAATATTTCTCGGTGTGTATATGTGTGTGTCTTTATTAATGTATGTGTGTATGATCGCTTATATATGCCTTTCATTGTATATATATATGTTGTTTGTTTTTTAGGTTCGTGGGCATCTATTTCCTATTTCGTTCGTGTTTTTGAGTGTTTATATATCTAAATATACCTACGTGTTTGCGTATTATAATCTGATTGTGAATATATTGTCTTTTGCAAAATTTCATCCTCCTCTGCCCATATCACTACTTCAATTTTATCATCGTTGTAAAGAAGTTTTTCATCTAAAGATTGACGTTTATTTTAACTGAGATTTTCGCCTTGCAATTAAAACAAAATAAATATTAAAATATATGTATTTTTCCTCAGTTTCTTCTTTAAATAATTTTATAATATATCAGACTTAACACAGATTAAATTTAGAATTTAAAATTGGCAATGTTTAATTTTCAATTTTATTGTAAAATTTAATATTAATTAGTTAAAATGATTTCTATTTTAGTCTAACGCTAACATTAAGGCATTAATAATTATAACCAAGGTTCATTGTCAGGTTTTTTGAATTCTCATATATTTTGATCATTTTGATTGGTTATTGCAGCTTATGTAACAGCGTTTCCCCTATCGATGGCTGTGTCTGGTTGATTTGAACCTTTTAAGACACTTTATTCTATATTCAATACCATCGCTTGATAAGTCAGCAGAAGTGTTGAAGCAAAATCGCTATTTTTGTAGTGATTTTATAAAATATTTATGTTTTATTATTTATTCATTTTTATTATATATATATATATATATATATATATATATATATATATATATATTAACTAATCTCATCTGAAAGTTAAATTTTCAACGACTGTAGCAGTAAATGTAAATATATGATTAATTACGTTTAAGTTTATTTGTGGTTTAATTAACATGTATCTTTTTAATATTTTGGGGATATATACAAATATTTAAAAAATTATTTTTACAATACAGATATATGCAGGTGTTAGCAATTTAACTCTTATAAATTGCTGTGTTTCGATAAAGATATAAAATTCACAGGAATATTTGATCGGGAAAGTTACTACGACAAAATAAATATAAAATCGTGTAAAACAATAATGAAATTCTATGACAAAAAATGTAAATTTAAACTAATGAGACGCGAATATTCTTTGCAACAAATTTATGAATCCAAATAATCCCGGGTCAATATTCTCGCCATTGCCGTTATAAAGAAATTCAGAAGAAAATATTTGAAGGTTCGAATGACGATGCATCTACAAAATGATCTTTACTGAGATATTGCCTGCTATCTACTTATCATCATACCCACTTTTATAGAAAAGAGTCTGATAGACACATACACACGCATTTGTATGTAACTGAAAGTTGGTTTTTGCATTTTGGGGAAAAACTCAAATTTTTGCAATATGATAATCCAGCAAACACGTTATACTTATGAGTTATATATATATATATATATATATATATATATATGTAAAAAGTGTATATAAATATAAATAAATATATATATGTATAATTATTTATATATTATACGCGCGGTACTTAGAAAGCGAGATAGAGCTAACATATTTGGTTGGATAGATGTGAGTTTGTGACCCTGGGTTTCACGCTTTAGCGATCGTCAGACAAATGTCAGATGATGTATATATATATATATATATATATATATATATATATATATATATATATATATATATGTATGTATGTTTGTGTGTATTTAGGCAGCATCTTTTCATTCATACCTGTTTCATTAAATAATATAGACAAGTGTTGTCTATTTATTTTATTTAGCAACGATAAACACGAGCATATAAGACGCTTGTAGCGAAAATCGCACCGCAGCTCATGACGTCACACATGACCACGTGAGAGTGAATTCAAGAAATATTAAGTATGGGAAGCCGTTGGTATAAACCAATGGCTTCTGTTACCAATTATAGACATTTAAGCTGCGGTGCGATTTTCGCTTCTAGCGTCTTATATGCACGTGATATGCACGTGTTTATCGTTGCTTGGAAATCATCCATGTAAACAATAACAGACTATGATCACTGTCTTGTCCGTATATTGCTTAATATATTGTATATTGACATCTTTGATAATGTCTTATGTAAGCCGAAAGCTTAGATTGGATTAAAAAATATGGATCAATATTGGGATTTGCTTATCAGACGTAATGAAAAGAATTTACAAAAAATAAATAGACAACACTTGACTAAATTATTTAATGAAATATATATATATATATATATATATATATATATGTGTGTGTGTGTGTGTGTGGGGTATTGGAGATGATAATATATAAATTATTAGATGCACGAACAATGTTAGGAAAATGAACTACAATAGAAATAATTTATCTAAAATTAACATGAAATTTCTTACAACTATATTGAAAACAATAAGAAACGGTAAGTAAATCGATAAGTGAGGAGTGTCTATATATGGTAAGGAGTTGCGACTTGAAGGAGATGAAAGAATTTCATAAATGGGATGGAGCTGAACCTGTATTAATTCCAAATCCCAACTTAAAGACAGAATTCCTTTTCTTCTGATATCTTCCGGTTAATTTACTCCCACTTCGTTTACTCTTCTTTCTTTCTTTCTTTCTTTCTTTCTTTCTTTCTTTCTTTCTTTCTTTCTTTCTCTGTCTCCCCAGAGGCCTATTATCAGAGATCTAGATTAATATCAGCTTACATCTGATTACCCAATGCCCATGCTATAACTTCCTGTCAGTTGTTTCTGATTGACTTCCGGTTCATTTCCAAGTCAGACTCTGATCTGCGTTGAGTTCATTTCCTGGGGTCATTTCCACGTTAGACAACTGCACTTCCTCGCAACAGAAGACAAGTTATTACACCATAATACATTGCAAAAAAAAAATCTATATCTCTGCGCTACTAGTCAATTCCCCAAACATAATGACGGCATTATACTTAGACAAATGTTTACTTGTCACTACTCTTGCTTTAATGCCTTGTAATATTTTATGAAAAATTAAATTTAATCAGCTTTTTAATCACTTTCTGTTATTTCGAAACAAGGGAGATTAGGAAGCATATTAAAAACGAAGGAAATAAATAAAGAATATAAACTAAAACCTTTCAAAATGTATCTATTAAATGACAATGCTTAATTAATGACAATTATTAATATTACCATTACATGACATGAACATTTTTCAAAAGGATATTTTCCCAGGGGAGTAATTTATAAGAACTTAAGCAACTACACCAGATTTTTCAGTTAACAGTAGATATTAATTAAAACTTTCTATATTTGTTTAGTACCATAAATGAAATAAAAAAATTGAACTAAAAGTTTTTAGAACACGTGTTTTTCTTTACTAAAGGAACCATTATTTATTATTAGTACTTATTACAAAAATTATAGTGTATATATATACGGATGCTAACTGATTCAGTTATTAATTAGCCGAACATTAGAATAATGTATTCTATCAATGATTTGATCGAGTAGCTTTAAACTGATCCCCCATCTTTATGTCCAAACATACAAAGATTTCGGAGAGTTTGACAGTCTAAGGAGGCGAAATAGAACGAGGTACGCGTCTTTAAGATAGACATGTAATGAAAAGTACTTTGTCAGTATGTTTGAAACTTAAAACATATAAGGAATGTTATTTCGATAGCTATGACTTAGAGATACGAATTTTACTAATCAACAAGTCGCTTGGAATCAATCTCAAATATTCACAAAGATCAATGGGAAAACATTGCTTGGGATAACTTAAACGTGGTCCAGAGAATAGACGAAAAGATATAATAGAATTGAATCAGCGAGAAGAAATGAAGTGGGTGGAACGCATAGCAACAGCAAATGTACCTCTAATGTAGGTGGACAATAGTAAATCTTAAAATATATAGATCAATAAATGCACAGAATATGCGGATAGTGTAACAGAAGCTTGGAATGAGATATCGGTGAGTCAAATTGGAATTCCAGTTAAGTTCGTTGGATTCACTTTCGCACCAATACGCTTGCATATGTATAAACCCATTTCTTCTTCACACAACTCTCTGTTAAATAGACGTGGTTGGGAAACGACATAGAAGGACAAGCGTGAATTCAAAACCGGTTTGTAGCTTTGGCGCGGTGCCATAGACTCTATGAGATTGAATAAAAAAATGGACAGGTTCCAAATTAAGTGATGTAGTAATTGTACTCAGACCTTATTTTATACACTGTATATATCAGGGACGTTTTAACATATACTCACGCTTGCGTAGAATCGACCAAAAGATAGCAAATGCGATCTTGAGATACATTACAAATGTGAAACATCATTTTTGTCCTTGATTAGCAATTGTTCTTTTCTATTTGTTTGCGCTTATAAATTATAAAAAATGGTTTATATTTCCATAAAACTTTGCTTTTGTAACCAGGATAGTCATATTTCTGAAATTTACCTTAGGAAAACTAACGAATAAGAATATTTTCGTTCACGCAAAGTACGACCAAAACGACATACAATTCAAAAGCAGCATTTATTTATTTTAGGATTGCACAAGAGAGACCACAAACAGAAGTGAGTAGTTTTTCGCAATTTACGCTTATACTGAGAATTACTTTAACGAATCAGCCCCCAAATATAGTTTCTCATCATATTTTCGTTATACGATTCTAGATAGAGGCCTTCAATATCCAGTCTATACTGGTGAAAGTGCTCCCCTTGCTCCTTTGAGAACACCCCCATGTTCTTGAATTTATCAAGATGAGCATCAAGGATATGGACTTTGAGGACATCCTGCAGCCCATTTTGCCCTACTTCTTCGCCAACAATCCCCACCTAGTTTTCCCCCAAGAAACCCTAAACCACTGCGACAAAATTGTTTCACATTGCTTTCTCTGTACCTAAGTCAGCTTCTTAGGGAATTTCTTCCACTCTCTGATCTTCTTTATTTGTGGACCGACGAAGACTCCAGCCTTAACTTTTGCCGAAGACAGCTTAGGGAAGAAGTCTTGAAGGTAATTGACGGCTGCAGACCTCTCATCTAGAGCTGTGACAAATTGGTTAATGTGGCCGAATTTTAAGTGTAATGGAAGAAATAGTACTTTACGAGGGTCCAACAATGGCTCCCAGTTGATGTTGTTTTTACTTAAACTGAACTCAGACTACTATGGCCAGTCCCAGCTGTGGTAGTGTATCGTGATATCCCTGCTGTTCCAAAGGCAAAAGTAAATCGGAAACCTGGCGTAGCCGCCTTGGGGATCCATCAGGAAGGCCGCCATTTTAAAATCTCCGATAACCTTCCAACCTTACTCTTCATATTTCAAGGCATCTAGCAAGATCTTGATATTGCTGTACTTCTCTTTGAGTTGTACAGATAGAGCCAGGGAAAAAGATGGATACATGTTTCCGTTATGAAGCAGAACGACTATGAGGTTCCTGGATGAACTGTCGGTGAAGAGTCACCACTCGATGGGATTGGAGACAATTCCAATTGCTTGAACAGACTGGTTACATTGTGGCTGAATCAAAGCCCATCTTGACGGGAGAAAAAACTTGAAAAACACTGATGACGTCTTTTCTGACCAGGCATATGCATATTTTTATATAACAAATTCCACTTTGTGAGACCATGATCTCTGATCAGGTCGTTGAGGTCTTTTTGGTTGAGGCAGTATGGGCTTCTTTCCTCAACCGTAATGTGGATACTGACTTCATACTCCTCTGCATTGCTGTTCCTTCTGAAGACGACTGCTATCGCCTTGGAAGAGTGGGTACCGTAAGATCAGTGCAGTGTGACGCTAGAGCGATGGATGACCAATGATCTGGATATATGATAATAGGTGCATTCTTGCCTGATCGACGTTTGGAAGGGTCTATTATGTAGAAGAAGCAATTACTTGGGTGGTCAGCTGGATTACTCTAAATTCGTGGGATTACTAAGTTCATGGCTCTATTTCCTCCTCTGTAACATTCCCGCAAAAGAGAAAATAAAAACATGATTATCAAAGCAATTAGAAAATAAGAGTAACCAAGGACAAAAAGTAACCTTTTTATTACACAGTGATGTGGTGCTTCTTCACTTTTTGATGTACTACAGTAAGATTTACACTATTTACATTGCTCGGACTATCATCCTCATCTTTGTTGCCATATTTATCACAACGTTTCGGCCGTTGTACGCTCTGGCCTTCTTTTGGAATGTCGAACTGAACCCTTTATTTCGGTAGACTGTTCTAGTTCCACGTGCCATGTCTAATGGGTGTCAGTTGTCAGTTATCTCCTGTTAATTCCCCTCACCAAGTTCTCCACCGCCTTAACCAGGTATTGAACTCACACTGTTTGGATCCTCTCACTGGATCCAACTAACGCCTTTATCCGTTGTGCCATGAGGACATCTGTGTATGAATTTCTGGGTATTATAAACCTAATGTCTTCAGCAACAATTTTTTACCAGTGCTCATATTGCAATTTTTGCTGTTATCATTGTATTTTTTCTAGAGCTCATATTGCAATTTTCGTAGTTATTATTGCTTTTTTCAGACACTCCTTATTACTCTTTCCCACATTGTATTCATGAATATAATATGGGAACCAGTAATAAGGAGTTAATATTGTACATAATACCTCATCTCAGAAATATAAAGAGATACAGTAAGAGTTATAGGTGGGATATGTGAATGAGTCTGACTTCGTCGCATCATGGTAGCGAGGGAAGTTCTCTAACATCGTTTAGAGAATGTTGAGTAGCAGGAGAAGCATGTGAACTAGTATTATCTTGCTGGCACAACACAACGTTTATCTATTGAATGGAATACCAGAAGAATGTGTTAAACAATATTCTGGAATTAAATGGGACGATTCGAAGTTTCTTCTACTAATACCAAAAGAGTATTGAGTGTTGTAATTATGCAATTCCACAGAAGGAACCTTGTAGTTGAGCTTGTGTCTTGGCGATGAATATAATCTGGAAGGCCTACCCCGTAAATTTAAATTACCATTACATGCATGAAGGCGGAACATTTGAAATATCCATATTCCGACCCTAATTGAACAAATAAACACATAAGTGTCACCGTAGCATGATATCTGCTTGCACTGCATACTTCTGCATTGAAGAGTGAAACAGGTATATGAATAGAACCAAGCTGTGCACCATCTTCCTATGTCGTCCTGGATATAACGATAAAATACACCCGGCAGTAAGACCTCTGATCGGGAGGTTTTGAGGAGCGTGGAACCACATTTTTATTGCTGTTGTCCCCCTGTCCACTCTGAAATGGGGGTTGTGGCACCTGTTAGGGTGGCAAATGGCAAATAGCGAACCTCTAAACTAGGGTGAAAACACTATGAAAATATAAAAATACATGTTCATAGTAAAAGAAACCGGTATACATTTAAAAGAATACCATCAATACATTTTTGTAAAAGAAAGTACCAATGTTCCCAAGAAAATTAAATTTTGGCCTTAAATGACACATAAGTATTTGATATGCAGCTAAACAAACAAACAAACAACTTCTGAAACAAAAAATAATGAATCCAGACAAAAATCGGTATTGTTTTTCAAGATGTTGCTATTTTATTTGTCTGCGCTGTATTATTTTGATGTAAATACATAAAAATACCGAGAACATTTTAGAGAGAGGTGTATTCAGCCACGTTCCAGCCTATCTATCTATCTATCTATCTATCTATCTATCTATCTATCTATGTTTTATTTTTCCAGTGAGAACGTTGTAGCAGATTTTATTTTATATTGGTCATATATCATCTTAAGAAACATAGACATTATCTTCAGCTTCAATACACCAAACCAATAATGACACCGAAGCATTACTATTGTTTAATAATCAAAACTTTCCAGATGGAATAATGAAAAACCAATAAGTCAAGAATATCGTCATGTTATCCCTGCAGTAATATTGACAACACGAACCGACCAGGCAATAACATAAGTTTAAGATTAATGATAAAAAATGCCTACGCATCAATTCTTAATGCCAGTAATTCTGGATTGAGAAATCCAGATAGCATAAGGCGTGGGCAACGGATTAATTATCCAAATTTTCAATACATCCGAGACACTCAGACTGGTCTATTTAGATTAGTCCTTGGAGTGGCTGCAGACGGATTGCCTCCTAACATTGATTCTCCCGTTCTTTGGAATCCATTTAGCAATTAACTCTACTAAAAACATCCCAGCACAAGACAATTTGCTACCCAAAAGTAGAACACATTTGAATTGACAACTTTTCCAGCTTTCGACTCAGTTTCTGAGTTGATGGCTTCTAACATCCCCGATAAGTAATAACGAACGATTACTGAAAGTCATGACGAAATAAACGTGGCAGGCAGTTAATTAGTATACAGACGCATAAAATGCGCCGCACTGCCTCAAACCAGAGTCCTGAAATCAATATCTGACAGACTAGCAGGTTGCAAGCAGAAAGAATATTATCTAAGGAGGACGAAGCTATTTAGAGGTTGGGAGGTTGAGAGAGAGAGAGAGAGAGAGAGAGAGAGAGAGAGAGAGAGAGAGAGATATATATATATATATATATATATATATATATATATAGAGAGAGAGAGATAGATAGATAGATAGATAGATAGATAGATTGTAGGAGTCAAGAAACGCTAGCTTAAAGAATTTTCAAAAAAAGCATGGAAATTAAGATATGAATAGAAACAGAAAGACAAAGATTGATAAAAGTAGTGTAATATAGTGGGAGTTAATAATAAAGCCCAATGAAGGACAGACAGACAGACAGACAGATAGATAGATAGATAGATAGATAGATAGATAGATAGATAGATAGATAGATATGGGTGCTGCCACATAGCGGAATAAAACTAAAAACTGCGGACCAGAATTTACCAAGTACATCTAAAAATGATATTAACAAAACATAAAAAGTGCACGTATAAATATCAAAGTTGAATATTAGATATTGCTTTACAGCAAATATTGCATTCTAATCTAACATATAATAGTAGATATCAACTGAAAAATGTTGACATATAAGAAATAATAACAAAAATTTTCGTATTCATAATATTCAATATAAGGTTTTCATGTCTTAATTAGAAAATATTATTTTTGGAAGAAATTAATTCCCTTGGACATACTGAAATGTCCTAGGCAATATAATTTCACAAATCAGAACATATGATGGAATATTGGATCTTATTTTGAATGTTCTTCTTGGATATTCCTATAAATTTGCAACACTTTCTCGCATAAAGCTATATAGATATTTAGTGGTATAAATCAGCCTATATTACGTAACTAATGAGAATCGAGCTCATTACGCATTAATTTCTTAAGGCTAGTAGCTAACCACGCCCAGACGTCCAAGTATTTTAAAATATTAATCTGAAGCGGAGCAACATGGATGGAGCGCCAAGTGATATTAAAACTCATCAAATTAGTAATAGTCTACGAGGCAAGTGACAGAAACTGTGAGAGCTGGA
This sequence comes from Acanthosepion pharaonis, assembly GCA_903632075.3. Classification (NCBI taxonomy): domain Eukaryota; kingdom Metazoa; phylum Mollusca; class Cephalopoda; order Sepiida; family Sepiidae; genus Acanthosepion; species Acanthosepion pharaonis. Next base: position 2,706,635 of record CAHIKZ030005437.1, read on the forward strand.
GGAAGATTGTTTACTGCTCTGAAGGATAGGACTTTGTCGAGAGCCATGCTCAGCCATGTCATGAAGAAAAAATAAACAAGTTTAGGAGACACAAATTTGGTATCACTGAATAATAGAGAACAGTAACGTTATAGCTATATTGCAGAATGAAGTTGTAATGATTTTGTCAACACTGCCAACACCAAGGTAAATTTAAATAATGCCTTATCTCTTCAAGATATAGGTGGCCTTTGATCTCCTAAGGTACCTTTTATTTATTTAATGTAGATTACCACGCATTTTGGGGAAGGATAATGGGAAGGTTTCTTGTTAGTATCACCACTGTCTGAATTCAGATAATATTTCTCTTCGACTCATAGCTAAACAACCCAATCTACCCTGCTATTTAACTCATAGCTGGGGAGAGAAGAGAGAGATTCATGCCTTTGGAAATCCATGAATTCGTCTATTTGGGTGAATGTGAACGCAACCGACTTAGCCGAAATTTGTAATAGATGATTTTTCTTTCAGCGCTGATGTCCGTTCGACAATTCTCACCTCCCCGGACATTAACATAGATATTTTAATTTTCTTATTATTAACCTGAACCTGTCGAGAAAATATCAAACACAAAAGCGAAACGTGATAAAAATGTAAATATAAGCAGCAAAAAATATCTTCTTAGTTAATGTCCTTATCGTATCGTGATTCTTGTTTGGAATCAATAAAGACACCTACTTTGGGAATAAACGATTGTGTTGAACAAGTTTTCTTGGTGCATTGATACAATTATACCAAATAACGATTTGTCTGCAGCAAATGTAAAGTAAATATCTAATTATTAAGAATTCAAAATTAACGTACTTGAAGGGGACGGATAAAATTCTGAGATATAAATACCCTATTTAATTCACACGTAAGGGTTTATTTCTAAAATTCAAATTCAAAATAATGGTAATGTTAATATTAGACGTATCCTTATAAGAAAACACCCGGTATCCCTTGATCGAGCAGCCAGTACTATTGTCGGTTGAAAATTTCTTTTTTCCCTCTTTCTCTTAAATATTTTTTCAGGAAAATAAGTTTACAAGTCCAGTAGCTGTTTGCATTCTAACCTTTACTTTTTAAAAATATTTGGTTGACCAGAAAGTTCTGACTTCCTTTGGAAGCGGAAAGAAAACAACAAATCTTAATCTCTGTCTGGTGGAATTTCCAAAGAATACTGCATTTTGATCGTTCCACACGGTCGCGCCATCAACGCTAAACTGTATTGCCAGCAACTAAACCGTGTGTACGACAAACTAACGAAGGAGTATCTTGCTTTGGTCAGTCGAGGTCGGGTTTTGTTTCAGCAACAAACCAGACACTGCCTGGTTGACTAAGGAGAAGTTCAAACAGATGGACGGTGTTGAAATTCTTCCACAACCACCATTTTGTCACGTTGCTGCTCTGGGGGACTATGGCCTATTCCGCTCATGGCACACTTCATCCACGACGATGAAGTGAAGGAAAAATTGTTTACAGTTTTTTTTATTTATTTATTCAAAGCCAGAGGACTGGTTACTGAGACAGATTCGGATGCTGGCTGATCGCTGGCAAGGGATCGTCGAGAATGATGAATACTATTTTGAAGAATAAATGTTGGTGTTGCTCCATAAAAGTTTGTTTTCTTTCCGTTTTCTAAGTGGATCGGGACCTTTTGGTCAACATAATATTAATAGTTTAACTACCACAATAGATATGCAAGAAATTAGGGTAAGAATATTGTGGAGTGTTAATCTTCTCATAATGGAGCGTTTGTTTTGAAAACTGGTGTAATATATTTTTGTCTCCTAGAGACTGATGAAAACACGAAATTTAAATCTTTTATAAGATTTCATTTTATTCAACTACGGACTTCGAAAATGACTGCTGATCAATTGGTGTGTAGCATTGGGGTTTACTACGTACTATATTCTGGCAAGGTTGTATAAGACCCTGTGATGTTTATATATCGAGCAGTCATATTGTTTTTACCAACACGAACACATCGTATGCGCATCTGGGTCGACCATGTGTTCACCTGTTGGGGTCACCCACTGACATTCAATGAGTTGCGGATCTGCATTTGGCGGCTCGACAATCTCTCAGGTCAACTTAGATCTAGCTTCCTTGATGAAGCGAAACGTGATAAAAGAAAATAAATTCTCTTCTGGTATCAAGTCATTTACTACACTAGCATTCTGAAAACTGGTTCGAATACTCGACACTGATTCCAGCGGGAACTATGCTATTACCTTAGCCGATTTGAAGCGCTTAGATATATTTAGCTCAGTACAGAGCTAGGGTAGAAGCGGGAGAACAGTGAAGAAACATGAACTCAACACAGTCGATATTGTCAGTGAGACTGTTTCACCATTCACCATCGCTACATAATGTGAGTAGAAAGAATATGTTGTGTGGATCTTTCAAATGAAAAACACCTGTCTGTCTAGAAAACCAGTGTCTGAAATCTAGATTCATTCCCTGAGTTGAAACCCAACTTGCCGTAAGTGGAGGCCACTAGGTAAATATAACTACAAAGACTTAAGCATAAATAGTTGTTTTGCACGGTGCAGTAATGGATAGCGGCTCGGATTGAGAAATCAGAGAGCCGAGTTCGAATTCCAGTCGAATCCATTACATTCACTTACGTGCTAATAACCTTGGGAAAGGTATGTATCATCTTCTACCCCAGCTATGGGTAAATAGCAGGACAGACCTGATTCTATACCCTTGGATGGCAACTTGTATACTGCAGAAAGAAATGGCAACCTACTGCGGGAAAATATGCCTCGTCAGTCATGTATCTAAAGATACATGATCGTACATAACTGACTGAAAACAGATTGGAGTAACATAGATTTTAATAATTCATTTTCTGTTGTGGTCATGTTGACAACTTCTTCATTGTGCCTGATAGAGCGTTTGCTATAATATTTATTTTATTATCTTCTGGGAATTTAATATATAGTCATCAAGCGTATTTCAATGCAGAAATGTGAATAGGTGTCTATATCTGTAATTTTACTTTAAAGTACATGTTGCTTAAAAAGAAGCCCCAGTGGAAATAATCAGGACGTATATTTTGGATCTATTCATTAAATTATTCCTTTTCTATTATTTATTACTTAAACTTACATGTTTCGAATTTGATCTGAGAATCATCAGTGAAAGAATAAAGAGAGATAGGTAGTAAATTGGGACGTGCTTTAACAATAACCTTTAGTAAAATAAATTTTCATTTTTATTTTTCCAAAATACCATAAATTTATATGTGTTTCAAATCGGAAAACATTTATTTAATATCACGTATATATCTAATTGCCTTTATGTGTAGGTGTGTTTCTATTTCTTAAAGGGTTACACACTTTATTCTTGCTTCTGTGACTGCATTTGTGAGTTGACAATATGCAGTTATATAAAACACTGGTCAATAATAAAAGAAAAATCCTGACGTCTCTGGAGCCACGCGTTTAGGATATGCATTCTTTATTTCCTGAATATAACTGGAGGACAATCATTCAACTTCTCTGTGCACAGAAATAATATCCAATTCAGAATTTATCGATTGCTGAATTAATAACAGGCAAACTAGTTTCGTGTCACGATACAATAGAAAGAAAATCGAAGATCGTCGCCAGTGTTGGTCAGGAAGATTAAATTTCTGTAGTCTTTAGAAATTTTCTTTTATTAATGATTTTTGTCCGGAAAACTAGAATAAGGACAAAAATGAGGTAATTCTGGTATTGCAAAATTTTATAGCAGTCTTTTGTTTTGAGAGTATGAAAAAATGGAAAATATACGTGAAAGGTTGTCTTCAAGGTGTTTATGGCAATCCCTCGACGGCAACAGATCTTGAGACGAATATCATATTATACTAGCTCTAGATTTTTTTAACCATTTCACTCCAAGCAAGGCAATAAAGCCACTAAGGCACAAGGAATTATTGAATATGAAAGAATATAAAAAATAAAACATTATTAAAGAGTTAGAAAAATAAAAGAAGAGTAATCAAGAAGATAGTAGGTAACGATTGATATGGTATTTAAAATGTCGAAGTGAGTTCCATAAGCGAGAGAAGAAATTGTTAGCAAATACACTTACGGTTACATCTAGCCATTTCAAATGTAAAATGAAGAAAAATTGTTGTCAAACTACGACTGTGCTTAAATTTTTAAATTCTAGGTACAATATAGAAAAAGAACAGGAAAACTACTTAATGGCGTTGGGAAAGTGACTGAAGCCGAGATGCCAGGTCAAGACCGATGACATTGCAGATTCTTCTTTTGACATCAAGAATCTCTAAATATATAACAGGAGTACCAGGCCATATGTGACAGCAATAATCAATGCATGGACGAGTGGTAGATTATAAATATGTAAGATAGATTCTGGAGAAAAAAATTGTCTTGCACGACAGAGCGAAACAACTTTCCTGACAGAAGACCTAGCAATTAGGAATTCAATAAAATATTTTCACTTCATGTCAGCAAAGAACGTTAGCCCGAGAAGGTGCGATGAATCCCTCTCTTGAAGGTTAGCATCAGCCATGCTGATGGAAAGTAGAAAGTGATTTATCAGACGATTAATAGAGGGCATTTTAATTTTGGAGGCGTTAAAATTAACAAGCCATTTTTTCCACAATCAACTACAGATTGTAGGTCATTATTGAGATCAGCTGTCATTGAACGAATCAGAATTACTATTAAGACTTCTATCTATCTATCTATCTATCTATCTATCTATCTATCTATCTATCTATCTATCTATCTATCTAATTTATACATGCATACATTTATACATATATATATATATATATATATATATATATATATATTATTTATCATATTATTATTATTTATCATATTATTATTTATCATTATTATATATATTTACACATTATACACACACACACACACACACATATATATATATATATATTATTTATCATCTTATTATATTTATTTGAGATATAGGATTTATCTAAGATATAGCATTTATAGATGTAGACAGTGTGGGATAATGAGACACTTTAAAGATATCCGAGGCGTGAAACTGACAGTCATATTGTAATGTTCATTCTTATGTCGACTCTGTCGCTCTGTTTTGAATTGAAAATAAATTTGGCTTTACCATTAGATATATAATACAGCAATTAGCAAGAATTTATACAGTTAAATTAATTGTTGTGAGCCTCTGATTATTACTAAAATAGTAGAATATGTATATCAACAGATTTCAAACATTTTTATTATCTATGAATTGCCATATCTTCTTGGGAAACATCGTGAAGTGGTTTTCTGCTGCCTTCTCCACGATTTGAATTTGCCTTTCTCTTAGATTGGTTGCCCCCCCCACCAATTTAGAGATCGTGGTCTATCCGGCTGTTTGACACATAAGCAGGAGATTATTTTCAAAAGCATAGTGCGAAGGTGAACGTAACCAAGAATTTTGAATTTGAACAAAGCTCACTACTTCTCGACACATAATCATGATTATCAGTACTGAGCAAGAAAATATGTAATGAAGTGTCTTACAAATTATGCAGGGGATATCATCGTCTGGGTTCTATAGGAAAATCTGTGTCTTCTACACATTAGTCATGACTTGCAATATCAACATACTCTCTTTAAAAACATACGCACATATAAATATATATATATATATATATATATATATATATATATATATATATATATATATATATATACCTTTCAATACATTCATTCACTCGCTTTTTATGCATAGATTGGTTTCGAACAAACCATAAGTATTTTTCGATTAGCGAATTTTATAGACAATTTACACTATTTGCATCATTCTGACTATTGTTCAAATCTTTATTGCCATATTCACGGCGTTTCGGCCTTTGTACTTTCCGGCCTTCTTCTGGTGATAGATGTTGGAATTTCGAACCGAAGCCTCTATTTATTCCGCGGGAGTAGATACTTCAATTTCAGTTTGGCAACTCAACTTTCCAAGATTTAGTTCACTTCTGCTGTTGCTAGGTATTGGACTCTTTGGTTCAAGTCACTTGTATACATCAATGAGTGAATATTTGCGACCTATATTACAGTATATATTACAATTTTTGTTATTGTTTTTTTGTCTCTAACTCTTTGTACATATGTTCCCATATTGTATTCATGTCTATGCTTGACTGGTTTAGGGAATTTTTGCGGTCTAGGATATGAGGTGATACCTTTAAGTTTTTGTATTTTCCAGTGATGTTCTCTGTCTTTTATTTCAACGCCATCCAACATAGGGCTGTGAACTTCCTTTTGCCTATATATATGCTCAACCATGCCTGATTTTTCTATTTCCCCTTGTTTTACGGCTTTACAATCTATCCCTTGGTCCAAATAAAGACTTCCTTTCGAAATTTCAACGTATATTTGCTGTAGAAGACTGGAGCGTACAGCGGCCGAAATGTCGTGAATATGGGAATAAAGATTAGGAAAAAAGTATGAACGCTGTAAATAGTGTAAATAGTTACAATACCTAATCTCAGAAATATAGAAAGATGCTCATAGACAATATTTGGATATTTACACAGAGGTTTATATAAATAGACATGCCATGTTGTTCCAATTGCTTTTGTCATTTTCGAGGAAGAGTCAAGACAAAATTTACGTACAATTCTGTATATATATGTAAGTAATTAAGACAAATCTTGGATTTTCTATCTTGGTTAGATTTGATATGTGCATGTTTTTTTTCAAGGGTTGAAATGTTGCAGTGACCTTTTTCTTAATTTAAAGAAAATTAATTTTTCCCATTATTATCATAAACATTTTCACAAACTTCTCTCTAGAAAGAGGATAATAATAATTTTATATCAGTATTTCATATTTTGTATTCAAGAATAACCCCTGGAAATCCCATCGCAGACAATGGTCAGTCCAGAAAATGACCCGAATGTTATTCAAAAGCATATGAGCAAGTTGGCATTTTATGGGTCTCTGAACAAGAGAGACTGAGAAAGAAACAGAAGAGAAACAATCCCAGATGAGGATTAGGGCGTTGTGCTTGCTGAGGGTGAGTAACCACAGGCTGTATTAAAAGGAAATCTGTTTAAATGGAGTTGGAAGTGAGATTTCTCCAATTCAGTAAAATGACTTAAAAGATTTTCACCTATTTCCAACCAAGAATAAAAAGTGGTAAATTGTCGAACAAGAGTTGTGTCCAACTCTTTGCATCCCCAATTTAAAAACATTTTTTTTACATAGATAGCAGCGTGTGAGCACGCACATATTTACTTTTGTGTCTTGTGTGTAAACAACAATTAAATATTTGATGTATATTATAAAATCATTGACAGCCTATCTTTCTATATTCGTAAAATCGCAAAAAGCACGATTTCTTCTTACAAAATGCAAATTCTAATGAAATATCGTGATGGTGAATGTGCAATATCGATTTGGCTATTACATTTTTGCATTTCTCCAATGCATTATCAGAATTTAAGTTTCAACAATCAACTTGCTATGAAGAGAAAAATATTATACGTTTCGTGGATAAAGTTGAAGAATAAACAACTGCAGCACTTTGTTTTTGGTATACAAATAAAGAAAGAAAAGGAAAGGCGAAATAATTTATTTCATTTTCAGTTGCTACAGAAACATCCTGTTTTAAACTATGAAACATAGCAAAAGCAAATCCCCCAATAATCACATACAGTTTTAAATAAACTGTAAATCATAATGACCTTTTTGATCTCTTAAACAGGGCTTACGTACATTTCACGTTGAAATACCGCTTCTCTTACGATCATCGAAGTTAAACAGCGTCAGTATCTACATGGATGACAACTTTTCTATAGCAAGGGCTGTAAGCTTGGATATGCGGGTGGTGTGACGGATATCGGCTAGGAATCAGAAATCGGAGAAACGGGTTCCAATTCTAGTTGGTTATATTTACTTATACGTAAATACCTTTGTAAAGGTGTGAATCTAGCTCTTCTCTCCCCAATGCTATGGATTTATTAGTAGAATGTGTATCAGTAAAAATCATAATTCTTTCCATAAATTTCTTACAATATAAAAATATTCTTTAGCATAAAATAACCTGCAAAAGGTTGATAAGCCTGAAAAAAACCCAATCAAAACCCATCCAAAACAAGTCATCACCGTCATAGGAGGAAACATATTTCCTTTCTGTTGGTGGACAAAAACGATTTTTGGTTTATTAAAAAGATCAAAGACAGCATTATTATTTTTAACATTAACCATATTGAATAACGTTTTCATTGCCTCCATCCAGAGTAAATGATATATATTTTTTATGCATGAATCTATATATTTCGGGTAAATGGAACTTGCCAGCCCAGGAGGGTTGTCCATCTAAGAGAAGGAAAAAACTGCTTTTAAACATCTGCTGGCCTGCGATCATAAGCCCTGAGGAAAAATCTGGTGTCAGAGTCCTGTTATGTTCATCTTCGTTCTGGCCATTCCTGCAATGATGACGGTGCCAAGCTGTATTGGCCACTGACTTGGGCAACATTGGTGGCGTGGAGACAGGAGATATGATGCGTGGGCAACCTGCGACCTGGAGAGGACAGTTCAGCGTCGTCTCACAAAGACGACAAAACACGGGAAACAGCAGTTTACCAGTTATAAGTCAACGCTTGAGTATTGGAGAAGAACATTTTCACATGCATTCGTTGCAATCGAGACTGTCACTCCTATGTGTACCTGTACGGCCACAACAGATGCTGCGCGGCTTTCAGCAGCTGAGGTATAACTCTTTGGGTACAGATCTGAAGATATAACATCCAGAGAATTCTCGATGAAAGGTAAGACGTCGAATACTGAATATCTAGTAATTTTGTTTACTATAATCTAGATTTGAACGCGTATTTTGGTGTTATAACCTGTTTAACCAGGAAATGACCTCAGGAATCGACTTCAGCACATACATGCATGTCTGAAAATTACTAGAAAGTCATTTAAAATCAGAAGGTTATAGTATAGGTCTTGTGTTCCAGACTCAAATCGAGGTACTTACTGGAGCGCTATACGATACGATTACACGAGCCAGACCAAGCCCAAAATAGAATAGTGGGTAGGAACTTCCCAGTCTTTACTTTCCCTTCTCTATAGAGTTCAAGAGCATCTCCGCGTCCTTGTGAGAGATGAATTATTTTCCATGCAACAACTAATTTTCCCACAGATGAAATATTGCAAGCCACTAGCTGCTCTGTGAATATTTCAAGAAAAGTGTTCAGACGAAATACATTCCTTAGTTCTGCTATTCCTAACCTTCACCGGTAAGACCTGCCATTCCACGCATATTGTAGCGAACGATCATCATTCAATTCGTATTCCATTGGTGAGATGTAAATTTCACTCGAACAGCTTCCTTCCCGGAACTTCTGCTTTGTTGAACCGACTTCCAATAGGACACTTCCCCAATCACTACAATGTTGGGCTGTTCAAGTCTAGGTTCAACTGTTAGATTCCCTGCATATCCCCATAAACTCTGCCTGTTATTGTCTGAGCCTGTACCCCAAGTGGCATTACAATTTTGCATAGGGTGAACATCACTGTAAAACAGTCGCAAGTATTCTATAATATATAGTGTGTAAATTCCTCTTTTGGGGTAATTTCACATTTTCTTATCATCTCTCAGTTGCGTCTCTGTCCTTGGACCGAGTGCGCCCAGGGGCTTCTCTGTGAAAGGACAGAGGGACAACTGAGGAAAATTATACTGAAGAGGTGCCCAGCCTCGCACCGATGCCAGCGCGACCGACGGTTGCGGGGGCTTAGGGGAATTTTTGTCCCTGCCCGAGTGTACGCGCTCGGGTCCCCACATTAATCCGACCTTGTGTCACATCTCATTCTTGTGGGGAATGAGTAAATACCAGTATTCTATAATATATTATTCTTCAATGTGCCGGGTCCCTTCAGGATGTTGGCAATCATTGCTCTTCATAATTATCTGTCCTTTGTGGTTCTTAGTAACTTTTTGTCTGTTTGTATTCTCCTAAACCCTGTTCTGTCACTCATTTTCACTTATGAACTTTTCCCCTCTGTATTGCTCGGCTTCAATATGTCTTCTTTCTTCATTATGTGCCCTAGAAATTTCAGTTGTCTCTTTCTGTTAAGCATAAGTTTCCTTTTGTTTCCATTTTTTTTAACTTCGTCTTTGTTCACATGTTCAGTCCATTGTATTCTCAGCATTATTCTGTAAAACCACATTTCTATCGCCGCAAGTTTCTGCTTCATCTACGCGGATATTGCCCCACATTTACTGCCATATAGAAAGACCGATATTGCTTAACAGTCCAATAGTTTTTTCTTTGTTTCTAACGAAATGTTGCTGTTTCTTAATACTTTGCTTAGGTTTTGGAAGGTATCGTTCACTATTCAAATGCGTTTTCGGTGTCCCTCTTTCCATCATGTATTAAAGCACTTATCAGATAGTTAAGTTGAACTTGCTTGATTTTAGTATCTCCAATTTTTGATTCATATGTTGGGTTGTTACTTTTGCTGACAATCATGCATTTTGTCTTATTGCAATTGATGTTTAGTCGTACACTCCTCAAACAGTGCCACGAAATCCTCAAAGATGATTCGATTCACACACAATATTTTAGACAAGATTCACGGCCATATAAAAGAAGAACATAGTTTTAATTGAACATTCTTATAACATATTTCATACAAGAAGCAGCAAATAACCTAAAACCATGTGTTTATGTAAATGAGTTTGCAAAGAGTCAAAAGTTGTTTTACATACAGAAGAGAAGAGGTTTGGTTTGGTTTATTTTGTTCTACGGCATATCAATCTCAGTGTATTATTTAATGCCGATAAGATTTTAGGATAAGTTTGTATGAATAGAGTATGTATTTGTAAGAAATCAGTTTGTAGATTAGGTTTCATTGACGTGATTTGTAAAGAGGGGTTTTGTTAAGAGTCAAATGTATTGCTGGTAATACTTTTTAAAAGAAATGTATTTGTTTTTTTTTTATCACAAAAATCTATTTTTACACTTTCATAGTGTCTTGACCTCAGTTATTTTGGGAAAGGGTTAACTATTTGACCATAAGTTGGGTATCTAATAGTTGATACCACCCCGGATCAGGGTAAACCTGGTAACAACAGCACTTAAGAGGTGGTTCCAGATTCCTCAAAACGTCCCGATCAGAGGTCATGCTGTCGGATGTAGCTTATCGTCACACCCAGGACAGGAAGAGAAAGTTATAGAGATTCGTGATTGAAAAGAAACACCTGATAAAATAAGTAAACATTTTAACCTCCAAACGAAAGTTCGAACTAAATGTTTTATTCACTGGAACTATAAAATCTCATTATATTTTCAATTGAAACTACTTTTTCTGATGTGAGATTGACATTTTAAACTTATCGAGAAAATTTTCTTTCTCTCTCAAGGTTTTCTAATTTCTTGTTGGCAAAAATAAAAGCCTGACGTAGTAATGAATCGTTCTGTCTTGTAACAAGCCAATAAAAGTGATCAGTTAATTCTGGATGTTGAAGAATTAACAAAGATGAAGGGTAAATCATGCCTCAGCTGAAATGTTATGACAAAAACAAGAAAGTGGGAACATAACAACATTTCATCATTTTTTTCTCATGGGCCATGTTTCTTTGTGAACGTAGACAATCATGGCTCTCCACAACGTTCTGTCCTTTCTAGATTTAAGCATATTTCTCAGTCCTTGTACTTCTAACTATTTACTCAAGATCGTTAGGTAGGTTACTTGCAGTTTCTCTATACCTCCACTTGCATTCAATATGTTCTGTCAGTTTCAAATTCACCAAGCCATTTTTCTTCATTATGTTACACAACAATTTCAACTATCTCTTTATGATTCTGAGTGCAAGTGCGATTTTCTTCCAAATTTTGAAAAATTTCCTCGTTGCTCACATGTTACGTTCGTGATATTCTCGGTATCAGTGTGATCAGGGAGGGAATTGTCTCGTATTTATTTATATATCAGACGATTGCTATTACATAGCCGTTTGTAGTTCTTTGGTTTGTTTTAGCGAAATTTTGCTGTTCTTTCTTTGTTGAGCTTTAGGAAGAGGATTTCACTAATTTTTCCGTTGATAGATAAATTTCTCTGCTTGCTTGAATTTGGTGTCTCCAAGCCGTAATATTCATCTTGGGGTGTTCCTCTTGTTAAAAATCATACTTTGTCTTCGTAATATCTATTCTTAAGACTTTTCCCAGCTTAACTTTACTATCTTGCTTAGAAGGCCACGTAGTTTTTTTTTCTATGTTTACTATAAAACAGTGTCTTCTACGTATCATATATTGTTAACATTTTCTTCACCGATAATAATTCCTGGCAGGACATCAATTTCTCTTAGGATCGCTTCGGTGTTTTCGTATAATAGATAAATCCTGTAAGAAGATAAAAAATGTCATGCCCGTTTATAATTTGAGTACTTTCTCAATTCACTTTCTGTCCGTGTGTCAGTAGTTTGTTCCAAGTAAATGTTCTGGATTATTTTAATATATACCTGAAATAAATAAATTTACTTTTCTGTATAAACTTCTGTATCATTTTTATTGTTTCTTGTTTTGCACTTACTATAGTGACTGGACATTTGCCTCCGTTAAGATCTGACACTTGCATGCCATTCAAAAGTTTCCATTAAAAAGTAGATTGCTGAAACTTCTGGATAGCATCAGAGTATTCATAACTCTGTCTGATACATCAAATTAATCTTTCCTTACAGTATCATGCATCTGTTGATGCATGAAAATATGAAGGTGCTATAAGATTCGATCGGTGAAAAATAGCAAAGGTTGTGACAAATATAGATGTGTAGATTGATTTTTTACTGGCGCGATGTCAATGAAAAGATTAATAAGAAAATAAAAATGAGATAGCAAAAATAAAGACAAAGAATAATTGTGTGGGAGAAGGTAAGATCAAAGCATCACGGGAAGTTAAATATGGGGAAGGTAGCGATAGATAGAAAGTGAGAGTAAAAATCGGAAATGAGATCAAAGTACCAAAAAGGGAAATGATGTAAAGAGAAATGAATGAATAAAAAACGAAAAGAAAAATAAAACAAAAAAAACAAAAAAAAAAACTGGAAAAAAATAAACAAAAAGAAGGAAAAAACAACTATGGAATAAGAAAAAGGGAAAACTTTATAAAAGTTAATTGAAGGAATAAATTAAAAATTAAAATTTTAAAATACAGAAAAATATTAAAAATGTGAGAATAAAACACTTGAAAAATTCGCGAAGAAAGGAAAGTAAAAACTGATAAACACCCTAAATGAAAGAGATGAAATAAAACTTGCGAAAAACCGACAGAAATGAGTAACTGAACTGAAAGAAAAAATAAAGATAAGAAAATAAAATGAATTGATGGATTAGTTGATTGTTTTTGTTTAGCGGCATATCAACCTCTATGGTTTATTTAATGCCGAAATCTAAATATTTTGTACATAATTCTATTTTTTCTTTGGAAATAATAATGATTTTAGTAATACAAGTTTTACTAACTGATGCATTGCTAAGGGGGGGAGAAGAGGTGGATTAATATCTTTCGCAAGAATATTTACGCGTAAGTGAATATAACGAACGCGATTGGAATTGGAACTCGGTTCTCCAATCAACAATTCTGAGCCATTATCCACTACCTGCATATCCAAGCTTACAGCATCTGGTATTCCAAAGGGCTCACCCATCCGGGCCATGCTCGACTTTGCTTAACTTCGGTGATCATACGCAAACTGGTGTTTCAACGTGATACCCGTAAGCACTGAATGGATGGAGAAAATATAAAACAATAATGAAAGAAAAGACAGTAGAATGAATACTGTAAAAACGAGGATAAAACAGAAACAGAATCAATAGTTAGGGAGGGAGAAAAAGTGAATACCTTATCTGATTTACCAACTACATCATCATCATCATCATCATCATCATCATCATCATCATCAACAACAACAACAACAACAACAACAACAACCAACAACAACAACAATAATAATAATAATAATAATAATATCCATCAGTTGTTACTTAGTGCAAGGTTAAAAGCTAAAACCAAAGGTTATAATCTTGCTGTACAGGGCCAATGCTTGTTAACCAGAAATTATCAAGCACACATACTGAAAAATTGAGTTAACCAGAAACGCAGATTCTGTGATAAATATCCAGAAACAATTGACCATTTTGCATCAGGTTTCACGGTGTTAGCACCCACTGTATATAAAACTCGCCATGATAGTGTGGGTCAATACGTGTACTAGAAAATAGGCAAATTTAATGCAAGGAAATTGAAAAGAACTGGTATAAACATAATCCAGCCCCGGTTACAGAGATAGGACGTGTAACAATTTCATGGGACTTTACAATATACACAGTCAGAACAATCAAAGCTCATCACTCAGACATCGTTAATCAAAGAACACAAGAACAAAATGTGCTTTCTTATTTACATGGCAGTCACTGCAGATTGTAATGTATATTTGAAGATCTTCAAAAAACTATCAAATCACAAAGATCTTGAACTGGAAATCTAACAAATATGGCACACGAGGACATCAATAATTCCAGGTTGTAGTTGGAGCCCTCGGATTGATTGGAAAAGTTTCTGATAGACGCATTAAAGGGTTTCATGATAGATCATGTCTTAAAGAAATACAAAACATTGTGCTCACAAGTACAGTTCACATATTACGGAGAGGTCTATCTATGTAAAATGTGTGTGATTTGGGTGTTTTCTTTTTACGAAAATGAGCAGTAGAAAATGTCTTGAAGTCATTTCTAACCTTAGCTCTCTGGTTGGAACCTGGAAAGAAATGTGTTCATAACAGAAATAATAATAATAATAATAATAATAATAATAATAATAATAATAATTATTAAGTACAGTACACACACACTAAGGAGAACTTTGTCTATGTAACGCTAGCAACTTCATCGGAGATAAAAAAAAAAAAAAAAAAAAAAAAAATTAACATGAAATGTATTATAATAACAACACGACCTGCCTTAGGTCTTTCCGCAGACTTGGTAGGTAGTGTGTCCATAGCAGAAATCGAATGATGATGATAATAATAATAATAAAAACAAATAATAATAATAATAAGAGACGCGGTTGGGATTACAACGAGAATGACGTGTTTTAAGAAGCTCTTCCAAACGTAACGTTTTTTTTTTTACGCATATGAAATTTTGTTATTTTTACTATTTTAACGTAAGCATGAATTTTCCTTCGTATTATTATTATTTAATTTATTTGTTTCTCCTTTAAATGATACTGATAGATTAATCAATTATTTAATTTTTCTTATTCATATATCCCTCAGTTTTCAATATCCTTCCCAAAAAACAAAAAACATGACAGGTAAAAACAATACAATTTCTACGATATTCTTTCTTAGAAGGATTGCGTATTTTTTTCAATAGCGCTATTTTCAACGACTTTGAAAAATAACGGGATTTACAGATGGGCCAATAAATTATTCTTAAATTTCACAGCAAAGATAAACGAATGTAAACTTTTAATTTTTTTTATGACAATTATTTTTTGTTACTAGGACTAGTGATGGCGAAAAAAAAAAAAAAAAAATTAATATAAATACTCTCTAGTGTAGTGATGTTTTGTTTCGTTGAGCGGCTGTTTCTTCCAAGTTTTTTTAACGCATATGAAATTTTGTTATTTTTACTATTTTAGCGTAAGCATGAATTTTCTTCGTATTATTATTATTTAATTTATTTGGTTCTCCTTTAAATAATACTGATAGATTAATCAATTATTTAATTTTTCTCATTCACATATCCCTTAGTTTTCAATATCCACCCCGCAAAAAACATTACAGGTAAAAACAATACAATTTCTACGATGTTCTTTCTTAGAAGGATTGCATTTTTTTTTTTTTTTTAAAACAACGCTATTTTCAACGACTTTAAAAAATAACGGAATTTACATTTACATATCACATTTTATGAATTTATGAAAAGAAAATGCAATCTTTCTAAGAAGGAATATCGTGGAATTTACAGATGGGCCAATAAATTATTTTTAAATTTCACAGCAAAGACAAACGAATGTAAACTTTTTTTTTTTTTTTTTTTTTTTTTTTTTTTTAAACAACGCTATTTTCAACGACTTTAAAAAATAACGGAATTTACATTTACATATTACATTTTATGAATTTATGAAAAGAAAATGCGATCTTTCTAAGAAGGAATATCGTGGAATTTACAGATGGGCCAATAAATTATTTTTTAAATTTCACAGCAAAGACAAACGAATGAAATTTTTTTTTTTTTTTTTTTTTTTAACCAGCGTCATTCTCTTTGATTTCCAATCGTGTCTCTGTCTATTGTTGCTTGGCAACCCATTTAGGAGAAGGAAAACTCCGAACAACAACCCGCAACTCAAGGTGTTAATCGTGCCGAGGGTGAATGGCTACTGCGTTATGAGGTCGCGAACGATCCCCTACAGGCTTCGGAACCCTGTCTGTAAAAGACCGTTACTCAACGTGCCGGGCAACTTTGGGTGGACTTTTGGACCCGTGCGTCACTCGTGGGATTAATATGAAAATTAAAATAGAAACAAAACGTCCAGTATGGCTCTTCCAGTGGATAAACAGGAGCCCGTCCTTCAGGAGGGAACCTACCTGAGGTCGAAAAAATCTGCCATAGGAACAAACTCCTACACAAAGAATGAATCTTCAGGTCCCCACAACCAGGATAATCCTAATGATGGTCCTGTAAATTCTCCAGCTAGATCCATAACCGTAAATTTAAGGAAAGAAAAAAATAAAATGGTCTCGTGAGGAGTACAAAGTTGTTATGACTGCATTCCATGAAGCGTTACTCAAACCTCAGAAAAACATCACTCGCCAAACATATGACATTTGGCGAGAGAAGGTTGGGCAAACAATTAGAAAGTACATAGACAAAAATAAACTAGCCAATGTAAGAAGGGACATCATGCGAAATAACCGATTGACAGAGGCTGAAATTAATGAAATAAAAAGAATTGCAACAAGAATAGATGAACCAACAAAACATGAAAAGGAACCGGAATCAGGAAAAAAAAAAGTAATAACATCACACAAGCCTCAGGTCATAATGAAAAAAACCGAAATACACACAAATCACTGTGAAGATAATGCTGAAAATTTAGAAATGTTGGAAAGGTATGATCTTAGTCAGTCACAAGACGGTAATAAAACGAGTTCAAAATTCATCGAACAGAATTATTTCACAGAAAAAACAAGATTAATATACAAGAAGCCAAGGATGAAATCATGAGCCATATAAGTCAGATACAGAATATTGCAATGGAGGAACGAGAACAACTCCCAAAATTACAACCAACAAAGCATAACCTCAAAACTATTAAGCTCTATAATGCAGCACTCAAATTGATTCTGGATGAAGAAGACACTCATATAAATCTCAATGAAGCAATATATGCATCAGCAATAGCAGCAACAAATAAACTGAACATCAAAGTAAAAAAAGGCAGTCTCACAGACATGAAGACCCACCTTGAAAAAGAAAAATAGAAAAAGAAATTGAACACCTTAGAAGTGAATTATCAGTACTCGATGAACTAGCAAGAGGAGTAAATGTAAGAACTAGAAAAGGCAGAAGAGTCGAAAGAAAATACAATATCAGGAATGAAAATGAAGTCCTATCAACTAAAGAAAAATATAAAGCAAACAATACAACTGAAGGCTCAAAGAATAAGATTACGAGAAAAGATCAAGATTCTATAGACAGAACAAGATCTTTTCAAACCGATGCAAAAGAAATTTTACAGGGAAATAGGTAAACAAAGAATTGAAGTGACAGTCCCCCTAAAATGGAAGAAGTTATACAGTTCTGGGGAAAAATATGGGCTTGCCCTAAAGAACACAACGAAGAGGCAGATTGGATTGCGCAAGAGTTAGAACGAATGAAAAATAAACCAGAACAGACATGGGCGGGAATCACAGAAGAAGATGTTAAATGTGCATGAAAAAAAAGCACACAACTGGAAATCTCCAGGAATAGATAAAATTCTAACTCTGGCTATATTATTTAAATACAGCACACAAAAAACTCGCCAAAGAACTTCAAGAAATGGTTACCGATCCAACTAAAATTCCTGCATGGATGACCAAAGGAGTTACCTTTCTTCTACCCAAAAATAGTGACACAAATATTCCGAAAAACTATAGACCAATTACATGTCTTCCAACAACATACAAACTGTTAACATCTATTTTAACAAAACAGACATATTTCTTCTTGGAAAGAAATGACATACTACCACTTGAACAAAAAGGGTGCAAACGAGGCTGCTACGGATGTAAAGACCAATTACTTATTAATAGGATGATCCTGGAAAACTGCTTCCGTGGAAAAAAAAAAAATCTTAGTATTGCCTGGATAGATTATCGTAAAGCATTGATAGTGTACCACATTCCTGGATCTTAAAGTCTTTAATTATGTACAAAAGGTATCACCCGTTATCATCAATTTCATCAAACAATGTATGTCGATATGGAAAACTACACTTTACCTCAATCATAAAAATGGAACCTATAAGTCTGGCGAAATAAACATCAATAGAGGAATATTTCAAGGTGACTCTTTGTCTCCTTTATTATTTTGCATATCACTTATAGCATTAACCAGCCAACTTAACAAGACAGAATGCGGTTACAAAATAGCTCAAAAAGAAAATAAACCATCTATTTTACATGGATGACTTAAAATTGTATGCTAGGAATGACAATGAGCTGGAAGGTCTTCTGCAAACTGTAAAAATGCTTCAGTGAAGACATTGGAATGAAATTCAATTTGGATAAATGTGCTAAAGCTACAGTTTTACGAGGATCGCTACAACAAACTTCCTCTATTAGTTTAGACCCTGCTGTAACAATAAAAAGATTTAGAACAAGGAGAAGCTTATAAGTACCCTAGGTGTAAATGAGAGTGAAGGAATTCACCATAAGAAAATGAAAGAAATAGTGCGTAAAGAGTACTATAGAAGGGTACGACTGGTATTAAAAACTGAATTGAATTCTCAGAACAGAATTATGGCCATTAATAACCTTGCCATCCCAGTGGTCCAATATAGTTTCAACATCTTGAACTGGACTCTAAATGACATCAGACAAATGGATTCTAAAACAAGAAAGCTTCTTTCTAATATAAGATGCATCATCCAAAGGCTGATGTAGACCGTCTATACATACCCCGTAAAAAGAAGGTGGAAGAGGTCTTATTCAGCTAGAATTGTCATACAAGACAACAACTATTGGCTTACTAACTTACATGGAAACAACAAATGACTGGATGATAAAATTAGTGAAACAACATGAAAACAGAAAGAAAAAAAATATTCAATAATAAAAGAAGGCAGTAAATACAAACAACATTTACATTTAGTAGATTCTGTAGTAAATCAAAACAGAAGCCAAGAACCAACTATTGCAGCAAAAGATATGAAAAAGAAAGCCAAGGATAAAAGCCCTTGAACAGATGAAACAACGCTGGCAAGACAAACCTCTGCATGGCCAATATCCAGAACGTGCAAATAAACCCAATGTTGATAAAGTTAATACTCATCGATGGTTACGAGCATCTGGATTAAAAATCTGAAACTGAAGGCTTTATTCTTGCAGCGCAAGACCAGAGTCTTTTCACTAGGAATTTTCAGGCAAATATCATACATAATAATGTGGATCCAAAATGAAGGTTCTGTGACAAATACCAAGAAAACAATAGACCATCTAATCTCAGGATGTTCTATACTTGCCCCAAATGAATATAAAAATCGTCACGATAGAGTGGGGCAATACTTACACTGGACAATGTGCAAACACTTTGGAAAATGTAAGCAAACACTGGTATGAACATCGGCCAGCGCCGGTTACAGAAATAGAAGATGTCACCATTCTATGGGATTATACCATCCACACAGACAGAAAAATTGAAGCAAATAGGCCGGACATTATTGTCAAAAACCAGAAAGAAAAAAACTTGCCTACTAATTGATGATATGGCTTGTCCAGCGGATTGTAACATAGCAACCAAGGAATTTGAAAAACTATCAAAATACAAAAGACCTGGAAATAGAAATAGAAAAAATGTGGAAATTGAAAACAAGAATAATACCAGTGGTAATAGGTGCACTTGGAATTATAAAAAATGGAACAAAAACAACACACTGAAAGAATCCCTGGAAACCCCTAGCTTAAGAGACATACAGAAAATTGTCTTATTAAGTACAGCACACACACTAAGGAGAACTTTGTCTATGTAACGCTAGCAACTTCATCGGAGATAAAAAAAAAAAAAAAAAAAAAATTAACATGAAATGTGGCCATAATAACACACCACGACCTGCCTTAGGGTCTTTCCGCAGACTTGGTAGGTAGTGTGTCCATAGCAGAAATAATAATAATAATAATAATAATAAAAATAATATTTCGCTGATGAGTATATAAGTAAAAAAGTTACCTTGCTCAGCGGCTGAGGATTTTGCAAATTACTAATAACACCGTTGGCGGATTTTCTAGTTTGGTATTTGAAGAATTTTCAGGGCATACAGATGATTGGAGTCACATATTGTTTCTAATCCCTTTTTCACCATTTTTTGTGGAATAAAGTTACTAAATATGAATATGTAAAATGTATAAAAGCTGAATCCCATGTAGTGTGAAATGAAAATGTATTTGAAGACTAACCGAACATTGAAGATAATTAAGGAATGAAAAATTAAAAACAGGAGGAAGATACAAAGAAAAAGAAAGTAAGTTTGGAGAAGTGGAATGAGTGAGGAATATAAAATAAAACCGGGAGAAGAAATGTCATGTCATTTCGACAAAATGGGAAATCTCGAAGAAGAAAAAAATCGCTGAGAAGCATAAAAGGGGAAAGACGATCATGAAATTGAAGGGAAGGAAAGAAAGAAAGAAAAAAAGGAAGAACAAACGAAAGAAAGAATGAACGAAAGAAAGATAATGTGAGAAAGATAAAATTCAGGCAAATATAATGTATAAAGATTTGTTCAAATATCTTAATCATCTAAAACTTACAACGAAAAAAAAATTGGCAAAATAGAATTCAAAGCTTTGAAAAAAGTCTGTCATTCATACACAAACATGAAAAAATATTAATATTAGATGAATGTTATTATATATTGTATATTTTCTATATCTTTTAATACATCCAAATATATTTAAAAAAAATAAGCACACGTATCCAACCATTCTAATTTTCTATATTTCACCGAAATTCCTCCTATTCCTTCTCATATATTACAACAATAGGCCTAAGACATTAAGCCATATTTTAAATGTCATTGTCAGCAATTTAAATTATGCAGTACCAAGTCAAATAAAATATTAAAACCAACTTGTTATATATCTGCCGTATATCGTAAATTCAAGGAATCATAGTAACACAAACAATAAGTTTGAATAACAGTTTTTACAAAATTCTTTGTCGGATTAAAAGAATGGAATGTTGATGGAATCTGGATTTGTCAACATATGGCTTAGTGTCTAAAATACAGGGTGTCTCCCAACCAAATTGATTTAAATTAAAATGTAAGTATCTGAGTAACTGCATCTTACAGGCAAATGAAATTAAATAGGCTTCACGTTGAAAAATACAATATGTATTTAACAAAATTCGAACAGGATATTCAAAGGGTTGTAGATTTTATAACAGATTTCACAAATCTTTACAAATGTTCAATATGTGCACCACATGTGACACGGCAAACGTCAAGCCGGTAGTCAAGCTTCTGCCAAACACGTTGTAGCATGTCTTGCCTAACATTCTCCAGCGCCTCAGTGATTACCTACCTAAGTTCTTTTTGGCATGTAGTAAGAGGGGTATATACCCCTGTCCTTTCACATAACCCCATAGAAAAATGCTGAACGTTGTGACTATTTCACCAGCACGTTGTCATTATTAATGACACGACGGGTCCATCTTCCTGGTAGATTCTCATTGAGATAAATACGCATTGAGATGCTGGAGATCGTACGGTAAACCGGTTTTTCAATGTGATATGGCCGTAAGCCACAATAAACTAACGGAGTAGATCTTCCCTTCGGCCAGCGAGAACACAGTCTCTCTCTCTTACCGGTCCTCTGACCATCTTTACATGTTGTGCGTTTCGTAAGTGGAAAATCCAACTGTGAGTCTATACCGATATAAGACTAACCTCTGGCTAAGTGGGACTTGATCTGGTAATTTCATTTATTTCTTTACTTCATTTTTAAAACAAATTTATTCTGGAATAATTTGAAGATCACAAGTTTTGAATTTGCTGTTCATAAAACTCTTTAGACTCAGAGGAAATCATTTACCGTCTACTTGGAAGTTCTAATCACACTTCGGTTCCACTGTGTCACGCTGGTCTAAATAGGAGAGCGTATGATAATTCCTCATTTAAAAACTTCTGATACAAATGAATTATTAATATATTAGAACCTCTTGCCTTTTGCCATTTCTAGGTTTCCAAATCATTGATATTCTATTCTACAGTTTTCCAGCCCTTCAATCCACATTATGTGCACTAAAATTTTCAACTGTTTCTTTTTATAAGTGTACTTTTTGTTTCCATTTTTTTAAAAACTTCGTTGTTGCTTACATGTTCAGTCAATCGTATTCTCATCATTCTATAGAAATAGACCAGAAGAACTACGATTCTGATACGATTGCTACTATTGTAAAATGTATCGAAACAGATTGTAAATCAAGTGTCCGTTCATGTGACAAGCCCAACTGAAACGAGTAGAAAAATCAACAACAGCTTCAGCACCGACAAGAGTATTTTTTACAAATCTAGACTTTTTCCTATTCATCTCTATACTTTCACTTGCCTCACGATTACAACATTTTCAGTGATCAATTTTATTTTTATCGGTCACAAGATGTTATGAAATATAAAGTGTGTGTGTGAAATACACGCTCTTAATATTTACTTTTGACAGCGGGTTTCCTTCGTTTCTGCGAATAGAAAGATGTCAGATATTTTATATATAAACAACAGAGAAACAACGATGTTTAAATATAAAAAAAAGCATTGTTGAATTGCAACTGATGGTATTACGATAGATATTTCAGATATACATGCTGAAATTTCTAATTTTTTCGTGAATTTTTCACAGATATCTTGGTTTCAATGGAAACAGATATCTGTGAAAATTTGAAAATTATTTCGTTCCTATTAATTTTAGAGGATATTTATCATAACTACTGTGAACACAATCTACGACCGGACAAGATTCGAACTCGAATCTCTTTTATCTGGAATATATATTTTTGTTCATAAATGGTTGTAAAGTTACAATCCGATTAGTCGTGATGAAAAACAACTTAAGTTAAGATATAAGAAATACGAGAGAAAATTTTATAATGTTTTCAGTTAATAAATAAATCAAGCTAAACTTTATTCCTTGTTTTGGACACTATTTTGATTTATTTTAATCATGTTTGTGATTTATTTTATTCCGATAATCTAAGGCTGTGTATAAAGATTTTCTGGGTGTGTAATAAGTGTTTCTAGCATATGGCTTGAGTCGCTAGAGTTCACTTAATGCACATATGATCTGTAAATCTATGATATAGATAACCACTCAAAACATTGAGCCAGTTCTGAAAACATAGAGGCTTGATATGATTTTTTCACACACATGAGTATTGCAGTGTGTGCCTTGAATTATGGGCTAATAAATATTCTTTATGGAAGAAGATTCATCGTGAGAAAACAGAATGTATGGTTGTCAGCAAGAGGAACAGCCTATGATACAAACTACGAACTGGGGATATAAATTAAAGAAAGTACAAAGATGTAAATATCTGGAAAGTGTTTCACATAGGACTTCATACCGAAATCCGAATGAGTATTTGAACAGCGAATATGCCTACCAAAAGCTAAGCAAAACATAATAAACACGAAAATTTCGTTAGAAACAAAAAGAATCGTATTGAACTGTTATGTAATACCCGTCCTCTTATAGGGCAGTGAATTATGGAAAATCTTGCAGATGAAGAAGAGACTTTAATCAACGAAAATGTGTTTCTACAAAGGAATGCTTGAGAATTCCTAAACATGTCAATAACGAGAATGTTTTAAGGAAAATGGAATAAAAAATGGCGCTTATACTTAGAAAGAAACTGGAAATTTCTGCGAAACATAATGAGGAAAGCGGATTTGGCGAATTTGACACTGACAGGGCATATTGAAGGAATGAGTTAAATAGCGAGTAACCTACCTAATAACCATGTGTAAATTAATGGAAGAACTGGCACTGGGTGGAATATAGAAAAGTCAAACCCTTCCAAGAGCTATAAAGGACAAGAAATTGTGGACAACATTGAGTCCTACGTCCTGGAAGGGCACATAGAGAAGAAGAAGAATTGCTTTTCAACCGAATGCAAAGCAAATTTGACCAGTTGTAGCTTTTCCGTGCTGTTTTAGCGTGCGTCATACCGATCAGTTTCTGCTTTAGTCTGTATCCTTCCACCATATTTGTATCCTAAATTATTAAGGCATTGTCCCAACTTTTTTCTCGATATGTTAAAAGACATTCAGAATGTTTGTATTTAAAGGATTCATATATCTTTTTTTATGATTTTTTAGTCAAATTTCTTATTTCATAATTTTTATTTTAAATTTTATAATACAACAATAAATGTCATCTCTCCTTCGTTTTTCGTTATCGTTTTTCGTTATCGTTTTTCGTTTTCGTTATTGCTTCCCCCCACGTTAGATGATGTAGGATAAAAATGTGGTGGACAGATACACTGATCCGTAGAACACAAACTAAAACATCACCGTTTTTTTATTAAATCATTAATTATGTATTAATTACGTCGTCAACGCTTATTATGCTTTGTTCATTTGAAAAGAACAATAATTAACGTACAGACAGTATCTAAGTCATCTTTTTCAAAGCGGTTATTCATATTCGTGTAAAATTTGCGATCCTCAACATGACACGCCTTCCGTGTTTTATGAGTGCAACTACAGTTACTATTTCTTAATGGATTCTATTTATAATTCAAACATATGAGGTTTTTTGTCCCTGATGCAAACTCGAAAAAATGTCATATTTTTCATGATAAAGATAAATGAACTGTTTTAGATGTCGCGACGTTCAAAAATATCTTCTTAGTGTAGTTGGTTACCGATGTTTTTTCCAGAAGTCAGTATCATAGTTTGCTTCTTTTTATACGAAAATTTCTCCGTTACCATGCTCAAGAGTCACTCAAGATAGAGGATTATTGTTAATATTGTTATGATAAATCAGGCGTGTGATATGAATGAAAAAGGAGGTGGTAAGAAGTGAAGATTTTGAGGATAAAGAAGATAGATAAGGTTTGACTCTCGACTTGAAGAGGGCAAATTGTAGTGTTTAGCGAGTACCCATGCATGAGTCTGTTCAACAATGTGGCGGTTATTTTCTTCTTACATTTGGAAGAGTGGATTCGATAACATGGGTATGACATGAGGTATCCTAGATGTAAATTCTGAATTGTTGTAACTAAAGAATGGACCTCGTGTGAACGTTTGCCGTGAAAATTGGGAGAGAGTAGCGATAGACTTGCGACGTTGAATATCTAGGAAAGAGGCTGTAGATGTTTATTTACACGAAGTACTGGTAGTGGATAAATCAAAGGAAGACAATGAATTAAAATAGCCCAGTGAAATCATTTCATAGATTTGCTATAAAAATAAAGAACAAAATCAATGTTTCGCAACTATGGATATCTGCAGAGTAACTCCATTTGATATACAGCTAAATGTGATGAAATAAATATTAGGAAGATATCTCCAATCTTAGATGTGCCTGCTTTGAAAGTAAACGATTGTCCTTTCCTCATCCTCCTCTTCGTCCACCTCATCCGCAGCATTAAACTTCCTTGTAGATTATAAATCCGCAGCCTCAACATCCTAGGAATTTCTGTAGGTTTTTTACGGAGTTGCCAACCCCGGGCGCCACCGGTTTCAATTCAGAGTTACCCTTCTCCTAGACTGTTTGCCAACCAAGCCTAGTGATCTAAGTCTACTATGACAGTGATTCCATAACTGGCGTGGAGATGTGATGGATTCATACCTTTCTCAAAGGTATTTATGCGAAAGTGAACGCAAAGAGATCGACCGGAATTTGAACTCGGGACATCGATTCAACAATCCGCAACGATAACCGTTAGCCTATGAATATATCATTTGTTTCTTAATCAAAGTAAATAAAGGAAAGAAATAGTAAGGTATTTTATTAATACTAAGGAGATATATTTTATTATTCGTGACTTATTCATCATACTTATTTAAGTACAAATCCTATTCACTATCACTAACAACAAAGGATAATTCAACGTACAAAGGCCAAGAAGAATTATATCCCCTTAAATTCGCAAGTCCTCCTAAGAGGATATTTTCAAAAGTTGTTATTTAGGGCTGTTCAAAATAATGTCGTCATCTTTGTTGTTGTGGTTGCTACATCCATCAGCCTCCCAGAAACGTTTTGAATTAAAATAAAATGCAGAAATTCAGATAAAACTTGATTGTTATGTATTTGACCGCGCCATTGCCAGTATCTGCTGTGAAAAGACTTTTACATTTTTCCGATTGATAGTTATAACTTTCACACAATCTCAGGTTAGAATATTTTATGTTAGCACTAAGATACGCTTGCTAGAGTAGATTCTGTCTGTTCCAGACAAGTATTGATCGATAATGAATCATACTTTATACTATTTTAATAAAATCCTCCCTAACTCCAAACATTCAAGTTTTTTTTCAAGACATCGCGTGATATACTGTGCTTGTGTGTGTGTGTATTTCTGTGTGCGCATGCGCTCGGTGAAAACTTCAATAACGTATATCAGAATAATCAGATTTGACCTTCTTACTTAAAAATCTTTGAAAAATATTTATTTTCCGCTACTTTAGTTTAAATGTCATTGCAAAATCTGGAATAACCTTTTGGAAAGAACAGGCTCCGATTGATGATGAAAATATATTTCTTAAAAATATAAGTATTTTCATACATATTTTTAAATTGAGGAAAACATGACACAAGCAATGCAACCGATGTACTCATGATAAAAAAAAATCCATTTTTATTATAATATTTCATTTGTCGAATATCAAATAAGAATTTAAAAAGGAAAGGGTGTGATCAGTGATCCAATCAGTGATATCATCGAAGTGAAGATAACAAATGATTTTTCACAGAGAGCTTTTGGCTCCATGTTTGTTAATATTTAGAGTAAAACCTTATTTTCCAATTCGCAGTGAAATAATCACATATATAAATATATTAGAAAGATTCAATAGAGATTTACATAATACATCCCATTAATATTTTATTAAATCCCGATTAAAATGTAGATTAAGATTAATATTAAAATTTAAATTAGAATCAAACTGGGTCTGATTCAATTTGCTCAAATTTGTTATTGTGCCGAAGATTACCTATGACCATTAACAAATGGTGTACAAAATAATCTTTACATTAAAATATTTTCTCTATTTAAGCTTGCTTAAGAGAGTTCTTGCGGAATAAATGAAAATATTTCATAACCACCCCCACACCCACAGAAATGTCAATACATATAAAATCATTATACATAAATCTTAAAATACTGAGTGTTGAATTGTTCGACTTTACACAAATAAAGTTTTTACATAGCTTTCAATTTCTCTTTAAATATTTGGTACAGGATTATCACATAACTTGAGTATGAAAAAGTATTTTTATCTAAAACCCTTGATATTCTTAAATATGGTTCGCAATGAATAGAGTATGTTTAATTTAGAACAAAACTGTCCGTTTCTGCATAAAACATGTTTTTTCTATGTTAGAAGAAATGATCGAAATCTGGCTGAATAATGTTGGCTTTTTCAAACTCGGGAATCTAGAAAAATATTTACGAAAATTCTCATGTTATATTTCGGCTTTGAGACTTTTCCCCCAAAGAATATAAATTTAAGTTTTATGTTTCATGACTATATATGCATTTATAATCCAGAAAAGAGGCAGATCGAATACTATATCCAAGCAAATTGGAAGAAGGAAACAATTTTCTTCTTTCTTATTTTCATTTCTTTTTTCTTCTTCTTCCCGCCAAATTGTAAGAAAACAGACGTTACCTTTTGCACAGAAATCTTCAGCAGACTAATTTTTAATCATTTTTTAAGGGTAACAGTATTTTTGTAGCTAAATAGTTGTTAATATTTTAGAATAAATATACTTATTTCTTTTATTCAATGTTTATAAGTAACATTTTACATACTAATTTTACTATGAAAATCTATATAATAATAAAAAACGAATTGTAATAGTTTATCAATTTCTTTGTGCGGATAAAGTGGTGTAAATTCAACTATTTTCGAATATATCTTTATGCTATTTTTTATTTTAAGAACTGATTATGCGACTAAATTATCAAGTAGATTTGTATGGTTTATTAAGAAGCTACTTCGTGAATTCAAGATTAAATCACGCAAAAGGCAAAAATTATTGCTTGTTCATCTTCGGATTTCGTAATTTTATCAGCAATTGGTTGTTTTCTTTCAGTGTGGATTTTTTTAGGTAATAGATAGTGTTACTCTTTCTCCTTTAGTGTGTGCGTATATATTTAACTATTTTCCGTTTTATACAATATTTGCAAATCCTTGGAGAAGCTGGGTTGATCTCCTGTTTATATTTTGGAGTCAATCACTCACATCCTGTACGTATATGCATCTGCTGGCCTGGTGGTTAACTTTTCTTTTAACTGATCCACATGACTTCTCTGATGGTCTGATGTGACACCGATTGCAAAGTTTATTTTGACCTTATTTGAGGTGAGTCAAATACATCAAATGAACGAACATATCGAAAGCAACTAGTAAAGTTTTATATTGGTGATTTCCCGTTAAACATTATTTCACAGATGATCAGATCAGGCTGATAGCGATCAGTAAAGATATTACATCAATATAAATGAACCAAGTTGAAAAGAATGTTCTGTCTCATTTTATGTCTGATCTATTTGATGTTACCTTTTCAATTCTTATCGCAAAATAAAAATTAATTTTTGCATCCTTTTATTATTATTTATTTTCAGATTACATAATACTAGTGTGGGTAAATTTCTTATTGATTTTGCGCTTTCAAAATGCGCTTAGAACCGGCCCGTATCAAACACTGAAGGCTGTATGAATTAAAAAAAAGGGTTCTTCAGCAATGGAAGCGACAATAAATCTATGTTCCCTCTATGGAAATAAAGCTTTAAGTGACTGTATATGCCAACGACTGGTTGACTAATTATGATCAAGAGATTTTTCTCTCGGAGAGTTCTGTAAATATTGTTCTTCTGCAGACAGTAATTGAAGAAATTCCAAAGCAAAATACAGGAGAGCTAATCAAACAGTTTCGTCAAATTTCGATCAAAAATCAAGTAAAATATCCCCTCGGTCTATCTACCATACATAAGAGGTACATATGTAGAGATTTCGTCAGGGCTGTATTAAAAGAAGTTCATTATTTCAGATATATCTCTCTCTCGAACAAAGGCCGAACCACACAGAAGACAACATGCCCAATAATTCTGCATATTTCTTCTCATGCCTTTGGAGTAAAAATGAGGCGTGACCAGCTATCTCTGAATATAAAGTGTGAATGAACATCGAAAGGATGTAGTCAGGATAGAAACATTTAAATTAGGTATGGCTGTTCATGTATGGAGGAAAAGAGGTAACTCAATCCGCACAGACTGTTGCTGATTGAGGAGGTTTCCAAATATTTTGATGCATTCCCAGGCTATCGTGACAACCTCACCTTTCAAACTTAAAAATCCTTCCGACACCCGAACAAGATATTTCCTCACTACACCTGTTCATGAAGAGAGATGTACAGTGTGTCCACCCAGACGACGTACCCCAATTTATTATCATTATCATTATTTTTATTTTTATTATTATTATTATTATTATTATTATTATTATTATTATCATTATTGTTATTATTATCGTTGCTGTTGTTGTTGTTCTTCTTCTTTTCGTTGTTGTTGTTGTTGTTAGTTATCTTTTTACACAGCCTGAGAATGGCTTCGAGCAAAAAAAACCTGTAGGTCTTTGCGAGAACCATCTTTATTCGAACCTTGTAGACTGGAACTACAGAATCACAAACCAAGATCTGTACCAAATAAAAGAAACAACATCACTTGAAGACTTTCAACAACAGCAAAAACTAAAATGGATAGCGCATGTAACTGGAAGAGAAAATAATTAATCAAAATATTGGTGTTCAAAAAAAATTATTTCAGTTTTATCATCCAATATTGTTCCCTGTCTATTATCTTGATCCCTTACACATGTGATGATGATAATGATAATAAATTGGGGTAGGTCGTCTGGGGTGGACACACTGTACATCTCTCTTCATGAACAGGTGTAGTGAGGAAATATCTTGTTCGGTTGTCGGAAGGATTTTTAAGTTTGAAAGGTGAGGTTGTCACGATAGCCTGGGAATGCATCAAAATATTTGGAAACCTCTTCAATCAGCAACAGTCTGTGCGGATTGAGTTACCTGGTGTGAAGGTATTTCTAACTGGATCCCACCTGCAAAGTTATGCACTGTTTTTTTTTTTTTTATAAAATCTCATTATATCGGCCACATCTGTTTCTGATGCAAGTGCTTGTACACTTTTATCAAGCTGTTTGTCATGATCTTTATGTTGGGCTTTTGTATATTTGTACTCCAGTGTTAATTTGTTGGTTTTCTGCTCTCTCATTGAATAACAATAATCTTATAATTTTACTTGGCTCTTCCTTAGTTGGCACGTACGTAGATTATGCCTTAGCAATACCTCATAAGTAATGGACAATTCCGTTTTGATCGGGTGGAAAGACGGAAAATACATATCAGAGACGCTGTTTAGTTTCAGTGAGAAAAAAGAAAGTAATGCCCTGATAAACCTGATAATTAATGGAAGGTTCCGTTTTGATCGCGAGATAAAACGGAAAAGACATAGCCGGAAATATGACTGATTTCAGAGAGAAAAAAAGAAAAAAGATGAACTGAAAAGCTGTGAAAATTTCACGGATACTACTAGCAATAATAATAATAATAATAATAATAATAATAGCAACGTCAGTCACAACAATAACACAAACTGATGTAGCAACAGCAGCATTAAGATAAGTACCAGAAAATTAAAAACGGTACTAGCCTCGTTGAATACAAATATTTTCCTGGGTATGACGATAAACAACATCCGACAGCAAGGCATCTGAAAGGAAGGTTTTGAGAAGCGTGGAACCAATTGTTGTCATACCCAGGTCCATCCTGACACGTGAGGCATATCACCTCTTAGGGTTCCAGTTATGTTAATTCCCAAACTGAGATCAAAACACTATGCAAGTATAAAAATACAATTTTATAGTAAAAATACCAGCAATACATTTTCATAGTAAAAAATACCAGCAATACATTAAAAATACCAGCAATAAATTGAAAAAAAATCACCAGCAATACATTTTTGTAAAATAAATTAATAATGCTACCTCTAAAATTAAATTTCCGCATTAAATGACCCATAAGGAGTTGATATGCCGTTAAACAACAGACAAACGAATTTGAACCACAAAGAGAAAACAAAAATACTGACAATTACCAAAATAGAATAATATTATTAGATTGCGTAAAGTTTAACGAGGAAAAAGAATTCTTGTTGCTGTAATCAAACAATTTATAGCTGAAGATAAATACTTCGATTACTAAGAACTAAGCAAAAACTGAAATGAAAATAGAATATCTACTCTTGAACTACAAAGAAGACAGCATAAACAAAAGAAGAACTGAATCTCTGCAGCTGCAAAGGTTTCGCTGTAATTTCAAAGAGAGGATCAAAGAAATGTGATAGGTGAGAAGGGAAAAGAAAATAACAACATTGAACCAGCCCCAAATCTAATGAAAATGATAGCAGACGAAAATATTCAGCAACACCTGAATAACTTGGAATAAGTGTATATAATTAATACTGGAGAAAAAGAACACAGAGACTTTAAAAAGAAGAAAAGGAAAGAAAGATCATTTAGATGAACATAAATAAAAACATATATCATCGTAAAGGACATATTCAGCTGCTTCCGGCTCTGTTTAGGATTATTTTTAATAGCAGTGAATTTGGTTTTTGTGTGTCTCACATACTGTTATTATTTTGGGAAGATCGTATAAGGAGAGATTTTGAGAACAGAACTGGAAATGAATTCTGTAGTTGAACTTCTGTCTTTAAAAAAAGCTATGCGAAATCTAAAACAAGATGAAACTATATTTATTTGATTTGCACAAAATATACCATCTGAATAGAAAAAATTCCTAAGTATATTTCCATATTGTTCTGTTCAGTTCATGTTTATGTCACCAGTTAAAAAAATTGCAGAAAAATATTCAGTCAAAAATTAGCCTGCTAAACTGAGTGTTTGTCAGAAAACATTTAAAATTAATCATTGGCATTTAGTAATATAAATATAATTTAAGAAAATAAGTGTATATTGAAAGTCTGCCTTCAATTACGGTTTAATACATTTATAACATATATTCAATAAATTGGTCAATGTCGTGGTTGATATAGATTTCAAATCTTTATGATTTGATGAAAAACATGTAAGTAAGGAATGAATTTGAATTTATCAATCAAATTTTCATACTGATTGTGAAAGTGTCAATATGATTCTACGATTGTACTATGTTTTTAACTCTGCAGTAATTTTAAATAGCGAATAAAATATTCTAAAGGGATTTAATGAGTGGAAAGCAAAAGACAAAACCTCAGGCCCTATTGTACGCATCCACATATATCTTTCTTCAGTTGAAGCAACAGTCTGGACGTGATTTATATAAAAAAGCGGGTTATATTTTAGTTTGAAGAAAAAATAAGTAATTTCTTAGCTTGAATTATAATCAAGTGAAAAATATTATTGATAAGGTAATAGTCAGGATTGGGATTAATATTGAAAAGAAGATTAAAGCATGATTATTGTTATTCGATTAATACCCCCCCTTTCAGTATATATTTTCTCTACGTGTGTGAATGCCTGCCTTATCCTATTTGCAATAAAGATTTCAGCTTTCCGGTTCCTTTTCTATCATTTGAATGGTGAAATTAATTGTGTACCGGTCTAGAAATCGAGTGTATTAATAAATAGAATGTGTAGTAGAGTTATGGGATATCAGTAGTTTGATTGATAATATATATATATATATATATATATATATATATATATATATATATATATATATGTCACTTAGCTGATTGATGTTGCCTTCAAAATCCCGACTACAGTGTTTCGCAGACAGAAACGTCCGTCCATTCGCTATGGAATATCAGCAATTGACTGTTTATACTTATTGATTTTTCTTCTTTTATATTCACTTATCATTGGTACCAGTTTTTTTTTTCTCCATAGTGTATGCGCGCGTGTGTACGTTAGAGCGCTTGCGCCTATCTGCACGGTGGTGTGTACGTGTAGAATATTGCAATTATTTATACATTTCGTCGTTTTTTTCCCTTTACACTCACTCCTTAGGCATTTCCGCCTTTTGTCTTTTCTCAATTTTCTTTTAATTATTGCCATTTGATATCCGGCTTATATAGACAGGCTGTCGTTTTTAACTTTTGAGCTTTCTAGTCTTTTCTTAAGTTAGGAAAATTGTATTTTATTTTTTACATAAATAATTACACACACACGCACGCACACACACACATATATATATATTTATATACACACACTTTTCACACACACACACACACTTTTCACAAACACACACACACACTTTTCACACACACACACACATATATATAGAGAGAGATAGATAGACAGACAGACATATATAATTATTTACTAAGCATAAATTTTGTAAAGATGAGACAGCTATTGAGGGTCTATCTCAGTAGATTTGTAAGTATTGAATTGTAAGATAAGTTTACAAATACACCTGATTAGATTTATATCTAAAAAAATAAAGACTAAAGAGACATATTTGATTAACGCAATATTCCATATACTTGAATTAATTTGCATTTTATTACTTTACTTGTTAATTTGTATTTGACATTCTGCAACTTTTATCCATTGATTTAAAAAAAATTCTATTGTTTTCAATTTATTGCTGATGTCAGCAGTTTTTGTCGATTCTTAAATATCTTTTTTCTCTTGAATATTGTTGCCCATTTCCAGATACTACTGGATTAATATTTGGAGAGGCTGGTGGCCATTTCATTAATTACATGACACTAAGATATTTTTGTAAAAAATTGCAGAATTGTACGGAATATTTTTCTTCAAGAAAATACACTTTAGCTTAAAGTTTCTTCATCATAAATAGATGGTACAAGAATATAGTATAGGACACTGCTTATACGTTGACACCATTATCAATTCTAAATTCATCTCTATTCTTACTACATAAAATTCTAAATCGAAACGCTATTCCAACCCCGCTTTTTTAAATTGTGTTTCCATACAGAACCCAACTCTTGTCTATCCATAAGATCAATCGAATCAATGAAGCTTCGTTTTGGGCCTCCGAATAGTCTCTTGCCGCTGGCGAATTCTCCAAACAAGATAATACGTGGGAGTAGAGTGGGACGCATTCTGGACACGTGACGCGTCCAATAGAGGCGATGTTGAAGGATCGTAGCCCCGATGTTGGGGAGAGATGTTCGAGAGAGGACCTCTTTCTTGGTAAATATACCAAGAACGTCATTTTATTATATTTGTTTTTATTAGATACATTTGCAATAATTTATTTCGTGTGTGAGATTTTATTATGGATTTTGCTATTTTCTCGTCATATTTTAAACAAGCATACCATATATATATATATATATATATATTTATATATATATATATATATATAAACGTGTGTGTGTTAATGCGTGACGTGTGCAATAGTTTAGTTATTTAAGTTTATTTTTAATTCCAGATACATGAAGATTTTCATGCGTAGTAAGAATGCTATTGGCTCAGATTAAATCACTGTAAAATTATTGAGTGATGAGGACTCGAAATTTGGAAATTGTGAACAGGAAAAATCAAACAAAGAATGACGTTGAAAAGATATTAACTAAAATATGGATTCAGACAAAGATAATTTAAAAAATTAGCAAGTAAATTATGCTTGCAAGAAAATATTTGAAGACACCCTTGTTGAAAAGAGAAAATATTTAGATCTTTGTCTAAAAACATGAAAGCAATCAAAGTTACATCTTTAAGCAAAAATCACACGGAGAAAAATGTATTTTGGATTATTGAGTACATGAAAACTCTTTGCTTTAAGAATAATTTTTGAAGATATCCCCTACTCAGGCCAGCATCGACCTGAAACTTGGGAAATCGTTACTACAAATCGGCCTTCCTGGCGTAGGATCATCAGAGGAAGAGACCGAGACTTCAAGTCCAATAGTTAATATGAAGAGGATGTGCGACGTGGTGTCAGGAGAGCTCAACTCGCCCAGCCGCGTCCACCAACCATACTCCTCTGTGATTCCTGCTCACATCTCTTCAGGAGTAGCCTGGGAATTCACCGGCATTTTTGCTACCATTATCAGAGGGTAGAAAAGAAATTAGTTGAGAGGATAATGATACCAATTCACGATCAGAGGCCGACGATACTATATATAACTTCTGAAAATAAATCCAAACATCAATTTTACTGAGAAAGCGTTAACATGTATACATGCATAATAAAATCCGATATTGTATTTTGGATCAATATCCATCTAAATAAATAAAGGGCAAATTCTGTCTGTAAGTCCGTGTGTCTGAAATCCCTCGGACCACACTTGTTCTACACAGACATATTATACTTGTTTCGAATCAGGACGATCCCGTGATTGAAAATCTACCCTTCATCTGCGGCTTGACCTTCCAGCATTTGGATTTTTATCTGGATAAAGAGGGAACAGTTAAAAATTCAAAATGAATCAAATCAAACTAAAAAAATAGTGATTTTAAAAGTTTTTAATTTATATTTAAAGTAACACAAAAAGTTTTTTTTTAAAAAATTCAGATTGAAATATCTCCAAAACATTGTGATTTGAGGAAATCAATTTTATTTCTTGAAAATGCCAAGTTATTAGAGTTAAAGTAAAAACTTTCAAATCCGAATTTCGGCAAAAATCTGTCTTTCAGCCCAAATCGTATTTTCTACCGGAAGTGGACTTATAGCTCAAATTAGAGTTAAAGTTAGGGTTTGAAGTTTCATGGAGTGAACTCAATTCAAAGTTATTTCTTCCAAATTATCTTTTCTGTTTTCTAAGTTGGATCAGAGGTCACTTTAGTTTTGCGTCGGAGGCCTAATTAGCCCACCACAGGAACTAGCTTAAGTGTCCGCACGTTTAAAATATGACAGGGTTAAAACTAGTACTCGTATTTTAATCATTTATGTATTTTATTACTTAGATATAAAGGAACCTCATTTTTTGCAAGCTGCACCAATTATTTGAGCTAGAAGGACAGTGATCAATCAATTCACTATTAACATTTGTGTATTTATCCAAGTGTTATTATAATATATAAACAATGGAGACTAAATCTGCCGATGTTCATAAACAAGACGCACCTACAAGCACATGTACAGTTATTTTTTTTAAATTTCAATTGTGCAACCCGTATTTGTTTAGTTGAAATTCCATAAATATATTTTTCGTTACCTTTGATAAACGATAGATTTAAGATGTGTATTCTAAACGCAGATTATTGGAGTTTAAAAGCAATTTCAATTGATTAAAGTGGATGATTTATCCTACATTTCTGTTTAGTATTTTGTGAACTTTGAGTGGGGAAAAGAATTACGTAAAAGAAAACAATACAAAACATTGGTAAGAAGATAAAATAAAGCATAGATTTTATTGATTAGTGAATTTTCTTTTTCATTTAGCGAAATTAAAATGAGATTTTTATCATTGACATCGGAAGTTAAAGTAGATTTCGTTTGGAAACAGCGAAAGCGCAAAAAATCTATTTCGATATTTTATATTTGCCAGTGATAACAAATATATTGCTGTATGAAGATTAATAATAAATTTATTGTTGAATAATCTTATGAAAATTTTCAAAATATTGATCTATACATTATTTTTCTTCAGATTTCAAGAAGCAGTTAATTAATGTTGTTGAAGTAAAACATATAGCAATTCGCTTGTCACCAACTTGTGTGATTTATGTATTTAAATGACGTGCATGTCAGAAGTTGTTTTCTCATGGCTCGAAGAAGAATATCGGAATGAAGCAATTGACAGTGAAAGAGATGTCTTCATCGAGAATAAAGACAAACAGAAATCACCAAACATAAATATGAAATATGCGATAAAATAATTAAGTCAGCAATAAATTCAAATTGCGAAAAATGAAGTGAAAATACAAATTTTAATGACAGGAATTTGTAAAAAGAATCAAGAATACGTTTTAAATAAACTGAAAGAAAATGGAATATATATATATATATATATATATATATATATATATATATATATATATATATATATATATATATATATATATATATATATATAAAAAGAGGGAGAGAAAGAGTGAAGAATGTGAATTCTTAAATGATCAATGTTTCACGAGTATTTCGTCCAATTAAAGGTAAGAAATATGAAAAAGAAAGTAAGATGGAAATGAAAATATAGTATAAGTTCCTTATTCCTTAGAGAAGGAGTGTGACTAAACTAAAATCTAACTTAAAAATACAAGCAGATTAGTGAAAGAATTCAATGAAAGGGAGATGAATCATATAATGCAACATTTAATATGATAAAAATATAAAAGGAGAAATAGAAATACAGAAAAAAACACCCTGAAACATGTTTAAATATACGAAAAATAGACGAAAATAGAAGACTGAAAGTAATGAAACTCATTTAAAAATAAAAATGAGTTCAGCAACGAGAGTTTGATACGGAGTTATTCGAAATCTATAAACTTTGTGAGAACACTGGCATTATGTAATAAACTTACGGCCTCATTACGTTGAACACCGGTTTACGTACAATCATGGAAGTTAAGCAACATTAAGTCTGATCCTTACCTAGATGGGTAACCGTTTGTGAATACCAAGTGCTGTAAACTTGGATGTGCAGGTGATGTAATGGCACGGATTTGTTAATCGGACAGCCTAATTCCAGTTCCACTTGAGTTCGTTATGATCATTTAAGTGCAAATACCATTGGTAAAGATATGAATTCATCTCTTCACTCAGCTATGAGTTCATTATTGAAATGCGCACTACTAAAACCAATAATATTTACCAAAAAATAAAATTGGGTACAAACTATTTAAATTGATAAACAAAAAACAATCAACAACCAACCGTTATGTAATAACATAAGGAGGTTTCAGAATTCAGATGATGTTTCAAGTGGAAACAATTGCTTCTGTCGAGGTTACATCGTTAGGCTATTGTCAACAGTTGAAATCAAATGAATGTTTTTACAATCTACAGTCTATAAAAGGAATCAATCATTCATAGATTTAACAACCGCACTATATTCTCTGAAATTAAAGATTATACTGACAAATATTTAAAACAAATATTAAAATAGTTACCACCAGTTGGCAATAAATGTTTTTTGCATTGTTTTGCATAATTTTGGGTTGGTTATCTCTTAAGATCTGTACTACAAAACATTTTGTAGAAGGCAACTTTAACGAGGTAATTTCATGAAAACTTTAAAAAAATCATTTTTCGATGCCTGTCACTTAAGTGTGTGTAAAAGAGGTAGCTCAGTCTAAATATGATCTAAATTTTAATTAAAGAAATAATTAAAATAATTGAAGCAATGAAATAGTGTCAGACGATAATTTATGAGTAAGATTTAAAAGCATTGTTTTCAATAAACTCTGTTAGAAATGAATTCTCCTCAAATATACAGACATACACGATACTTTTTACCTCTGTCTATATTTCTGAGATGAGGTATTATGTACACTATTTACATTATTCAGACTATTGTCCTCATCTTTGTTACCATGTTTATCACAACGTTTCGGCCTTCTTCAGGTGGTTGGATTGTCGAACTGAACCCTGAAAATGGTTGCCAAGACATTACGTTTATAATACTCAGAAATTCATGCACAGATGTTTTCAAGGACACATGGTACAGTGGATAAAGGCATTAGTTAGATCCATCAGTGACAGGACTCAAAGAGTGTGGTTAAGGCGGTGGAGAAATTTGAGAGGAGAATTAACAGGAGATAACTGACATTCATTAGACATGGCACGTGGAACTAGAACAGTGAGCGAAATAAAGGGTTCAGTTCGACATTCCAACCAGAGCGTACAGCGGCCGAAACGTTATGATAAACATGGCGACAAAGATGGCAACAATAGTCCGAATAATGTAAATAGTGTACTTTTTGTCTGCTTTAAAAAACAGATTCAGTAATATTATCGCGCGGAAAATATGATTGGAGGGTTGGGTTCAAATTTCAGCTGAGGTCTTTGCAGTTGCTTACGAACAAATACCCTTGGAAATTTATGAATACGTCTCTTCTCGCCTCCAGCTATGAGTTAAAAATTTAATCTCTGTAACATTGTGTATTGACTAATAGAAAAGGAAGAAAATTTTAAATTCAAAATCGTTTTAAGAGGAATAAATTGCATCAGGATATTTTGCCCATACTGAAACGGCTGCTATATATGTTGTGCCCCTTCAAACGTATGGTTTGCAGGGCTCGGAGCATATCGTAATATGACTCTTAACATATATATACTGGAAGCAGCATTAGTATCAAATGGTAGAATTTGAACATTGTATAACATCTTCAGATATTAGTTGCTTTAGCTTAACAAGAGGCCAAAAATGTAATACTGCTGCCATATTTTAATCAATTTTCTTTATTGATAGAGTTCTAAATCATTTATGCAGTATTATCGGGTAATACGCTTTCTATTGTGTAATCTCTTTAGTGCAAACCTAAACTTGCAAGACTCTTGCTATGCTAGCGTTATTTTCAGATGAGCGCCATGCTTTATTTCTACTGGTCTGGAGATTTACAGCGACGACACACATGACCACTCCCAGAGAGTCGAATCAATCTAGTTTTCCATGTCTTACACATACAATAAGAAAGTTCTTCACATCCACATTTTCTCTGGGAGCAGATATTTTGGAAGACTCTCGCGTGCGCACTAATCTATAAATTTCAATCTTGACCTCTTCAATACAAGAATCATTTGTTATCACTTTATATCCATAATCTACATATCCTACTGCCTTATTTTCCATTCACATAACACTTCATTTATCATCATCATTTCGACTAATCCTGTATCTGACCTTGTATTTGATGAGATTTAGTGAAAAAATTTCTTTCACAGGTAGTCTTTCTATACGTCACATCCTGTAGCATTATACGGTTATTTTCATTAAACGAACTTAGTGTTGAAGGATGACTCTTTAATTGGACATGACAGCTAAAAACACGTTGTAGTAACACTCCTATCTTTGATCAGTCTCCTCAAATATTTCGTTCTGGAACGAATGTAGGCCGGGAGCTCTGATTTATCACTTTCCTAATAAAACTGATTGGAAGGATAAATTAAAGCTACATAAATGAGGAAACGTTTCTGTAGACGACCCAGTAAGCGAACGAAAAATAAACACTATCAGTAATCTTTGCTTTTACCTTATTACAAAGTTTAGAGCAGCCAATCCACATTGATACTGAATAAACGTGAATGATTCCTTCAGCAGTTTTACGTCTGTAATTTTTCGATTACGATGTCATTTTTTTGATGAGGCCGTATTTTCAACATCTAACCACAGCAATCATCCAGGAAACAGCATCTAAAAAGCATAAACGTGCTAGTCTAAAGCGCAGCAATGGAAATTGTTACATCAGTTATTGTTTCAGTTTTAGATGTTCGACTATATATATATATATATATATTTATCATCCCGCTACCACCTTTTTTATCAACATCAATTTTTGTGCAAAAAGTGGATCACAGAGCTTATTCAGCTTAGTAAATATTTTCAGAAAATCTCAACTTCTGATTGGTCACTTAATATTTAAATCATGCCCGAATATCAATATCTATTTTCGTACAAAAAGTGGATCACAGACCTTATTCAGCTTAATGTATATTTTCAGAAAATTTCAACTGATTGGTCACTTAATATTTAATAACATCGACCTAGTTCTTGTCCTCACCAAAAAGATAATTCCGCCAAAATCTATCTGTGAGCCAATCACGTGACCAAAGGTAGCAATAAAATATTAAACGTCTTTCATCTTCGACAGTGAGCCGATCGGAATCCTTTGAACTCGTCACACAGTTCCAGACACACAGTTCAGTCCGGCTGATCGGTTGAACTCTCTGCCTTCGAGCGGGGAGGAACCCGAACAAGGCTACGCCGAAGGGCGGAGTCTCTTTCTGGGAGGTAAACCGACCCAGAACCCTTTTATACGGGTTCAATGGGCATATTTTTGGCCGAGCCCACGGGCTCGGAAATCCCACGTTAAAAAGGCCTTGTGCCACATGACGCCCTCGTGGGAGGGTGACTGAATATCGTCCAGACTTTACGTTAAAGTTCCAGCCTGAGAGAACACTCATTCACACAGCAATATTTTACGACGAACAATCAACTCGAGTTTTCCATATTCAACTTAACACTTTTTCATATGCTTTCAAGCTCAACGTTAATTATTGCAATTAACATAAACACAGCTTGTTAAGAAGCACTTATTTCAACTACAGAAAATTTTCTTCGAACCAGTGAAAGCAAATCAAAGAGCAACAATTCCGTAAACCTTAAAGTAAGTCGTAAACAATATTTCTCTACTTTAAGTACAAACTTGAACTATTTATTTTTTTCTTATTACTATAATACCCAAACACACTTTCTCATTATTGTACAGACCATTCAACAAATTATAATCAATTAAACCACAACTTTGATAACTTTTCAATCTAAACATAAAAGGACGTTTGAACTTTAATTAGACTACCTCTTTATTCCAGTTGTTTGTACCTCTTTGTTATATAAATAATTTATTCATTGTTGTGCAAAAACTGTTGTTTCTCATGTTTGTTCTGATTCTATGTTTGTTGAATACTAAACTTTAATGTGAGAGGAAATTGTTAATTTCAACACACAGCCTAATTTACTCAACAATTTTTGATCAATATATAATTTAATCCATTAACACACCGCCATATATATATATATATATATATATATATATATATATATATATATATATATATATATATATATATATATATATATATATATGTATAACTAAAAACTAAAAGTTGCAAATTAAAAAATAATAATGTTTTTTTTATGAAAATATTTATTTATATTTGATATTTCAGATCGAGCTCGATATTTCTTCAGAAATAACTGTTTTTAGAGGTTTCTTTGCAAGTAGCGTCCGTCGCGAGATGCGGACGTCACGTGATATGGAACGCCACTGTGTTCGAATATTTTTAACGTAAATCTAACTGTAATAATATTTTAGATGTTGTTTAAAAAAAATAACAGGAAATAAATACTGTTTACAATAAAACGGAGCGTCTATTCAAATATGGCTATCCACTAAAATAACGTTTGAAGTAATATATATATATATATATATATATATATATATATATATATATATAGGCAAAAAGAACATTTTTCTTAGCCGACGCTTTCCGTCCTCTGATCGACTTTATCCAGACAAATGTCCATCAGAGGAGGAAACGCATCGTTTAAGAAAAGGTTTCCTTTTGTCTTTTTATATTCTATTTTTACGTATATCTTTTCAGTTTAGTTAATGTGATTTTTTATACACACATGCATGCACACATGCGCACACATGCACACACACACCCACACGTACTCACACAAATATATATAATGTTTAAATTTTACCAAGTCTAGAAAGTATGAGCTGGGTAGAAAGGCAGTGGATCCAACATTAAGATAAAGGATAGTCGTAACTGCAAGCGACGGAATGATTTATGAGCCTTGACAAATCCAATTAGTACTTCGGTTAGTGTTGCCGCGATTTAGGTTACCTGGCGAAGTGTGACGATATTGATCAATGTCACTTCACTTTGGTACATGATATGAAAATGGGAAAATTTAAAACACCGTTAATCGCATCAACCACGAGCCAGTGGCTTTAAGTTGGCTCTTATTTAAAAAACGCAAGCATCACTAGTGGATGCGTAAATAAGGATTTGGCTACAAAAAATAGTCGTAATTTGATTTTCCTTTGTAAATCATGAAAGCGAAAAATTGTGCAGTTTATTGATGTTCGTTAAGATTTACAGGAACACAGAAACAAATACGTTTGAATATT
Source organism: Acanthosepion pharaonis (assembly GCA_903632075.3). Taxonomy (NCBI): domain Eukaryota; kingdom Metazoa; phylum Mollusca; class Cephalopoda; order Sepiida; family Sepiidae; genus Acanthosepion; species Acanthosepion pharaonis. Next base: position 2,749,960 of record CAHIKZ030005437.1, read on the forward strand.
GAATAACTTGGAAAAAAACGACTAATTTCTGTTTTTGGATGACTTAGAATACCTGAAATCAATGTAGAAGGCTTAATGATTAAGTAAATATTAAGTCTAATTTATTATAGGCTAATTTTATTTGATCTTTTGTTTTCATCTTTCTTGCTATATTCATAACGTTTCGGATGTTGATCCCTCATGTTTTCTCAGGCTTACTTCTTTAACGTTCCTGAAAATTTGAAGTGAACATTTTATCCATTCCACGACAAATGTTAAAATTAATAATTAAAAAAAAAAAAACTCTATTCGAGGAAATTAGTGAATATGTAAAGTAATTGCTTTTCTTCACTTAAAAATGAAATATTGTATGAGAAATAAATAATTTCTAGCATTTTTTCAATACAGTAAAACGATATTTTAAAAGTTATTTTTTTTCTCTCGTCTTAGTTAATTTTTGTTAATTCGTCATTTTGATGACCTTTGTTCGACAGAGAAGGGTAAAGGGATATCAATGTCTGATACAAGATATCTATCTATCTATCTATCTATCTATCTATCTATCTATCTATATATATATATATATATATGAAGATGGCCTGAAGTTTGCGATGAAGCATAAAATAGACTATCGGCGCTAAGTGTTGACCTCAGTATCGTACACTTTTATATATACATTCTCTGATATTGAGCACTTTTATCCATAAATATAGTATACATTCGAACTCTGTCTGTCTGTCTGTCTCTCTCTCTCTATATATATATGTATATATATATGAAGAAAAATCATGTATAACAAAGAATTTTGGCGGGCTTGGAATTTCCTTTTGCGTCCTACATATTTTGTATAACTTGATTTTCGTTTCATATATTCAATCCGTCAGTGATCTTTTTCAGACACGTATATTCTACGATTGGTAGTATATTTCACAGAACAATCCATCACGTTTGCACCTTCGTGAGTGGCTGTTTCAGATGGGTTTTCGGCCAACAAAATCACTAGATGGGAGACATCTCTAAATGTCACGTCTACTGATTCATGTGTGCTGCTTTTCTGTTCAGGATTTCCGATATTATTTCGCTGAAGCTGTCCTGTTGCACTAATTGAACCTGGTGCCGGCAGTTCATTTGCTTGCAGACGTGGACGCCCAAATCGAGGTAGAACGCTAGCATTATTGATTTGGTGCATTGTTTGGATCAGCCTAATAACTTAACTCTGAACCACATCGAACTGTAAAAGTATGTCGTGTTGACAGCCCATGACGGTGACAACTATTGATGTTTCATTTAACACTCAGAGAATAAAAAAAGACTTCTTTACATATTTCCCGCGTATAAGATTTCTAAGTGTTCATGGTGATTCTTTTTTGTTTTCTGACATAGCATCGTGTAAATACCAGTTTTGTAATATTGATTAACTCATACCTAGAATTTGATCCTTCACCACTCTAAATACAAATCTAGTTTAGTAATCAGTGGAAATACTCTATAGATATTACTTTTTAAATGATTTGACAAGGTTTGGCATGCTGGAATTCTTCCCAAGTTGAAAGGTTACATTATTTCTGGAAGTATATTTAAATGATTAATCTTTCTTAGCAAATTGGGAAATGAAAGTTATCTTAAATGTTCACTCTTCTAGATCTTTTTGTATTAATGCAGGTGTCCTATGTTGTTTCTACTTTCCATCAATGACTTCCATGGCAATTCGGGATCTATTCTGATGAAACAACTATTTACACCTATCTTTACAATAAGTCTAATCGATTCAATAAGGTCAAATTTGTAGCTGATTTTAGAAATGACTTAAAATCTGTTATTAATTGAGGCAAGGAATGACTTGTTAATTTCAACGACTCCAAAACGGAACTTCTCTTTTTAATCATCTTAGAGAACCATTTTTCTTCCAATCAGCATGGCTGATGCTAACCCCCAGGAGAGTAATTCATTGCGCCTTCTCGTTAACATTTTTTGCAGACATGAAGTGAAAAGGTTATACTGAATCAACTACTAGGTTTGCTGATGGGAAAGTTGGTTCACTGTCTTGTTCTACAAATTTTGTTTTCGCGGAAATCTATCTTAGATATTTCTAAGTCAACCATTTGTCCATACTTAGTATATTGATGCTATATCTCGTTTTATGTAGCTATTCTGATTATCTTTCCTCTATGGTACCTAAACTTCAGGAAATCAAGCGCAGTACTAGATTGGTCACAAGGTTTCATCATTTTACAGTTAAAATGGCTAGATGTAACCGTATGTTCTATGCTAATAGTTTCTTCTATCGTACTTCTAGTTCTTGAAACATATAAATTCATTGTCATTTGTTATCTCTTCTTAAGTACTGTTGTTTTATTATTTTTTCTCTCCTTAATAGTGTTTATTTTTTTCTGATATTCTCTCACACTCAGTAACTCATTGAATCTTGGTAAATTTTCTTGCGGGTGAAATGAATAATAAAATTCTGAGAATCGCCATGGATAGTGGAATGGTTTCCCTTAGTATTTTCCTTGGTTTGGAGTTTAGAGTTTTCTTTCTATTACATTGGTTACCACCCAAGGCCAAAGAACTCCGTCTACCTTTCTATTTAGTCCATAACTAATTACATTTGTTACGTAATAATACTTAAATACACGTTTTGTTTGTGTGTTTGTGTCTGTCTCTTTGTCTGTCTGTGTATCTATCTATCTGGATAGCTAGATAGCTAGACAGATATAGAGACGGAAGGTTTTGCAAGGGAAAAATTCAGGTTTTATTTACAAATGTCTGAAAACACTTCAGTTGGTGATCTATAGAACTTTGTGCGGATAGAAAACGCGTAAAAACTTCATATTAGCCAGCAAGTAAGTGAATAGCAAAAACCCTATAATACCCGTCTCTAGGAATTGAACCATAAACCTTGTAATTTACAGATAATATCCAATTTGATATTTATATTTACTCTTTCTCTGTCATGTAGAAATTACAATTGCTCGAATGATTGCCTCAAACAAAAGTAGAGAACATAATCTTGTAGCATTAGTGTCTAGGCGACCGGTATCAAAGAGTAATTTAGTGCTAATCTCAAGTCATAATAAGTCTTCGATCGAATTGAAGGGGTCAGCTCAGTGAAGAATTTACCAGCATTTTCTCTAAATGCATACAGCAGCCATTTATTCGATCATTACCATTATCAATGAGCTTATTATTCTAAAGACGTATTAGAATTAAAATATGCAGCTATCAAACGGTATTAAGCGATGGCTTAGGGATTTTGCTGAAATTTTAAAGGTTTGTCGCTATTCAGATAATTTACTGAATGTTATTTGCAAATCAATGTGACGAACAGTAAATGTTTCGCTGCTTTTCTATCAAAGATTTAAACGCTAAAAGGAAAGCGGTGATGAATGTGAAATAAAGAAAGAAATAGAGCGCAAATTCATATTTTCAGACACAATGTAACTTTACTATTCTCAAAAGTCTGTTGTAGGTGTGCAACAAGGAATAAGAAAGTGATACGTTTGCAAATCTTTATTCAAATTAAGTTTGACGACTCACAAAAGGATTCTGAGTACATATCTCTATATAGGGAGAGTTCTAATAGGGGAAGTAATCGCTTCTATTCTGACTATTAATGCAAAATATAAGATGAATATATAATAAATCTGATGACGTAATATGAATATTACATGACTGTTTTGTAGTAATATTTTTGGTTAGTTTCGTTAGTATTAAAAATTATAGGTCCTTGTGAAAGTGATAAATGCAGCCAAATATTGCAAGGTTTTTGAAAGGATGTTATTTTCTTAGATTATCATTGCATTCCTCCTGGGTGATCGCTTGAAATCTCAGTGATCGCTACCTTCAATGCAGCAATGGCGCGAGGGTTGCCCTGGTAGATGCATAATAATAGTTTGGGAAAACTATATAAAATGATTAAACACCTTTGTTTTATTAAGACGTTAACATTATCTATCTATCTATCTATCTATCTATCTATCTATCTATCTATCTATCTATCTATCTATCTGTAGCAGCTGAAACCTACATAGAAGTGAAACATTTTGGGTAAACTACATAAAGTGATAATACACTTTTATTTTGTTAAGACGTTAAACCCTAAAGTAAAAAAATCTGAACCCGGTCGAAAAACGGCGGATGTTTGCAGGAGCAGAGCCTACTAATTTGGCTGAAAACTACCAAAAATCAGGGAGGCTCCACGCATAACTTCCAAAATAAATTGGGCTAATAAATAAAATTAACACAAAGAGACTTTTGATGTTAGGTGAAACCAAAATTTCCACCAGAATCTCAGAGCTCGGTCAAAAGGTTATAAGATGACATCTCTGAGCGAGAACCAGGAGGGCGACAGGGGAGTGCTGAGCAAAAGATTCAACAATGCGTGACGCGTGAAAGTAGTAGTTAAGGGGTCATCTGATAATGATATTTTCGGCCAAGAAAAGCACAGTAGATTGGCACTGATCTATTTCTGATATTACTATTAAACCAGAATTAAAAACTACCACTACTAGACTTTCTCAAAATTACTACCAATATCCGCCTTATTAACGAATATTCTGTGATACCGAATATCAAGGGACTTACTCGAAAGCAAATAAATAAAAAATATATTGTTTATTTTATACCCGTGAGCCAGTATTCAAATTTCTAAATAGTAAATATTTCATATTATTAAGATTAATCTAACGTGCCTTGGCAAGTCATTGTAGCTGAACATTAGGTTGCTTTTTTAAAACTAAATTAACAGTCAAACAAGTGGTAAGTGAATGTCGTCTTAACAGCGAGGTTTCAGCTGATATAATACGCAAAGTATTACGAAAAGTAAATTTAAACGGAAGTATATCAGAAAAAAAAACAGAGTAAAACATCATTAACCAAAAAACATTGGAATAGTTGATTGAAGTGGTCAAAAGAACAATTAACATGGAATGCTAGAAAGTGACAAAAAGTAAGTTTAGTGATAAAGGAAAGATAGATTTACATTCTGATACAAGCGGATATGTACAAAAGAACAGCTGAAGAAAGAGACAATATATCACCAAATGATAAAAGCCAGTAGTGGACAATAATGGTGTTGGGTTGCATCAAAAGCGATAGTAAAAAGACAAATGTTAAAAGTTCATGGGAAACTAAACAGCAAAAACTATTAGTTTAATATGGACTAATCTTCTAATAGACTACGAAGTTGGATAAAATTTTCAGTATGACGATTCTCCTTGCCAGACATAAAGTACAAAAAAAAAAAAAAGAAAAGAAAAAGGTTTGTTGTGGAGGAAGATATTTATCCTTTGGAAAACTGGCCAACACTAAGTCGTGATCTCAATATAATTGAACGTTTCTAGTAAGAACTGAAGAAAAGTGTGATCCAGTGAAAATCACGCAATCTCCAAGAGCTTTGGAATTACATCCAAGAAGAATAAGAAATAATTCCCAATGAGAATTCCTGAACCTTCTTCCATTCAATATCTCATAGAATTGGACAGCTATTCGAACCAACGGCAATAACACTACCGCCATAATTTGATATTTTGTAAATTCTGTAATAATACAGTTCACTTTTTTTACAAAAAGAAGAAAAAAAATTGATTTTTAACTATTTAAGTGAAGAACTAAATGCTGAAAATTTCTTTTTTTTAGCACATCTATGCCAAATATGGTCTATCATCAACGATACCCACTGCAACGAAAAATGCAGTAACTTGTGCTCTGTCCCTCAAAAGTCAGAAATCTACTGAGAAAAGCACATTGCAAATCACTCTTGATGTTTTGGTAAATTAATTTACCAAGGTCTAAAGGTTTTGCAGGCTAGTGTATATTCCAATCATTATCTGCATTTGTAAGACGTTATAAGCTGATGTTCACATATTGTAGTTCACTAGTATATATATATATATATATATATATATATATATATATTAAGGAGATAAAAGGCCGAAAAAGTTTTTGATTATAATGTGTTTTTGTTTTATATAATTTATTCTGTATATTTCACGATACGAGTCTCGGGTCTTGTAACATTCTTCAGGCGAAGAATGTTTATTTCCACATATTATTAAAATTAATGAATTTCTTCTTCCTATGGATTTTAACCATTTTCTTTTGTGTGTAGTAGTAGTCATCTGAATCCATCTTGGACTAGCCGAAAACAGTTCTTCTGGTTGAGGGGGTAATAAAACAATTAAATTTCGTCAGAGAATAGAACGAAAGGAAGGTATCTTTGTCCTTATTATTTTATGTCCCTCTGTACCTTTTCCTGGTGTTTTCCTTCCTCTATTCTATTTGTGTATTGTGTGTGTCTTTGTTAGAATGTATATATATATATATATATATATATATATATATATATATATATATATATATATATATATATATATATATATATATATATATATATATATATATATATATATATATATATATATATATATATATATATTTAAATATATATTTAAATATATATATATATTCCTTCTTCATACATATATATTGTATATAAGGAAACCAATATAGTATATATATATATATATATATATATATATATATATATATATATATATATTCTATAGTGTGTAGGGTTCGTATCTGTGTGTGTGCTCGCGTGCGTGTGGTCCGTCTAGTGTGTTTTTACCAGTATGTATGTGTTTTTTTACCAGTATGTATGTATATATACATATATGTATTTTTACCAGTATATATGTATATATTCGTTCTCCATAGATATATATTATTATGATGAAAACTATATAGTAAATATATTTATATGGTGTGTGTGTCTGTGGTCCGACTCGTGTGTTTTGCCACTACGGGTATCTGGTGTGTGCTTATTTTTTGCTACTTTAAATTTGTCTATGAAGCTTTTTGTTGCATTTGGAAGTATGAGTAATCGTGTGTTTGATATATTGGCATTATTTTAAAGTTACCCTTTTGCATTTGTGGATGTGTTGTGACACAAAGTGTTTCTGTTGTCTGATAATTTAATGTTGCTTTTGTGTAGGGAGACTCTGTTGTTTAGTAATTGAGTGATACTTATATAATATTTGTTGCATTTTGTGTACCCGAGTCCATAAATTACATTTTGGTGTTAACATTTTAAGTTTTTCTTTTTGCGAATGTTTTGTGGGGTTTTCAAAAGTATAGGAGTTTCCCTCTAAAATTATGTCTTGTTACATCTTATGACACCTTGTATTGTGTGTTGACTAAATGTAGATTATATTAATATTTGTTTTAGTTTTTTTGGTTGGCTTTTGGTTTTAATTATTTTGGTTGTTTTTAGTATATCTTTCATTTTCTGATTCTTTTTAAGCAGGCCTAGGTTTCTTGTTATTTCTGCAAATAGTTCTGGATTGTTCTTGTAGAGACGTATACTATAATTTGTTCGTTGTTACGTTTCTTTGAGTTTCGGAGTTGGTCTAAATGTATTATTTCTGCTAGTTCAAAACCCTTATTTATTAATGGTGTGCGGTATCCTCGTTTTTTAATGGCTTTACGTAATCCTTCTAGGTGGGTTTTTCGGAGGTTTTTGTTGGTCACTATAGTACAAATCCTAAGCGATAGGGAATAGCGGATGGATTTTAGACAGCATTTTAGGTGATGGCTCTTAAAATGAAGATATTGTTGAGTGTCTGTAGGTTTGTGGTAGATATATGTGATAATACGCTTACTTTTATTTCTGATTAGTATATCTAAGAATGGCAGTACGTTAAAGTTATGTTCTTGGGTGAATTTGATCTTCGGTTGTAGGTTTTGGAGTAAATTGCATATTTTGTTAATGTTGCCTCATGAGAATCTCCAGAAGCAGGGACCACCTGTCCAACTAGCAGACTCAATAACTACAACTATTCTACAACTATTTACTAAACAGATTAACAACTACACCAGAGACGATATCCACTTCCTTAGCCACGTACCACAAAAAGTAGATCCAGTAACATTGATGGCAGTATTTGACTTTAGCAGCCTATATAGCATACACCAGGCAATCTCATTATGGATTGTCAAACGCCCAGAAATACTACATCCCAGATTCACCAAGGAATTCTTTATTAATAGTCTAGACCTAATCCTGAACAACAACTCTTTTGAATTTGATAAAAAAAAGACTATATTCAAACGCCAGGTATTACGATCAGAACGAAAATAGCACAACCATATGCCACCCTAACCTTAACTTATCCAAAGGAAAAGCTTTATTAACAGATAGAGTAAAATTATAGAGAAAATATGAAAACCCACGTTACTAAATCATGGTCAAAGATACTTAGATGATAGCTTCATTTTCTGGAAATCCTCATGGGGTAATATTAACGAATTATACAATTTACTCCAAAACTGAAGTAGTCTTTTAGGCCCAAACGATCAACGCAGTTGTCTCCCAAGTTTCGATTCTCGGTCCAGCCCATTTTCGAATTTACATAAATGATCTGCTGAAGAGTATAGACCGATCATTTGTGAATATCTGTGCTGATGATACAACACTATATGGGTGCACCTTCAAAAACATAGATGAATAGAAAATAGAACTTGGCAGTTGATCCCCCCACCTCTGACCTAGCTTTAACATCGTAGTGGTGGGGAAAAGGGGATGGTCACATTCAATGCCTCAAAAACCAAACTAGTGACGTTCCATCATCACCTAGCGGACCAAGAACTTTCACCACTTGCGATGAAGTGGTGTTCCCTCAAGGAGGGCCCGTGCCATGAGCGCCTATTGGGATCTAGACTCAACTTAGTCATCAAGTGAAAATCATATATAAAATACATCATACTGTAGAAATGGTAAGTTCCTTCTACCGCTCATTACGTAACTGACGCTTCCTGTTATCGTCTACATTTGCACAAGAACCAGATCTGGCTGAAAATTGAGTACTGCTGACATATTTGCGCAAGAGCTGTCCTGTCCTCACAGAACTTATGGATGATTAATTATTATACATGCTGTAACCCCTTTCGCATAGAGGAAACGTCTAAAGTATCTCGCTACTCTATCTCTATTCCCATGGAAAGTAATGCAAGTGATGATGTTGGGACCTCGTTACATTTTGGTCGGGTTAAGTCACCATGGCTTCATAATAACCCGCCTTTCTTTTGATGGAGGATATCCCCTCCACATGGCCTTCCGGGTGTCCATGTACTCCGTCTGAAGCCTCAGTGTTTTAATGGCAAACACGCTGTCGGCTAATGCTTTTTCAGACATCTCTGTTTCCAGCAGGATGTCCCACAAGTCATTTCACCTGCGGACCCAATATTCAAGGCTCTGAGGATCTTTTTTGCTGTTGACAGCAATGAATCTTCCCGTCTTGACGTCAGCCGTCAACAGGGAGATGGTCCTTGTATTAACTGCCCCCATCACAGAAGGCACCGCCAAAAGTTCAGGGTCAGAAATGAAGAAGCTATACTCCCCTCTCAGGTATTTGTAGTAACTAGGTAGTTTTGGGGGCATTCCCGCCTCTCATACGGATGTCGACCGCGTGGTGGCTAATGGCTCCTCTTGCTAGGGTACGTCCGCTATAGCGGGAGGATATTCCCCTAAAAGAAAAAAAAAACAGTTAAAGTTCGCAAAATCAAGTCACAAAAACAATTACAATTGTAATACTTACTCATACGACGAATCAACAATAGCTCTAAAACAAAAGTTCCCAACTAGCGTCCAGTTGGCAGACAAAAAATAAATACGTAACCCACCAAGCTCGAAATCGTTATACTCGCACCACATGATGTTCTTTGCAAGAGTTATTGTATAAAGTATGCAATTGTGGTACAAGACCGAAAAAGAGGGAATTGGGTTGAGGCTGGGCGTCACTTGCTATCCTATACCTAACTAATTTGATTCACGAACCATTCTCTCGTTACAATTTGCATATTCACCAAAAGAACTTATCCGTCATCATTCAATCCTCCATATACTATAATACCTCATACACTCAAGGTACCTACAAAACGCACCACATGACATAAAAATTTCATGATCATAAAGTTCTATACATAAAAATTTATAGAGGATATACAATGAACGGGGAGGGGGTCAACCCCAAAGCTAAAATATATCAAAACAAACAAAATAAGGATAACTGGTGTTAGCTGAACCCGTCCATCCCTCAAAAAGATTTAAGTGCAGCCGCTTTAGAGAAAATCAAGAGACTCCCTCGCTAAGGGAGAGGGGAATGATAAAATAAATACGCCCATGGGGAGCGAACAAAGCTGATCCAGTCGACATAAAAAAGGAAGGCCAAAAACAAATTGGGAAGGTGGTGAATCTCAACTTGTATCATAACCAAGGAAGCAGCCGGGAACAACACTTACTCACATTAACTGGGTGCTCAAAAGGGGTCTACCCTAATCAGTGGGGTCTACTGGAAACCAACCCGATGTGACTTAGGTGGACCTAAAAAAGAAAATCAAGGCTAGCCCCGTTCAATCGAACCAAGTTCGCCTGTCACCCAACTTTCATTGAAATCTGTCAAAACCAATCGTTTTCTATCAGTTCTAATCTTCATCTTGGGCTGGTGCTCAAAATATAGAATCAGATCCTGATGAGAAAGATTGCTGCCTCGCAAGACTTCCTACAGTCTTGTCGTCCAAATCACCATACGAGCCGTGGCCAGCAGCGATAGAAACACCATCCATTTCCACCCAGAATACGCGGTCGACACATTGTCACACATGTACGCACGATCAATGAGCACGAGCTTTCAGGAGCGATACGAGCCGTCAGCACGCCGACATGGTCCAATAGGTGGCGGACACGAGGGCAATGGTAGAAGGCTTGCGAAGCTGTTTCCTCTAAGCCAAGATCACATCGTTCACAGTCTGGCAAATCCAACAAGCTCCATATAAATGTCTTGTCATTGAGAGATAGCCTATTCTGAACCAGTCACCAGGTAAGTGAAACATCAGGGTTGCTGAGTTATTCCGCTACTGGCGCCTAAGACGAAAAGGTGCGACACTCGTCCACCGACAAGCCGAGCTGGTCACGTAGTGGAAAATGGATTTTCTGATCGTAGCTTAGATGTGGCACAAGGACAAAAATACGGGACAGTTAATGGGGATCGAACTCACTTTTCACTTGTAACGGATTTAGCGAGGCAAGCTTGCTAACCATTAACACCATGCCGGGGTAACTGAAATGGTGTAATTTTCTGGATTTATCACGAATATTCTACTGAATAAATAGTCCAGAAGGCTTCACCGGGAAAATAATTATGTAAATTACTTTGCTTACATGAATAAATCGATTTAAAACGATATTTTCTAATGTACGAATAATTTTGTCTTTTCCTATTTTGCATAAAGGCCTGGCATCATACGTGCATTAGATTCTGAGAAATGGATAAAAAAAAAAAACAACTAAAAATTAATGTGTGTACGAATAATTTCATCGTTGACTGTATATGTTTATGGATGTATCTGGTGTGTATATATGTTTATATTGTGTGTTTAATATAATTATGTTTCCGCTTGGTATGTATATATGTATGTGTATGGGGTAGAGAATAAGAAGGATGCAATGGGGGTGGTGGTGGAAATAAGCACAACGCTTATGCTTTATAGATGGATTGTGAATATTTGAGTTTTTTATGTTTACATTAAGCTTACATCAAGCATTTCGAAATATTTTCAACCAGTAAAAATTTAATTCCTACCTTTTTCAACTTAGAAATTTCAAAACACCTAAAAATTTTACTATGTAGTAACTTCATGTAAATGTCACTGGAAACGTAGATTTAAAACTTCCGAATCAATAAGATATTGAATTACTTGTAATTTTAACTGTCTTATCCACTTTATTCGTTTGTCTCATCGATATTTCTTTGAAAGTGCATTGACGTTTAATAAATTGTGTACCAGGCCATTAAATTGTGAGTTGAAATTAAATATATTGTATTAAATGTATGTAACTGTAATTGTTCAAATTGTTTTCAAGATGTATTTGCATGACCAAAGATACATTCCAAAAACTAGGCAGTGAATTAAGAAACAGAAAAAATTCGTTAGAAAAGAAAAAAAGAGTACAGAACTGTTACGTGATATATGTCTCCTTGTATGGCAGCGATTGCTGGACAATCTCTTCAACGATGGAGAAGTTACATGAAGCAGGAGAATTGTGGTTGTACAGTAGAATTCTAAGGACCCAACATGTGAGCGACATGGACCCAACATGTGAGCAACAACGAAGTTTTGGAGAAAAGGAAACTTATGCTTAACAGCAAGAAGAGGCAGTTGAAATTTCTGTGGCATATAATGATGAAGGAGGGCTTGGGAAATTTGATACTCACAGGACAGACTGAGGGAAAGAAGGACAGAAGAAAGCAGCCCTTAACGTACTTGATAAGCTTGAACAAATGAATGGTAGAAAAAGGTCTGGGAGAAATAACAAAAAGACTTATTAAGAGTTACAAGGGGCAGGAAGATGTGGAAGGTAATGTTCGCCTACATCCTGAAGGACCACAACACATCAAAGAATATTATTAAAGAAAAATAGAAAATTAAGTTGATCTTATTTATAAATGGTATGCATAGACGTTGTCCACTGAAATTTAAACAATAAGTTATAAAGCAAAATAAGTTCGTGGATCATTTTCTTAGTATATTGATAAAGACTCCAGCCATTCAAGAATTCTAAAGCTATTTTAAAATTGAAAGGCTATTTTTTCAGTCCCGGTAAAATAGAGAAAAACTTGCTTTAAAGCTTAATTTACCGGTCTCGGTAAAATAGAACCATAGGTTATTTTGTCAGTAAATATTTTTTATTATTACGTAAGCAGGTAATGTTAAAATAACAACACATTGATTTAAAATTTTATTTATTTTCACCATCAATTTTTAAGACAATCTTTTCTAACATCAGCTGTTAAAACATAAGTTAAAATCATTTATTCATCGTCAGTTATTAAAGGAAATATGGGTATTTCAAACACTTCATAAGAGTTTCTGCAAATCCCAAATTTTCCCTTTTCAATACGCTTCAGGTGTAACTACTGAAGACAACAGTTACAGACCACACCTCACACAAAAACTGCTCCATAAACATGATCGTTAAAATAATTAAAAATTCTGTGTTAAATCTGTGTTGTTATTTTTAACATCACCAGCGTTCATAATAATAAAGATATTTACCGGTAAAATAGCCTGGGGATTTATTTTACCGTCTAAAATAAACTTAAGTTCATGTTTGCAAAATAACTTATTCGTTTAAAATTACTCATTATAATATAATGGTCTTTCGGAATCTGATTAAGATTTTGTGTGGTATTTTTTTTATGTGATATTTTTCGTCACTATTCTTATTTAGATATACGGATAAATTTATTGCTACAATCATGTTTTTAAAGATTTGGTCATTCCTCCTTTTGCAGATTTGAAACACTCCTGAATGGAATTCACAATAAATTGGTAAACGATCCTGCTTGCTGAGTTAAATACTTTCTTATTTCAAACTCATAATAAATTACTTTTTTAAAATAGGAACATAGGATTTTCTTTCTTAAAAGTTTAGTGTACGTAATCTTTTCCGCCGTACTAAAATAAAAAGATAAACAATAAAACATTAGTTATAGACAAATCTAAAATGAAAGCACCATTTTTACCAAAATAATAAAAAAACAAGTTTTATTAAAATAATATCCAAAATATTTAAGTAATAATAAAAACAGATTGTGTTCATGTACAGATAGTTAATATTTTTTCCAGTACCATTTTGGAATGTTCTTTTGTTAGCAGTCTCACCCAAAAGCTCTTTAGAATATAAAGGAATACCTTTTCGATTACATTACCAGTACCCTTCTGGGAACATTCTTTTGGCAGCAGTCGCATCTATTAGGCCTTTGGAATATAAGTGGAATTCTATTAGATTTCATTTCCAGTAACTTTCTGGGAACATATTTCTGTCAGCAAATCTAAATTTTGGCAACCTCGGCCCCATTTCCTTTCAAACAATGGTCCCGTTTTCTGTCAAGAAATTTATTTTCTTCGAGATCTCACTCATCAGGCATTTTGCACTTTGGTTCCATTTACTCCCAGCGAACGTTTCCATCGTTTTCGAAAGAGAAAGTGATAAGTGAATGAAATTAAAGACACATACCAACTGAGGCGAAATTTGTCTATTCGCCAAAATATCAGCAAACCCACAAACATGGTAAGACGTTCATAAGACTTTTGTTTAGCCAAGGAGTTGCAACATCACAATGCGCAGATGTTAAAAATAACGGCCTTTGGCAACGTCAGGTAACAATAATTTATTGAATCTCGTAAAAGTGTCTATTTTTGGAGCTGTCTGCCAAAGGAATTATCGATAATCAAACAAGACTGAGGTTAATTAAAGTTCCCCTTAAATTGTATTCACTACTGCTATACTTCGAACTTCTTTAACTCTCGTCATGACCATATTTATTTACACTGGAAATTTAATTTCCCCTAATTTTGAAATATGTAGATTAGAATACGATAACGAGTTCAAGTCATTGCCTCTCGATAGGCATTTGAACAAACTATTGTGTACGCCAGTGGAACAAGGACAGTTTTATTATGTTTCTGTCTGATTTCCTGGGTGGAGGAGTTATCATTATTTACATTAAATTCTGAGTAATATCCTCGTATTTATTGTTATTATCACCACGTTTCGACCGTCAATTGTGTCAACAACAGCAGTAGCAGCAGAAGAGGCAGCATCAGGCAAGCGATGACGATATTAGTTTTAAAGCATCAAGTTCCACGGGATAATAGCCTCGTAGATAAAAGAGTTTAATTGCGAATTTTCTGGCATAGTAATTGTGAGTTCAATTAATAGTTCAATCATAGTAATTGTGAGTTCAGTACTTAGACACAGATTGAACAATAAGTAAGAATGTATATTGAATAAGACGTTCTCCCTGAAGCTTAAACGGAATGGCAAACGCCTGGAGCAGGTCGGAAGGTAGAACAGCTGAAACGTTGCGATAATAAGAACAAGGATGAGGACATTGATCTGAACCTACTTCAGGTAAAGTTTGTAATATTTCTGATATATAACATTAAGACATGTTCCTAAAGAACAGACGAATATAAATTCCGACACTTTATTAAGAAAGACCTTGTATATTCTGGGAATTTGATGAAATTTATTCATTGAATAGATTTTCGAAAGAAGTCCTTGTGAATAATTTTATTTTATCATTTTACAAACAATAAACAATACCTTATAGATAAGGATAAGTATTAACAGACAGTTTTTGTAAGGAAAAGAAGAAAAGATACAAAAATAATCAGCAAACATGGGCGTTCGTTGTTGAAAAAGGACGGTTTTCCTATTTATTTTAACTCCTTTCACTCTTCAGT
Source organism: Acanthosepion pharaonis (assembly GCA_903632075.3). Lineage (NCBI taxonomy): Eukaryota > Metazoa > Mollusca > Cephalopoda > Sepiida > Sepiidae > Acanthosepion > Acanthosepion pharaonis. The sequence continues at coordinate 2,765,248 of CAHIKZ030005437.1, forward strand.
AATATCTACTGTTTTAAAAAGCTATGATTAAAATTGTAATAAAACATAAACGTATGAAGAAAGTGAATTTATAATTTTTTGTGCTTGAGAATTTACAACAAAAATATTAAACGCCATGTATTTATTAAATTTTTTATTTACAAGAATAATTTATATTTACAACATTCTTAAAACTAATACAATTGTATTAAAATAATGCAAAACAATATATATCATTTATCAATTCATTAAGACATAAATATGAAAGTTTATAAAATGTCACTAAATTATTAAAATATATGAACCAACTCTAAGGAAATCCATATTATTCACCACTTTTTGATTTGCTAACCATTCCAATAATCAATATAATAAATAAATAGTTTAAATTAAAAATCTAATAAATAAATAGTGTTTTTTTACTTTTGTTGTCTCTTCTTAAGAACAAAGAAAATGTGCAAATTCACTTTCATATCTTTAGATTGCATTACAATTTTAATTATGACTTTTTAAATCAATAAACTTTGCTAATAAGTGAAGGTTGTTAATAATAACTTGGTGTCATGGGGAAAACATCTCTTTGACATTCCATTTTTTCTGAGCACAAAGGTTCATGTTTGCTAAATAAGGCTATAATTGTTTACATGATCCCTAACATTCACTTTAACAATCCTTACCAAATAATACATCATATATCAACATGCAAAACTCGTCTGGAGTCATAACGGACAAATCAATTAATCAAAGAGCAATCTTGTGAAAGTTATTGTTACTTGTCATTCTGCACTTAAAATCTACCTCTTAAAAAGAAGACTAAAAAACAGGACCTGTTAAAATGAGAACAGTTAAACAACTGAAATACAAGTGTGTGTACCACATCCGTTGGTGTAGATTTTTAACAGCGTGGTATCTAGTCACATTTTATTCCTATTGGAAATATTTAACAAATAAGACTATGTAAAAATACTATTTTCTAACTGAAATCTTTCTCTATCCAACAGTGTTATTATGCTTCCTTAACTGTTGCAGTTTCCAGGTAAATGAATGGATGTTATTAAGTTCAGTAAAGCCCTTGGACAATATTTTGCCTTTTTTAAAAATTCGCCCACAAAGGATGTTTTTTCATTTTGTCATTCAGTTAACTAATGTAGGACTGATACAGAGATTTGTATATAATATTTTCCATATTGTCGTCATGGAAAATTACAACGTAAATATGGTAAATTATTAATAACTAGCCATCCCTAGAAAACATGAATTTTTTAGTAGAATGAATCTCAGAAAAAGTCATCATATGAAACATATATTGAACTCTCATTGTATATATCTAACATATACGAATTCGTAAAATCATCTGCAAAGACTTTTGAGAGACGAAACGCATGACTTAGGAGACTTTTTTCATTCTGAGATTCAATTAGGTCTACTATATAGATTTGTATATTATATCTTCCATCCAGCATTTTGTAGAAAAAAACGATAAAGGTTAAGTATCAAACAATATTTAAAAATCAGATTCATTTTTAATTATGTATTTTTGATTTTGATATGATTTAACTCGTGTTTCCATCCCATATTGATTGTAATAAAAAGATGAACCATACCCAAAGACAGTATTCCGCTCAGGCCGATTTTTAGCTGTGAAAGCTCTGTATGCCACTTCCTGAGTCGCTTCCTAGTAGATATAATCGACCCATTAATAGGAAAGTCACCATAGTATGCCCGGAACTCCGCCGACTTTGTGGAAATAATTGAAGATGCTCCCATCCAATCCAACCGGAGGGTGGGCCTGGACATAGTGAGTTTGTTAACCAATGTACCCACGTAGGAGGCACTCTCGGCAGTCAGGGACAGACTAGCCTCGTAACCACCCCTAGGAGAATAGACCAGTATACTAATAGATAACCTCATGGAGATGCTGGCCTTCTGTACGAAAACAACACACTTTGGAATGAGATCGACAGGATGAGGGCATAGCAATTGGCTCGCCATTACCACTAGAACTGGTAAACCTATATATGAAATACTTTGAGAAATGTTATTAGAAACTACATCACTAAAGCAAACCCTATGGCTGAGATACATAAATGACAACTTCATACTCTGGTCACAGCAAGAAGAAGTCCAGCTACTACTGGACCATGTTAACTCAATAAAATCATCGATAGAGGTCACAATGGAGAGAGAAAAAACAAGAATCTAGCATTCCTGGATATACTCATATTTCTAACAGAGCATAGGTTCAAGACATCCGTATACTGCAAGCCTACAATCACCGGTCAATACCTCAACTTCAACTCGCACTACCCATACAGTGTAAAGAAAAGGATCGTCCGCTGCTTACAACATCGAGCAAAAGTCATAAGTGGTGACCCAGAGACATATGAACAAGAAATGGTCAGCATAAGTTGGATAAAACAGAGAGAGAAGGTTACAAGAGGATAACAACACTGAGATAACAGCTTCATTTTGCCAGTCTTATGTGAAGGGATTATCGGAGAAAATACAAAAATCAGCGGTCCATATTGTTATGGGACCTTACCCATAATAACATAATGGACTATTCCATATGTAATAAATACTGCGCCTCAAGAGGAAGCATAAATTCCAATGTCTTGTAGTAATTGTCTGAACGTGACTCTGTTTCGGACTGCCTCTGACTCGACTGACTCGCTCGCTATGACTGACTGACAGACTCCTGACGGACTTCACTCCAGACTTCAGACTGAACTCTTTGTGACCTCTTGAGGCGCAGTATTTATTACATATGGAATAGTCCATTATGTTATTATGGGTAAGGTCCCTTAAACAAATAATATCAGAAAAATCTTCAAAAGTGTTTCAACACTTCGCAGACACCTCTTCCGTGGTAGAGGAGAACATGACTAAGAGCTGCGTGTACAACATCCCGTGCAGCTGTGGTAAGAAATATAAAAGAGAAACAGGCTGTCAAGTGGTAACACTGGGGGAAATTGAAAAATCAGGCGTAGGTGATCTAATATGGGGGTGTACGGGAGATCACCGCATCCTGTGGCATGAAGTTGAAATAATAGACAAAGTACATCAGTGGAAAACTTAAGGAATCAGCACATTTGCTAGGCCAAAAAATTTCCTGAGCCGAACAAGCATAGAAATGAATAAGATATGGGAACCAGTAATAAGCAGTGTTAGAGAAAAGCAATGATTAACAACGAAAAATTGCGATATATGCTCTGGTAATTTGAAATAAATAATAATGGAGAAATTGCAATATGAGCACTATTAAAAACGGTAGCTGAGACATTAAGTTTATAAGTCGTAGAAATTCATACGTAGATGTCTTCAAGGACGCATGGCTCAGTGGATGAAGCTTACATCCAGAGACTTAACCCAAAGAGTTGTGAGTTCAATACCAGTCTACAGCGGTGATGAACCAAAAAAAAAAAAAAAACTTTGAGAGTGGAGTTAATGAATGAGGCATTTGAAAAAAGAACGCCACTTAAAACTAGAACTATCTACAAACATTGGGTTCGTCATTCCAATCATCTGAAGAGTACAGCGATTGAAACGTTGTGAATATGGCAATGAGGATAATGTAAACTAACTTATTCAATGGTTTATAGCTCTTCTTGTTTTAAATATTTACAAGAAGTTACAGAAACATCTTGAAATTATCGGGTGGATATATATATATTCGCTTTTTTTGAGAGGAAAATTATTATTATTGTTATTATCATTATTATCATAGCTCTTCGTAATGTGTGAACTTGTGAGTACAATGTTTTACATTTTTTTAATGCATGGCTTACGAGTGATCCTTTCAATGAGACTCTCGGAAGGTTTTCCAGTCAAACCTGATATTGCCGATATCCTCACGTGTCACATTTTTGAGATTTCGTTTTCAAGGTTCTAGTATTTGATAGTGTTTTAAGATTTTCAAAGATACAGTATAGTCTGTAGGGACTGCCATGTCAGTAAGAAGGCATATTCTGTTTTTGTAGTCTCTGATCACAATGCCTGAACGATTAGGTTTCATTGTTCTGTCTGTGTTTATTGTAAAGTCCTATGAAATTATTACAGGTCCCATGCCTGTAAGCGGCTCTGGTTGGTGTTCATACCAGTTTCATGCATGTTCCTTTCTGTAAAAGTTGCAGATTTTATAATGCAGATATATGTCTACACCGTCATGTTGTGTTTTATATTCAGTGGGTACCAATACTGTGCAACCTAATACAAGATGATCAATTATTTCTGGATATTTATCGTACAATCTGCATTTTGTTTTAACACAATTTTTCAGTAGGTGAGCTTTGCAAATTTTGGCTAGCAAGGACTGTTCCTGTGCAGCAAGAAAAAAAAAACCCTTCCATTTCAACATTTGACACTGCGTAACCACTGATAGGTACGGGGTTTTGTCTACAACTTCTTTGGCACGGGTAGAATATTGACCATAAAGAGGCTTATCTTTCCATTTTTTCTGCATTTGGTACATAGCATTTGCTTTTGATATCTTTTTTTAGGTTCTTTGCCGCTACAGTAGGTGTATTATGGTTTATTTGTACTTATTCACCCACTTGAAATTACCTTTTGAATTTGTTTTCATTATTACTGAATAAAGTTTTTTATTTCTTTCATGTTCTTTGACACAGATCATCATACAATCTTGAGCAGTTTCCATGATGATCTGCATCAAAGAACATGGAAGTAATAAGAAACTTTATTCAGTAATAAATTATTATTATTATTATTATTATTTCCTTTGATTTCTGGCATTTACCTAAGGTTAGAAATGGCATCCTGACACTTTCCACTGACAAAAATAAAATAAAAATAAAGCCGTTCGTAAAGTGTGGGCTGTACTTGTCAGAACAATGATTTGTATCTCTTTGAGGCATAGACTTTCAGGAATACCTTCAAATAGTTTACTGGAATCTTTTCCAACCAATCCTAGGGCTCCAACTACAACAGGGTTTGTTGATGTTCCCATGTGCCACATTTTTGAGATTTCTATTTCAAGGTCCTTGTATTTTGACAGCTTTTTGAATGTCTTCAGAGATACATTGCAGTCTGCAGGGACTGCCATATCAATAAGAGGACACTTTTTTGTTTGTGGGCTCTAATAACAATATCTGGGCGGTTGGCTTTGATTGTTCTGTCAGTGTGTATTGTTGTTGTTATTATTATTATTATTATTTCCTGGGATTTCTGGTGTACACACATTTTCTTCCGTGTTCAAAACAGAAAGTTAATGTTAGAAATGACTCCGTGACATTTTCTAGTGATCATTCTTGTAAAAAAACAAAAAACAAAAACAAACAAATCCTGAGATCATTTACACAAATAAAGCTCTTCGTAATGTGTGAGCTGCACTTGTGAGTACATTCTTTTGTATTTCTTTAATGCATGGGTTACAAGGAATCCCTTCAATGAGTCTACCGGAATCTTTTTCAATCAATCCGAGGGTTCCAACTACTTGTATTATTGATGTCTTCGTGTGCCACATTTTTGAGATTTCCATTTCAAAATCTCTGTTTATAGTTTTTTTTTAAGATCTTCAAAGATACATTACAATCTGCAGGAAGTGCCGTGTCAATAAGAAAGCACATTATGTTCTTGTTGTCTTTGATCACGATTCCTGGGCGGTTAGCTTTAATTTTTCTGTCTGTGTGTATTGTAAAGTCCCATAAAGTTGTCACAGGTCCTATCTCTGTAACCGGGTTTGGGTGATGTTCTTACCAATTTCAGTTTCCTTCCAGTAAAAGTTGCATATTTTCCAGTATTATTATTATTGTTGTTGTTGTTGTTGTTATTCATTTATGGTTAGGTTTCCCTCATCTTATTTTTGTGTTTTTTTAATGCAACTCTCATGACGTTAAGTAAGCAGTATAGATAAGAAATAAAAGAAACAAGATCTGAAATTGCTTGACTTTATCCATCGTACATGTCTTAGTGTGACATCCATGTTCACGATTTGTCTCGGGAGCTACAGTTAGGATGTCATGTAATGAAAGATATATGTATAAAAAATAATATTAATGAAAATGCTTCATTTCGAATAATATTTATTCTGCCTCACCATCTAGCATAGATTGATCTTAACACTGGTAAATATTTAACAATTTAACAATTTTACAATATTTAACCGGCTTCTCTCTCTCTCTCCCTGTCTCTGTCTCTCTCTGTCTCTGTCTGTCTGTCTGTCTGTCTGTCTGTCTCTCTCTCTCTCTCTATCTATCTATCTATCTATCTATCTATCTATCTATATATATATATATATATATATATATATATATATATATATAAAAACAACGAAACGTTTTGGGACAAAATTCTTCAGCCCAATAAACATTTTTGTTTTACCATGAAGTCAGTTTTATCTTAACACTGGTTACATGGTTTGAGAAATATATTAAACGGGTTTTACAGATTTATGTGAAAACGTTAAAGATACATAAAAGTTTTGTTGTTATTATCCACCTCACATTCATATATATATATATATATATATATATATATATATATATATATATATATATATATATATATAAATGAGAGAAAGAGGAAATGGAATAGAACTTCGCTGTTAGTAGCATTTACTTTTTACAAAAGTGCTCAATACAAAGTTGGTTGGTTGTTTTGTTTTATGGCATATCAACCTTAATTACCTTAGTGGGTCATTTAATGCCAACAAAATCTTTGAAATAGATTGATAGCGAGAGTTTGGAAAAAAGTTGTGTATGTATACATATATACTTGAACCATTTTACAATTACTCATTTTTAAGTACAATCAAACTTTTTAAGAATGTATAACTGTTTCTATTACTGGTATATTTTTAGTGTTGCTGATAATAATTTTTCCTTCTCAAATTATTGTTAGTAATATTTTTTTTTATTACAAAGTATTTCTGGTATTAAAACCTAATTTTACATAGGTTTTGGTATCATCTATTTCCCCATAGCTGGGACCCTAACAGGTGCTACCACCCCGGGTCAGGGTGGACCTGGGAACACCAGCAATTAAGAGGTGGTTTCACGCTCCTCAAAACCTCCTGATCAGAGCCTTTGCTGTTGGACGTATTTTATCGTCTTACCCAGAACGCGGATGGACTTTATCGTCATACCCAGGACGGTCAATACAATGTAGAGCGAAATATTATGATTAAAAAGTATGCAATAATCGACCCATTAATAGGAAAATCACCACTACCTGGATATAATTAAAGATGATCCCATCCAATCCAACCAGATGGTGAGCCTGGACGTAGTGAGTTTGTTCACTAAGGTATCTATGAAGGAAGCACTCTCAGTAGTCAGGGACAGTCTGGCTTCGGACTCATCCCTAGGAGAACGGACCAGTATACAAATAGATAACCTCATGGAGATGCTCCCTTTCTGCACGCAAACAACACACTCTGGAACGGGATCGACAGGATGAGGGCGTGGCAATGGTTTCGCCATTATCACCAGCAATAGTAAAGCTATATATGGAATACTTTGAGAAATGTCATTAGAAACTACATCACTAAAGCCAACCTCAATTGTCGACCCAGAGAAATATGAACAAGACGTGGTCAGTATAATCAGTACGCTACAACCTGATAACTACGTTGGGTACATGACAGAAGCTCCAACAAACTGGAGTAGAAGAGTACAAGAGAATAACAACAATTAGATAACAGCTTCACTTTGTCTGCCTTATGTGAAGAGATTATCGGAGAGAATACAAAATCTTTAAATAGGTTCATAACTTCGCAGACACCACTTCCATATAAGACCCTTCCATAGAGGATAACATGACTAACGCTTGTGTGTACGAGATGCTTGCAGCTGTGGTAAGAAATATAAAGGAGAAACAGGCCGCCTCAAGTAAGACTGCAAGAACATCGTAAAGGGGAAATAGAAAAATCAGGCGTAGCTCAGCAAATACGGAGCGAAAAGGGAAATCACCGCAGAGTATATCATTGGAAAATTCAAAAACTTAAGAAATCAGCACATATGATAGGCTACAAAAATTTCCTGAGCCGACCAAGCATAGAAATTAATAAGATTTGGGAACCAGTAATTAGGAGTGCTACAGAAAAGCCGTGATTAACAACACAAAATTTTGATATATGCTCTGGTAAAAAAATAAGAAATAATAATAACGGAAATATTGAAATATGAGCACTGGTAAAAACAGTTGCTGAGACATTAGGTTTATAAGTCCTAGAAATTCATACACAGATGTCATCCCATGGCCCAGTAGATAAAGGTTAGCTCCAGTGTCTAGACTCAAAGAGTTGTGACTTCAGTACCAGCCTACAGCTGTGGTAAACGAAAAAACTTGGAGAATTGAGTTAAAGGGAAATAACTGAGACATCCGGTAAGAGTCATGGCACGTAATACAAGAATAATTTACACCGGTGGACGAAATAAAATGTCCGGTTGGAAATTCCCAACACATGAAGAAGGCCGGAGAGTACAACGGCCGAAACGTTGTGAATATGGCAATGAAAATGAGGATAACAATCCGAATTATGCAAATAATGTAAATAATCATAATACTTCATCTCAGAGGCATATACAGATACTACATTATGATATATAACCTATAGACTAAAGTATAAACACCGATACTAATGTTTTCCTATAGAGTTAATTGTAAACCTGATCAACTTTTATAAACATAACCAATCGATTTAAGTATAAATCCGAGCAATAGCTTAAAGGCTCAATTATTAACCAGACTAAGGTTTATCTCTAGACAGATGTATAAATCTGCAGAGCGAATAATGCAAACAATCAAATTTTGCATATAGTCTCAAGTAAAACCTTGACTAATATTTAATTTTATAGTCATATAAAATCTCGACCTATACTTCCATACAGACTCAATGTTTACCAGTAAACTGAATTATAAAGACTACCTGTGTATTTATACAGACTCAGTATAAAACCCTACCAATGCTTACCTAAAGAATCAAGTAGACATCCGACCAATATTTATAGACGCAAGTAATATTTTGACAAATATTTTCATACAAACTCACGTATATATATATATTGTCATGAATACTGTTGTTTATCGTTGACAAGATCATTCTTTATCGCTTCGATAATCTTTGCTATTTTCTGTTTATAACTGGGCCAATTTATTCTAAAATAGTGAAGAATCTTTTTCTTCTTTATTATTTACACATTACCTTTGAATATCATCTCTGCTGTGTGGTTCTGTGTGTACGATCATCATGTCTCTTTCTCGCTGATCCAATGATTTCCTTTCCTTTTAAGTTTAGCAACAGTCAAAAATACGTCACTATGGATACGATGTTTTCATACTTTTTATTAAATTTCTTTTATCTTTTTGTATTTGTAAGATTTTCAAGCGGCAATCATTCCATTTTTCTTTGATTTCATCTTGCTTTACTGATTCATGTACTAACATCCTAACTACTTGGATGATTCTCATTCAGCGGCTTTATAATTATGTTACCCTGGAACGCAAATCCATTAGTCACAATTTCAACTGGAGCAGAAATGCATGCATGCTGAGAATTCCATATTATACGCTCTCTACAATTATAGAATGCTTTAACAGATGTTTCTATTTCATGTTTTAGATTTTATAATAGAAAAAAGGACATATATTGATATTGCTATCATCCTAGACTTTAAAATCTTGAAGAGTGATATCCTATATATGAAAGAAGAATAATGAGTTAAATGGATTTCCTTAGTTTTCATCTCTCAGTATTAACACTTGTTAGAGATCCTGTAACAACAACAACAACAACAACACTAATAATAATCATAATAACAACATATGGAGAAGTAATTACCATATATCCTGCAGGCAATCCAATCTACTGAATTATCAAAATCAGAATGTGTATGACTGTCAATATGCAGTTGTAAGAGTTTGTTTTTTCTCATTAAAAAAGCTATTCACCATAACCTGGCATCTTGGCTTCAGTCACTTTCCAACCGCCATAAGATAGCTTCCTTGTGCCTTTTCTATAAATATTTTCATGATAATTGTTTTGATGATTTCTCCTCTTTGGTACCTAAACTTAAGAAATCTAAGTGTATTCCTAGATTGGCGGCGAGGTCTCATCAGCTTACAGTTAAAATGACTAGATGTAAGCGTAATTTCTCTGCTAACAATTTGCTTTCCAGTCAACGTTGACCTTAAAATTTTTTAATGCAATTTCAATCTTCCGTCATTTTAAATCCCTCTCCTTAAAAGTTTTCTTTTTCTCATATTCTTTCAGGCTCAGTCTTAGTGTATCTTAGTGGCTTTATTGCTTTGCTTTGGATGAAATGATTTAAAAGAGTTTCACGCTATTCTTCATTGTACTGGAATTGAAATTTATCATATTTTCTCAATCTTGAACATTCTTAAGGAACTCACGAACGTCAGTAATTATCCATATATCTTGTAGGCAATCCAATTTAAAACTGAATTATTATTCAACAAAATCAGAATGTATATGACTATCAATATGCAGTTTTAACATGTTTTTGCTAGGGAAAATGCTTTCACGGTGTATTACAGAAGTTTTTCCTATATTAACTGGAATAATTTACATCATATTCACGTCTCATCCGGTCCGCATTCATAAGCACACTTTTTTACACGTACATCTAGCAGAGACTTTTGTTTTTAGTTATTCAACTACACGTTATGTGTTGATCATTAATCTTTTACTAAGACTTGGTACAGAATATGGATCATTAACTGTTTTAAATTCGAAACTCATGATGCTGAATGTTGAATATATATATGCCTGACACGCTCCTTTTATAAATGTTTAATTTACATGACTTGAGCCCGAATGATAACGATATGTTGCATTACTTTAATAGATATTCCTTTTTACATTTAACAAATCGACATGCAAGTTTTCTCTTGTATATAAACCATTTCAAACGTACAGAAAAAATACAGAAATGCAATAAATATGACATATCATATTTCTTTAAGCATTTCACCTAAGCAAGGCGGGAGTGCCACTAGCACGGAAGGGGTTACAGAGAGTGGGAGAAAAAGTAAAGAGGCGTGATAGAAGCAAGGATGAAGAGACGGACGGGGAAGAGATCAAGGCAACTGGATATATCGATTGACATTACTTTTGAATAATTGGAGATTATAGCTATCAGGGAAACAAGTAATAGAAAATGAATTCCACAGAAGGGAGGTGCGAAACATGAAGCTATTAAGTAGAAGAAACGGCTACATTTAACCGTTACGACTGCGAAAGGGTGCGTTGAGATACCAACCTAGTAGCACGTTTAAATTCATGCAGTTTAGTAACTAGCGAAAGTAACTCGTCGGGGCAGTTTCCGTGAAAGTATTTGTAGAAAAGACAGAGGGAAGCGACTGCATGTCTGTGAGAGAGCGACTGTAAACGAGATGCCAGATCAGGGCCAATCACATTGCATATTCGTCTCTGGATTTTGTCGAGGACCTTAAGATGAAAGCGGGGGCTCCTGACCATATATGGCAGCAGTATTCCAGGCAAGAACGAATGGTTGATTTATAGATTTGAAGGATGGACTCGGACTAGAAAAACTTTCTGACGCGACACAGAGAACCAACTTTCCTTGCGGTAGATGAAGCTATTGATTCAACTATGTTAGTCTTTTGCAAATCGCTAACAGTGGGGGAAGAATCATTGCGAATAATTGAGTTGGATATACTAGATTTAGTGTAGTATATGATTAACTTAATTTTTTGCTAGGATCTGTTGTGGATATATTAGTATTTACTATTTTTTTAGTATATTTTAATTTTGTTTATAATTAGTATGCATTTGATTACGATATAGGAGATTAATATGTTTGAGATTAATATGTTTGAGATTAGTAGAAGCAGTATTATGTACTATTTGTTTAGTATTGAGATTTCTAAGAAAGCATCTTATTTGTTCATCGACTACATAGTTTGGAAAGCTATTATTAATAAGTGCTTGTTTTATATTCTTTAGTTCACTGTAAAAACTCTGTTTTGTGGATGAATTAGTTTCTGCACGATGCATTAGATTCTTTATAATTGCTATTTTGTAATAATATGGGCATTCGCTCTTGTAGTTAAACGTGTTTATCGGTGCATGCATATAAACAGAAACAGACTATCATCACATTCTTGTCCATGTATTGGTTAATATATTGTACTGTAATTGTCATCTTTGATAATGGTTCATGTAAGCCGAAAGCTTAGATTGGATTAAAAAATATGTATCAATATTGTGATTTTCTTTCTTAGTTTAATGATAATGTTATTAAGCTTATCAGACGTTATGAAAAGAATTTTCATAAAATAAATAAACAACACCTGTCTATATTATTTAATGAAGCATGTATGAATGAAAAAATGCTTCCTAAATAACAATATATATATATATATATATATATATATATATATATATATATATATATATATATATATATATATATTGTCTGGCTTAATCTGCAAATGGTTGATAACCCGTAGAAAATCAATCACTGAATTCTCATAAGAAAAGAAAAAGGCAGTGGGTTCACAAATAGATATCCGAAGCCGTCCGCAAAAAGTTTCTACATTTGGTGGGTCCTTCAAACTTGAACATTATTCAAAACTCAAAAGCAAAGAATTATAGTTATCTGTTTTTCATTTTGCCTTTTTTTAAATAGACCGCTGTAACGTCTACGTCTGGTTTGCCTTTAAATTTTCATGTTGTTAGGCGTGAGCGTGCAGACAAGCTAATTAAAATTGTTGCAACCCAGTAGTAGTAACTAAGATGTTTGCATGATAGCAAGTTATTGTTGATTCGTCAAACAAATCATGTTTTACTTTAGAAGTATTAAGAACTAAAACGTACATCACTATTCCTATATATCTGTAATAAGATTCCCAAAACAGAAAGAATAATAGATAACATAGCTTTGTTTACAGAGAGCAGCCTACAAAAAAGAAATATGTTAAAAAATGAAAATTGTTGGAAACAACTGCAAAGAAATCGAGGAATCATTTATTTCGGGAAGCATGATACAGTCCAAACATTAAATATATGAAAGCTTACGTGGGACTAAATGTTAGGCCCATGTAAGCTTTCGTTGACATCAACTCTGAAGAAAGAAATGAAGGCATTATATCTTCCTATCTCCAGAAACAGGAGATAAGAGAAAGGAAATTTTTTTAACTTTATCAAAGAAAAAACTCTAATTCCGTCACCTATGAAAAAGGAAGTATTTTTCACTTACCTACTTTGGAAAGTAGAGACGAAGAATAGGTATGGGCTGTAGTTTAATCGATGAGAGAAAAAAAAGAAACTAAAACATTTTATATAAAAGTATGAGAAAGCGTAGAAGACAAAGGAAAAAAAGTAAATATTTTCTTCGGGCTGCTATTGTTGCGCCTTTGAAAAGGAGAAAGAGAATTAACAGAAAATTAAAAAAAAAATCTTCGTATTATCATAGGTTAAGAGGCGGAAATATGAAAAAGAGAAAAAAGAGATTTCTTAGGCAGTGACAACTGGACAAGAGAGAGAGAGAGAGAGAAAAATGAAAGTTCACAAAGAAAAGAAGAATTCGAAAAATAAAAGAGTATTAAAATTGAATAGCAAAATACAGACAAAGAAAGGAAAGAACGAGTTTCCCTTAAAGATAGAATGGAAGTAACGAAACAGTGAAAAGAAACAAAGAGAGAATGAAATAAAGAAAAGGAAATAGAGAAAGAAAGATAAGCATAGATGTCAAACTGAGTCCATTTTACCGATTTATAACCTCCGAGAAAATAAACATCTAAATGCCAAGCAAAATTTCCGTAATATGTGTTCAGATTTAACCCTTTAACTTCTTAGACGAAACAAAAATATCAGAACTTCTTAGACGACACAAAAATATCAGAAAATATTCAACTTTCATTGAGAGAATAATTTACGCTAATGTCGGCTAAAATTTATAAAATCCTTTTCTAAAAACAGTTTTTTTGTGTTAGAAAAATTGAAAAATTAGTCCACTCGCTGTTATCGCTCTTTCTAGTATTAACGGATATTTCATTCCAAAACATTTGTTTTTGGTTGTCAGGAAAGTTAACATCTTTAGTATTTCCTTTCAATTTACATATGTTATCCACTTTTGTTTTTGCTGTTGGTGAAAGTGTTCAAGTGATGTCGTTTTTGTTATTTGATTGTGATTTCGTAGCGCCAGTCTGATGAAGGACCATCTTCACAAGGATTTATTCGGTTGAAGCCATTTTTCATCATTGAAACTTGAAACCTTTCGAAAAATTCAAGAAATATCATAAAAAAAAAACGTTTTCACTTCGTGCATACTTTTTCTCTGCGTGTGATTTCTTACTGAAAGGTTTATGACGCAAATTATCACAAGGGAGTATCAACTAGAATAATACGTATATTATTTTTATACCACTTTTGTGAATCTAAATTATCGCCATAGACATGTAAATGAAAAATGTGTCAATATCGAAAGGCGTCGGTATTTATCAAGAACATACATCCACAATTCTTCGAGTCGCAATTACAATTTTAAATCCGTTGCTTTAAACTTTATTGATAATATTGGTTTTACGATTGGTTTCTATACCAAGGAATGTTTTTGCTTTATAAAATCCACCATTAATTTCTACTGCACTTGTCTTTCAATCATTTTAACATTAAGTTAACGTTCGACTCGTACTTTCGAGTTCGAAAACAATTGAAATGTAAATACCTGAAGTTTTGTTTAAATTCTCCAATGAATTTTCAAACTATTTCATTTGATTTCTCTGTTATAACACCTTTCATTCAAAACTAATATTGAGAGGTCAGCTAATATATCTTTATTTAGCTGATGATTCTAAGAGAGAATAAAACAGTATATGCTTAGAATTCATTTAACTCTTAGAAAGAATAATACTTCTTTTACATAATTTTTGAAGAATATCCAATAATTCCCTCGTTTAGTTTTGAATTTAACGTATTTGTATTTGATCTGCATAGGCCTTGAAACTCTTTTAGATTCGTCTGAGATCAAACCTTTCTTTCTTTTGTTTGAAATCAGACTTTTCTTTCCTTTTGCGATTAATCTCACTTACTCACCACACAGTTAGGAATTTCAAATCTATTGTAAAGTACTGACAGCCCAAACAAAAACCCGCGAACGCAGAATTAATAGGTTGTAATCGATCGATTTCATTCAAACTCGTGAGCGTTATGAATGAAATAATACTAGCTTCATCTTGACTGAAGCAAATTTATGAGCGGAAAGCCTCGTTTTAAAAATATAGGTTTGCTTCCAACATGGAACTTATAATTAAAAAAAAACAAAACAAAATGAATTTCAAGCAATCGCATTAGTTCTGTGTAAGCTGTTATCTCGACACCTTAACCACTATCCTTTTAATATTAATGATAATAAATCCTAACACGAATTGAGTCTCTCATTCCAATTTCGTTTTATGCAGTATTTTTCTTCTATGTATCACGCTCATGACTCTCCACAAATTCCTGTTTTTGTAGCTCTTACTAAATCTTGTTTTTTTTTAATATTTCCCTTAATCCCGATTATACTGGCCATTTGCATTAGCTTTTTAGGTAGGTTATGTACTGCTTTCCTCTGTCCCTCTTACGTTCAGTATGTCCTGTATGTGTCATATTCTCTAAACCATCTTTCATCATTATGTGTCTAGAAACTTCAACTATTCCTTTCTTATTTTAAGTATAGATGCTTTTTATTCTAAGTATTCCATTTTTATTCTAAGTATTCCTTTTTGTTTTGTTTTTTCACTAAAAATCTCGACGTTGCTCATATATTCAGTCCAAGTTATTCTCAGCATCCTTCAGTAGAACCAGATTATTGTTGCCTGAAGTCTATTTCTCGTCTGTGTTGAGATTTTCCAGTATTCATTAACATAAAGGGGAACCAATATTACATAACAGTTCAGCATTCTTCTCTTCGTTGCTAATGAAATTCCCTGTTTCTTAATACTTTCTATTGCTATCCAAATACGCCTTCGGATATCATTGTCGCATTTTCTGCTCTCTGTTAAAACACTAGATATTTAATTATTTTTTACTTGCTTGATTTTGTCTCCAATTTGGCTTTACGAAAAAACAATTAATTTTCTAACGCAATGTTGTAGCTGATAAATTCTATATTAACGGTACTTTTCGCATTTTACATATTGATCAGTTTAGAGTAATCAGTTACGTCTAGGCACGTTTATTATTGGAAATCTCTTAAAATTCTTCTCATACCACGTATTTTACAAAAATGGCTGTCAAGGAAAGGAAGCTTTTTATACAGAATTTAAATTTCGCCTTTATTGGAATTTGAATTGTACAAAATTTATTTTGTTACCATTTGTTTTTAAATATCCAGTGTGCAGGCAAATGAAGATCAGTGGTTCGCAGGATCTTCGTGTTAACCAAGTATACGCGATCTAATGAAGGAATGTATTGATCAGAATAATTGTTCATTCAATTTCGAACTATAGACTGGCCTTCAGACATTGTCGCTCCTTTGAATGCCATTCATGTGATGTTAATTGGATATTCTATGAAATTCTAATCGACTTATATGAATTTTCTTTAAACAAGGGAAATTCTCTTGACCAATTTCGTCGAGCTAGCATCAATGACTTCCCGTCAACGTTGTAGCACTATATCTTAATTATTAGGTTATGTATAATAAACTAAAATCATCTGAACGACAAATTAATTGGGCATTGTGAAAAATTTGAATTGATTTTATAATTGTAAGATTAATTTTTACGGATGTCACAATATTTTCTTGAGTATTCGCCAATGTAATGAGTTCAATCCTCACGGTGTACCAACCTGTGATAGAGTTAGCTAAGCTTAGTAAAAAATGAACGATAGATTTTAGGGAACAATGCAGATCTAGCTGTAGCTTGTCGATGAAAAGAAAACAAGAAATTCAAAGTTATTTCAAATATGTTTTATTGTCACATTTGGAGTTAATTTTTTTTCGAATAAAGCCAAAATAGCCCATTAGAACCATAGCTGTTAATGGAATTTTTTCACATTCAGATTCGCTGAAAATACTTTGTAAACAAGAATTTTGTGCATTTCAAACCTGAATGCTTTGCTCAGGTTTGGAATGTATAATATAGATTATGCAGTAGTGTCTCTAATATCTGCATTAACCTGTCCAAACTATGTCTCTTCCATGTACGCTATTGTTATAGTAGATCTGTATATGTAAAATATTAAGTTGCGTGAGTGTCCTTGAACTAGAAATATTAAAGTCGCTAGAAGGTGTATTATTGACTGAATATAAAGACACTACCATCAACGATATTGTGCCATTGTTCTTTGGAGTTACAGAAAACCTTGGTGAGTGTTGGCGAACGATAGAGCTGAAAAGTTATACACAGGATTAACTGACTAGCAGCAGAGTGTAGTGGAGAAAAATAATGTCGGCTGGATAATTCGCCATTATGTGTATCTGAACAGTATGCAAGATGGAAGATAACTATGTAGTCTTCCTGTCGCACAAGTTTGAAAAAGAAGGATCCCTATACGCAACGATCAGCAAATTGTTTAAAGTACAAAATTTAGACATGACTAACTTACTCTTTTGGCATTTTTAATGACTCTGTTTATTTGTCAGGGGCATTGAACGTTCTATTCATTCCGGAAGTGTTCAGCTCACTGATCCTGTAACTGAAGTAAAGTCTTGTCTGTATCATTAGCCATATTAATTGAACTCTACTTTTTTTTACATTTCTTTTATCTTGGAATAGGCCACAAATATATACCTGGTGGGAATTATTCTGCTGATTACAAAAAGACAATTACAGCAGATTAAATACGTCCAAATTCCCCTTATATTAGGAGCATGAAATGAGTCAGATTGTAAAAGGGGCACAAATCTTATTCATTCTGTAAATGTAATGATTTATTGTCAAATAACATTACAAAGCTTTAGATTTTGTCGACCGAGATTAATATTTTTCATGTTGTCCGATTTTATATGTTTCTATAGCCAGCGTTCACTGTGCGACATGTTCCATCAACAATCATTTTCCCACTGGCTCTGACAAGTATGTTTGCTGAAGAGGAAGCGCATGAACAATAATGCAGAATTCTCCTTCGCATTCATCCATTGAACAAACAAGCTCCAACCTTCAAAAGCCATGTTAAACTATAAAAGAATATGTTTTCAGTGGCAGCATAACATTCCTATAGGATAGATATGCAGGAAATTACTCACACTGCAAAGGAAACCAATGACTTTACTTTTTAATTTATTTTACGTTGAATGTTTTCTTTTATCCAAAATGTTTATTAAATAAAAGTCTTTTCTGTCTATATTCCACCGAAGATTGATTAGTAATTTCTTTATTATTTAATCCAATGATCAGCAGACTTTTTAGTATTTAATACACACTCGTTAGATTTAACCAGTACTTCAGTGTTCTTAAATTTTCAGTCAATCCTTTGTTCAAATTTCATTAGGGAACAACGACATAATTTAATATTTCCTTATGAATCTAGTTTCTCTTTAAAAGCCTAGAAAAGTAAAGATTGAAAACAAATGTGTCAGCAATGACATGATTCTCTCTGAACAAGAGAAAATATTATTGATTATCATAATAACCACCTTTTCCAAAAGCCACTCGTTGAAATCCCGCCTTTTTTATCTGATGAACCTTTCAATGTCTTTTCTTTCTTTTCTGCTGCCAAAAATATAGAAATGAATTTTAGATCAATGACAAAAGAGGGATGAAGTGTAATGTAACACATTTTATTGACAGAGGATTCGACTTGATCCTGAGCAGCTGGAGAGCAGATTTTCAAAAAAATAGAAAATAAAAACGTTAATGTTCTTACAAATCGTGTTTTCTCTTCATTTTTTTTACAACAGTCCTTTGTTATCATTCTAATTCCTCATCTTGCCATAATCCTATTTTAAGAAATCTCTGGTGTCAAGTGTTCTACATCATGCTTTCTTCATTTTGATCCTTGACCTTGACTGTGTTAATCAGAATAATTTTTTATTGTAATTCACAAAGTAGAATTTAGCTTTATTATTCCAACAAATTAGGCTGCAAATAAGATATTTCAGAGCTTCCTGTCGCAGTTTCTTTCTCGATTTTTCTGGTTTATATTTCAAAATTTAGCTAATACAAGTGTACTACCAATTTTCCGGTAAGGTGGGGAATTATACCTCTTCTAATTGGAAAAATAACAAGCAAGCGTTTGTAAATGCAAGTTCTAATCATTTTAGCTTAATGCGATTTAGAGTGTTCATTAAACAAGAGTATATTGTTAAATTATTTTGTGCAAAACGTATTGGGCTAGGAAGAACTTAGACATTTCCCTCTAATATCGAATCATGTCAATACGAATTTATACAATTGAATAAAACGTAAATAAAACCTATAAAAAATTACCGCAAACAGACATTTTATGGCGGCAATGCTCCGGGCTGCTGCTGCACCTGTGATGTTTCCCGTCAATCATTGTTTAATAGTTCTATGTTGCAAAATACAAAGTCATTTTGAACGTTTATTTTTCTTTCAAGTTTGAAATTGAATGTAATGTTTCTTTAAGTTTGATCACTGTCAGATATTTTATTATCACCTTCCAATTTCATTTGAGAACTATTAAAGTCACAGATATCCAAGCATATATCATCTGCAGCATCATATTTATTTTAGTCATGGTTGTATTTACTGTTATTACAATTCAAATCTAATTGGAACTACGAGCACATTTTATACATATGTTTATGTCTTTACGTATGTGCGTGTGTTTATATTTGTTAGTCTGTGTTTGCTTGGGAATAGTTGTGTATTTGCTTTCGTCTGTGTATCTGTCTATATGCGCTTTGTTATTAAATTGCATAAAAACAGACATAGGGTTGAATTGCGTGAATAACCTTTGCAATTTCCCCGGAGAACTAAATATTATTTTGCTATCTTCTTCGCTTTACTTTGGTTGCAAAATATTTGCCACTAATAGAAACATCACCGCTTCTAGGTTTATTTTTCTTGCAATAGTATGTGTCAGTCATTGTTTTCCTTGTCTGAATTTCTCTCAGCCTATGGATAGCAGTCAAGAAACAGTTCGTTCATTGTTTTAGAAATAACATTTAATGTTATACATTCAATCATTTGATACTGAAATTCATCTTTCTTTTATTGCTTTATGCTCAACTATGTCATATCCTCTGTGTAAACATTTAAATATTTGGAAGTATCAATCCAGGCAACGGTTAGACGAAGCCAAATGTTTTCTTTAAAATATTGTCCCCTTTTTCTATAATATCCTAATTTTCCAGCTTGCTGTTGGCTATACACTATATAGAACAGGTTTTTCTAAAAAGAAAAATAGGATTATTTTATAATGCATTTATTTGGTAATAGAAATCTGATACAAATTTTAAGAGCCGCTAGTCATTTAGCAAAATTCTTCAGTAAAGTGCATGCGGGGACATAAGAAAATATAACATCTGGCAAGTGTGTCATAATCTATAATACAGAAAATCTATACTTAAATGTGTACATCTGAGAATGTGTGTCTTTATTGATCAATGGAAAAGAACAAAAATAGGTTGGAACACTATTTTTGCATAACAGATATTGGAAGAAGTTTAAAAGAAAAAAACAAAATTTCTGCAATTAAATGCTAAAATATTTCATTAGACACTCCCAATGAGAAATAGTGAGTATCAATATATGAACTTTAAAAATGAAGCGCTGAGTAAAGGTACAAATTCAATAAAAGAAAACTCGTGAAAATTATTAGTTTTCATATATTTCTATTTTGACATAAATTTTATACTGTCTTTTTCTCTGTAATATATATATATATATATATATATATATATATATATATATATATATATATATACACTCCAAAATTCGCTTAAGGATGAAATGGAACTAATATCTTTAATTTAATTACAAAATTAAATTCGAAGATTTTAGTTTCTGTTTTTTTTGAAACATGGTTAGTTCTAACCATGTTTCAAAAATGTGTAAAAAAAAAAAAATATATTTTAAATCAATTAATTTATATATATATATATATATATATATATATATATATATATATATATATATAAATAATGAAAAAAGAACAGTAAGATTTATAATTCGGTGTTCTTATTAATTATTTAAAAAAAAATCAGTGCCTAATACAATTCAGTAAAGCCTAAACATTATAAATTTACTAATTTAAAAATATGATCCCATAGCTACACAGGAATTAACATGTTTCAAAAACAGAAACTAAACTTTAAATTTAATTATAGAATTAAAATCCTTATCTCTGATTCATTTTGAAACATGGTAATTCCTCTGTATCGATGGAACCATATTTTTAAATCAGTAAATTTATAATATATATATATATATATATATATATATATATATATATATATTCAAACTGTTTAGTTTTGGGAGTTGTTAGTTTATTTTCATGTTTTGACTGTGTGAAATCTATTATTTGTGAATTATAGCAGGAGCGCTAATTCCGAGACATCGTGTAATGGGCATGACTGTAATTCGAGTGGGCGACTTCATATTACATTAAACAGCTCCTCCCTGCCATCAATCTTACCTTGTTTAACAATGGTAACGGCTTTTAAAAAAATAGAAAGTCGCCCACTCTAATTTTGTATTGTTCATTTATTTTAGTACTGCTCAGTTATTGCTCGTCCCATTTTGCACTGACTCGGAGTCTGTACTACCCGACACAGAAATTGAACTCGCAATTATAATGATGCTAAATTCATGAAACAATCCTTCAATTCCTGAAACGGTTAGTACGGATTTAGACTCCTGAAGAGAAAAAAAGAAAAACAATACAATATCCATAGACATGAGACAGAGGAACGAGAACAATCTATTACCGTAGATTAATTGAAGGGTTCAGTTAGAAATTATTTGAAGCTTAGCGGAATCGACAAGTAATTGATGAAGGCCGGAGAGCATAACTGCAGGATCGTTGTGATGGTAACAACGATGAGGGTATTAGTCCGAATGTAATTATCATTAATTTGTCATGCCATAAAAAACACACACACAGTATTAAGTACACTGACAACTTTAATAAACAAATATTTATTGCGTAGGAAAAGCTTTAAACAATATGTACGCCTGATTGAAGGTCATGAAAAATTCTCACGAAAATGAAAATAGGATTCAAAAATGCAATTTCGTTAGATTTGAAGATGGGAAGAAACATGGTAACATTTCACCACATTTCTGTATATATATATATATATATATATATATATATATATATATATATATATATGAAGAAGCATAGTTTTAAGATGTGCTATATTTATGGGATAAGGTGCTCAATATGAGAGAGAGAGAGAGAGAGAGAGAGAGAGATAGAGAGAGAGAGAGTATGTAAATATAAAAGTGAACATTGAAGAGGCGACCGGCTGTTTCATGCTAGGCGCAATCGTCAGACCGCGAGTTTTGGGTTTTTTCTCGACTATTTCGTTGAGAAAAAGCTGACACTCGTGGTCTGACGATTGCGTCTAGTATGAAACAGCCTGTTGCCTCAGAGTGCTGACTTTAATGTTCACTTTATATATATATATATTATATATATATATATATATATATATATATAATAGATTTACTGACTGCTTGTCCATAGCTTCGAACAGGAAAGAGTGAGAAGCTCATTGATAGTGCAAGGTCGTGTACACAGTTCGGTCAATACGAATGTGGTGTGTATCTGTTTCTCTCTACGCTTTCTTATATCTCCATATACTATGACAAAATTGTCTCGTTCGTCGATGCCATGGTGGTTGACAGAAAATTGATATATGTGCAAAAACTATACTTAAAGAATGCAATATGCCAATATTTCCAGTTCATGTAACCTAGTATTGCAGGTATAGGCAGACGCCACAAAGCATACACGTGACGTCCACACAACCAATGAAAAGAAAACAGTTTAAATATTGGCATACAGCGCCCACACATATGTGTGTGCGTGTGCGTGTGTGTGTGTGTGTGCAATTTTCATTAAAAACTACTGACAAGCTACTGTGGTTAAATGTTTTATATAATTTTTCTTTTTTTATATGTGCGACCTCTTTCGGCTATACTTTTAGCCATTATCAAGGTTGAATTTTACTTTTAATTGAAGGATGCATAGATTGGTTTATGTATATATCTATTTATTTATGTATTTATTTTCCAAACACGGTCAGCACATTGTGGCCGTGTTCATAGTTGATATCATTGAGTGTTGGCTTTTTCGTTTGTATTAATAATGCTTCCATTATTTTTAGCCTTTTTACATGTAGATGAGGCTATTATATATGTATTAATCTAAATTTAATCTAAAACTTTTACTGTAAAACGATTCCGCTTTCTCTCTATGCTACTCGTTCATAATCTTGTCAGGTAGTTTATTCGCTGATTTTCTTGCGTACTATTATCCTGTGAGTCTTATTAAAAATATCGCCTCAACAACAAATAATTTATATAACGCTTTTATTACCAATCTTTTCAGAATTTTAACATTACATTTTTTCATTTAAATAAAGCAAATGTATTTTTTATCACGCGAGGAACGAAAATGGTTGATGCCGAGAGACGCAGCGTGACATAGTTTGCAAAATGATGCATGCGTCTATTAAATGTGCTGAATTTTTATTTTACATATCGTGTCTTTTGTCATTCATTATAAATAAACGTTACAACAAAATGTAAGATTTGATAATTCAGTATTTTGTCACATGATTCTTCTTCTTCTTCTTCTTCTTCTTCTTCTTCTTCTTCTTCTTCTATGTGCAATATCTACTTAGGACGTGGGCGATCATGGCTCTCTGCAACATCCTATCAGTTGTTGCTCTAAGTAAAGCTTGATCCTATATCATTCCTCTTTTTCCATGTTTTACCATCCATTGAGACAAACTCGTTAAGTAAGTTGCTCGACATTTCCCCTAATACACTTTTGTATTATATGTCGTGTCATTGTTATATTCTCTAGCTCTACTTTCTTCATTATGTGTCCCCCATCAATGTCAGCTTGTCTTTCTGATTGTTAGCAATATTTCATAGTTCCTATTCTAGAAAGATTTTCCACATTTGTTTCATGCTCTCTTTATGTGATTCTCAAAATTCGCAAGTCTTATTTTATGTTTTGTGAAAAATGTTAAACTTTCACTGTTATTAAGAAGAATAGATATCACGAGACAATCTCTTTTATTCGTTTTAAATGTTATTTTTCGATCCCTTAGTAATTTATTCAGTTTCTGAAAAGTATCAGTCTTTAATACCATGCGCCTTCGAATTTCTGTTTCAAACTTTAAGTCGTCTGTTATTACACGGTCTAGAGAATGGTTCTCAGTGGGGTCCACATGAATCCTGGGGGTCCATGTAAAATTACTGGGAGTCCACACAAAAAAATAGGAAATTGGGGTCAATGGTAATATATTAGCAGCCCATAGGGCAATTTCACCTCGAAACGGTTGTTTCAACTGAGAATTAGAATTCCTACAGTAATCTACGCCGTATTAAATATTAGAAATAGAAAACAGCTCTAAAACTAGCAGAAGACGAGATCAAGTGATGCATCTTAGCGTCCTTTTTACTCTACACGATGTTTTAATTGTAAAAGTTAAATAAAAACTGAGAAGGATATATAAAAGAAGGATTATATATATATATAAAAATTATATAAAGATTATAATTTATTATATAAATTAATATAAGTTATTAATAATAAATAATAATATTAATTTTAAATATTAATAAAATGAAATATCAATATATTAATATAAATTAATTAATATAATAATAGACTCTATATTGAGAAAAGTAGTGATCATCAACTATCACTGTCATCAATGGAGCCAAATACAAAAAATCTCTCAGAACAGCATCAACCACAGGGATTTCATTGAACAAATCTGCACATTTTTTAAAAGTTATTAATTATTGGCATATTAAAATGGTATATATTATGGTTATTTTACTAATTTACATGAATGTACCATAGAATTTAATTGTTAAATACAAGTTTATTTTCATTAAATTAGTTTTACTTAAAAATAAAGCATAAACATTTACTATTTTTATAATACAATCCCTAAAACTTATCTATTAGTAAAAAATAAAATGAGATTTTTTCCTCGAGTAGTTATGGGAATCCATAAAAATTAAGATTAAGTGGTCCATGGATAAAAAAAAACAAACTTGAGAACCACTAGTCTAGAGATTTGAATTTCCGCACTTGCTTAATTTTGATGTCCCAAATGTGTAACTCATATCTGTATCAAACCTTTTGCTCACTTCCACGCTTTCCGTCATTTTACGATTAATACTTAATTGTTCACTGAAATGTACATTAAATCGCATCCGGTTTCTTTTGAAAACTTATCTATTTAGATCTTCTGGTATTTAGCCACTATTGTATATTTCATTTATCGGTTCAATGACGTGAATACGAGTAGGCAATTTAATTAAAATTACCGTTTATTCCTAGCGTGTCGGAAATGAGTTCATTGTAGAGAGTATATTATTCTAATTTGGCTTAAGTCGATGTAATGTTCTTCAGGTTGTTAATACAATCAGAAGACACAGAATCGATCGTATTTCATGTGTGGGTGAGCGCACGGGTCCGTTTGTGTGTACACATGCCTAGAGCCGGACCCCCGTCAGAATATGGAACGTGCATTTACTTATAATGTATTTGGAGAGAAATCAATCTCTTTGTTTATTAATAAACTAAAAAAAGAAAAGACTTAACCCACAAAGAAAACGTCGTTCTAAACTCTGTCACTGTCATTTCATGTCCGTGACTATCCCATTTTGTTTTTATATTAAATCTATTAACACATATTATTCTCTTTTAACCTACTCTGTGTAAGTTGTATATCGTAGCATCACACTATCATACAAATACCGATAAGAGAAAATTGATGATTTGAGTTAAAGAGAATACCGTTCATTGCTTAAAAATTAGTGAGAATTTTATATACATTATTTGCAAATGATTAAGTTCAGGAAAGACATTTTTGCCAATTTTCATGTCAGTAGATTTGTGTAGTAATGGATAGCTGCTCGGATTAAGGAGAGTCGAGTTCGAATTCCAGTCGAATCCATTACATTCACTTACGTGCTAGTTCCCTTTAGGAAAGGTATGAATCCTTTTCTTCTCACCACCCTTAAATACGTACATTATTTTTTTTAAATAGCCTGGGATAGCAACTGGTTTACTGCAGAAAGAAATGACAACCTACTGCGGGAAAAAATCTGCTTTGTCGAAAGATACATGATAGCCTAAGCGTGTATCACATATAGAACATAACTGACTGGCTGTAGCCAGAAAATGATAATTATCTTTTAGGGAATTCTGAGGACAATCGTGCGAATGCACAAACATATATTGTTGCATAAAATATCATCCTTTATATATGAATACGTATTCACCCGAATGGCTTCTATAACCTTAAGTACGTGCATTATATAATATATGATCGCAGACTCACTAATGACAGAGTCCTTTAAAGATCACATATACATTTCTTAAAATCATTTCGCACCAATCAAAGCGATAATGCTAAGACGCAAGTCGTTACTGGAAGAGAATGAGACGAGTTTAGAGAGGAGAAAGGACAATAAAAAAACATCTGTCATGAAGATGTAAGATTAACGTTGCATTTGAATATTTGAAGATTGATTACAGGGAAGAAATAAGCCT
Source organism: Acanthosepion pharaonis (assembly GCA_903632075.3). Lineage (NCBI taxonomy): Eukaryota > Metazoa > Mollusca > Cephalopoda > Sepiida > Sepiidae > Acanthosepion > Acanthosepion pharaonis. The sequence continues at coordinate 2,791,880 of CAHIKZ030005437.1, forward strand.
GTAGGGAATCCCGCAAGCGAGAATACAAACTGTGAGAATATAATTTAGCGTAAAGTCTAGCTAATCCAACAGTAAAAAGATGTGACCTAGTTGCCAATCGAGTAGTACGTTTAAATTCATGTGGTCGAGGCACCAACGAAGAAATCTCATTAGAACAACTGCTATGAATATATTTATAGAAAATACAGAGTCACAATGGTGAGAAAGTGACATATATAGAGATGCCCAGTAAAGAACAATAACATTACAAAACCTTATTTAGATCTTGAGATATACAGGGCGCGATGGGTAATTGTCGCCATTTTATATATTTAATTACGCGCATGCTGGATGGTGGCTGCTGGAAGATACGATATCTGGTTACAGAACTATGTACCATGCCGCACAAGTTGGAAAACCCAATCGTGGCTGTCAGACAATAACAAAGATGAACTGAAGGCAGTGACTATGGCAGCATTCACTATCTTAAACAAAGCGACGGCCCTGAAGCGATGCAGGAGATTCCCAAGTTGACTGAAGGCCGTGGTTGAAGCCAGTCGATTTTATTGAATAAATTTACTATATATATATTTTATTTGAAAATGTTTTTATGTAATTTTGTTAAATATGTGTTAAAATTAGATTTTTCATTTTTCCGTAATTTAACCATCGCACAGTATATATATATATATATATATATATTGTGAGACCGGAACAACCTACACAATATAGGTCTATATTAAGTATGCGACACAACACTCTACACTGAGAAACAGAGAGACAGTGAGAGCCGCGATACAGACGACTACCAGTATTGGACACTAACATATAGTAAGCTCCGCTTACACTATCTCTGTAATATGTTGCTAATATATCTTTCTTACATCTAATCCGTGTTCCGTGTTTTCCTTCTGTGGTCCCAACTTTGACCCCACATCAGTGGCGACGAGAAACGCACCCACGCCGAAACCTCAATACCTTACCAGTTCAATATAAGCTTCAGGACATCTGTGTCGACGAAGAATTCGAGAAACGCATTCACGTCGAAAACCGCAAGAAATAGTCGAAGACAGGAGAACTTGCCAGTCCTACATCAGTGGCGACAAAAAGATTCGAGAATTTCGTTCTCACCATATCAATAGCGACAGAGTACTCGAAAAATACACAGAAACTCCACGCGTTCCCACAGCTGGGTTGAACGAGAAATTAAACTGGTATCACTATATTATCGGCAAATCCCTGCTGGTCCCGTCTGTCTAAGATTAAAACGCAACACCAGCGTCTATATATATAAAAAAATAAAATATATTCCGATACCAAACATCATTGACGAACTAGCGATTCGACATCTACGGAATATTACATCTAAAGTCTGTCCAAATAACATTACGAGAACGATTTCTTACGTCGAAAACCACCGACAGATAGAGCATTGCAACAGTTTCTGCAGGTGTATCGGATAACCTCTAATATACATAATATTCCGAACAAACATCATTGACGAAGCGATTCGCCTGCAGAAACAATGATTTCGCAAGGAAAATCAATTGCAACAGTCTCTTCGACAAACTTATTCCACGGCAAGCAGAAAAAGTTCAAAAAAAACCTTACAAACTTATTCCACGGCAAGCAAAGTTCTTCTATAAGAAATATTTCAAACCTGGCGATAAAGTCTTTTTCAAGGCTTACAAAAACAATATAACATTCTGGGAAGTAGGCACCATAAAACAAGGAATTAGCGAACTGGTCTATATTGTCCAAGGACCAAAAACCACTCACAAACGCCATTGGAACCAGCTCAGAAAATGCTGTTTGAAGGAATCGGAAGAATCACTACAAAATAGCTGTGAAGAGCCGATCGATGTAATTTTCGATCACTTCGATCTCGACACACCCCAAGTCTCTCCTGAAGTGCGACGCTCAGTCGGAAAAGGAAATTTACTCAACCGGTCGACGTAAATCCCAAGAGGAAAGAGTATAAACAGTTTTATTTTTTTCTCTCCTTTTCAAAAAGAAAACTCTTGGAAGGGGGGGTATTGTGAGACCGAAACAACCTACACAATGGACTCTTCCAGGTCTATATTAAGTATGCGACACAACACTCTACACTGAGAGACAGTAAGAGCCGCGTACGACTACCACTATTGGACACTAACATATAGTAAGCTCCGCTTACACTATCTCTGTAACCTGTTGTTAATATATCTTTCTTACATCTAATCCGTGTTCCGTGTTTTCCTTCTGTGGTCCCGACTTTGGCCCCACATCAATATATATGTGTGTATATAAAATATATATATATATATATATAAATATATATATATATATATATATATATATATAATTATTTATGTATTATATGCGCGGTACTTATTAGAAAGCGCTCAATATCAGAGATAGAGCTCACATCAATCCAACCAAATATATATATATAGTATCCTTACTACCAGTCATTGAACATCATAGACTTTCCATCCCACTAAACAGTGTAGGTTAACAGTCTACTAGATTGTTCTGGTTGACTATTACACATGAATTTGATCCATAAAAGGTAAACGTTAAGCATGAAGGTTTGAAAATATCGTATGATCAATCAACTTAACCTAATAAAATGAATATAGCAAATACACAAAATTAGAGAGGTGCGTATGACAAGAATGGGTCTTCACACCGGATGTACTCACACTTTTCACTGAAGCAATCCTGAAAGAATTAGACGTCCTACCAGGATACATTATTGGCGGACACAACTAGAAGGGATATTAAGGGAAATAACATTTCTTTGGCCTAAAAGGATAGTAAGTTATGCAGAATCATAATCGTTCATGTTACTAATACTAATACGAGAATAAATCTTACTAATGTACAAAATTTATTAACATGATACAAAATAGTTACAAACAATGCCTGCAAGAATAAATATTTTATCACCTTCAACAATAACTGAACAAAACTATAACTGCGATATTAAAACTGGTGATATGTTAGTTGAAGGATGAATATATTTTGACACTAGACATTCTTTGGTGTAGTGTATGACAGCATTTTAAATATATTCTAATATAAAGCAAATAATCGTTGGCGCTTAGATAATAATTGCATATGAATAAATATTATTTTACCAGACCAGCAGGAAGTGTATCCATTGCTCTACTATACTTTCACTCTCATTTTCTGTTTATATAAGTTAATTACATGGATAAGTTAATAAATTATTTTTCATAAAATTAGCCATATTGCTGAGGATACGATTTAAAACGGGTCTCTTTAGTGACAGTTACTTTACCTGATTATTTCTACTTTAATAATTTAGATCTGAATTTAGTTCCAAATATGTAGACCATTGTTCCAAACTGTAATAGTTTAGTATATACTGATTACATCATGTAAGAGATATTTTTAAAATATTGTTTCTTTTATGTAATATTCTATTTAATAACGTAAGGGCGAATTGTTATGCAAGTCATTGAAAAGGTAACGGAGGTTATTCTGAACGCAGAATAAATTCTGTGAAATGTTGGTAATTTAAGACGTGACAAAAATGAAGTAATCATTTTGATTTGTCAGACTGTAATTAAAATATTTAAACTTTACAGAACCATAGTACGATTCCGTGCGTAAAGAAAAATATTTTCAGACATCATTTACCAAAGTCAGATTAATTCTCATGACTGAATGGAAAAGACTCTTGCGTTTAATCTTTTTACAATATTCCACAGAAAGTCCATAATTTATGTTCTAATGTTCTACTAAAGAAATTATGTAATATTAGGTTTCTAAATACAACAGAAATAGCAGAATTAAATTATCAGAAAAAATTCTGTTGCTTTACAAATGTTACATATATATATATATATATATATATATATATATATATATATATATATATATATATTAAGCGTTTCACCCCAAGCAAGGCGGGAAGCCACTAGGATGCAAGGTATTACAGAAAATTTGGAGCAAGATCAGATAGGAGTGATAGAAGAAAGGAGGAGAAGGGTAGTGGATAGATCAAGGCAACTGGAGATATCGATTGACATTACATTTGAATAGCTTGAGATTATAGCTCTCAGGGAAAATGGAATAGGGAAGGGAGTTCCACAGGCGAGAGGTGCGAGACATGAAGCTATTGGAGTAGAAGAGACGGCTACATTTAGGAGTTTCGACAGTGAAGGGGTGAGAGCGGGATGCCAGCCAGGGCGCTTGAACTAATGAAGTCTGGAAACCAGCGAATGCAGCTCCTCGGAGCAATTGCCATGAAAGTATTTGTAAAACAGACAGAGAGAGGCGACGGCGCGTCTGTGAGAAAGTGACTGCAGACGAGATGCCAGAGCAGGGCCAATTATATTGCATATCCGACTCTGGAGCCTATCAAGAACTCCGAGGCAAACAGGAGGGGCTCCAGACCATATATGGCCGCAATACTCCATGCAAGGGCGAATTGTTGATTTGTAGATCTGGAGGATCGATTCCGGGGAGAAAAATTTCCTGGCGCGGCACAGGGAGCCAACTTTCCTTTCGGTGGACGAAGCAGTTGACTCAATGAATTTGTTCCATCTCAGGTCAGCAGTCAACGTGAGACCGAGCAGCCGCAGAGAGTTGCTCTCGAAAGGTAAGCCGTACATTCACTTGTTATCATGAGGAAGAAAGCGGACAAACACTTGCTGCCCTGTGTGAGTATAATTTTGTTCTACCGAAAACTCATTTTAATTGTTTTTCTATTTTTTTTTCTTTAATTCTTTATTTTTTTTTAATCTTTAAATTTTATTTTATTGTATTTTTTCTCCCCCTACTCGTCAGTGTGTTTGCCCATAGTAACACATTTTGTCCTAATCATTCTAACCTATTTGATGGTTTAGTTAGAAATCCCGGTTCGAAAGAAAAATCAGAAGAAAAGGGGAAATTGAATGTCTTTGGCTAGCTGCGAAAGTGTCTCGTCAATATTCTCATGATGTAGTGGCCGAATCTTGAGCGAAATTATACTCACACAGGTCAGCAAGTGTTTGTCCGCTTTCTTCCTCATGATAACAAGTGAATGTACAGCTTACATTAAGTCCAAGCATCGACCTGGTTGGTGGGGATCAACGGCCAATCCTCCGCCCTCACCAAATAGTGGGCTTGGGAGGCATGCTTTCAATAAAATTAAGAACAACAGGAGAAAGAAACGGCGAAAACAATTCCAAATTCCAAGTTCAGACAATTTATCAAGCAAGAAGATTCGGCCACTACATCATGAGAATACTGACGAGACACTTTCGCATCGAGCCAAAGACATTCAATTTTCCCTTTTTTTTTCTGATTTTTCTTTCGAACCGGGCAGATTATGTCCCTATTCGTATTAAACGCACACATAGTCTCGAGTTCCGTAATCCATTTTACTGCAGCCATTGGAACGTATAGCGCAAGATAGCCTGAAGGAAGCCATGATTTAGAATTTAGTTTTCTTTCTTCCAGACTAGTTGCTAATTCAATGTAAGAGAAACATATACACGCAGGTAAACGTAAGCTCAATCAAATTTCTATTCCCTAAAATGTGCATTTTATAAATATTTTCATTAAAGGGATTTTTTATACAAACCAGATTACATATAAAATAGCTGATCGAAGAAACAAAACATGTGGAATACAGAGAAAATCTGTATTTCAATGAGGTATGACATGATATTTAAACATAAAAGTAATGTTCAAAATTTCTCATACCATTATCTTATTTATCAATTGATTGGTTAACACAGACTGTAACCGGTTCTTATTCTTCAACACGGGATACTGACAAGTTTTAACAGGGATTCTTGTGTAGTCCTCTTTTGCACCCAAATGCTTAATTGGTCCTCACCATTACTCATGTCTTTAATTCTCTTCACAAATTCTCAATTAGATCAAAGCATGTTCTCTAGATTGGCCACATTTACACATTTATATTATTGTCCATAAGCAATTACTTGACCACATTTGATACATGTTTTGTGTCACTCTAATATCGAAAGTTTCATTGGTATTCCTGCCCAAGGTTTTTTCGCAGATTATTTCATGCTTTGATTCGATATTTGCTAATTCCTGATCAATCAGTCTATCAGTCCAAATGGCTGGAAAACGTAGTCATAGAATATTGCTGTCACCACAATGTTTAACTAACGAGGCAGTGCTCTTTGATTTGAAGTTTCCACTCCTTTCTGCAAAACAAAAGCAACACCATGATAACCAAGAAGCATGTTTTTGTTTCATCTAACCAAAGATTTGAATACTATTCAAGGTAGCGCTTACTAAAAGCTGTATAAGTCTGGTTTGAAGCATTGGGATCTTCCTTGATCGTAGCCCAAGAACGGCAGCAAAACGCTTTGATATCGTCATTCAGTCCAGTAGAAATATCCTTGGTTGTAACTGTTCTGGAGACGAGATTATAGCTTATATTTTCTTCCTTGGTCCTTGATCTTTTTTTTATTAACAGTGTCAAGATTATTTAATTTCGAGATTATGTTTTAAACTGTTCAAATTGGCTCTTGAAATATTTAGCATATGGCTTTGTAGCCATTTTCTCCTTGTATAGTCATAATCTATAACTTGTGCTCCACCTTTTAATCTTCAATCTTAACCATCAAGGCAGATTTCTTCGGATGGGAAATGAAGTCATTGAAAGTTACTCTCTAGTTAACATGGGTCTTAACATGCACGATAGCACACGACTGTACTAACCATGCATTCGTATAAAATGAATCGAGCAACACTTAAATGTAAGGAAGAATCCTTTACTCATTTTTTGCATGTTCAGCCATATATGGGCATGAATCATTTTGAACATGTCTTTTCCAGATGAATTAATACAGTTTTTCTATATGTTTTCTATTTATGTCCTAATTGCTTTCAGAGCAAAGAGATCATTGCTCTGCACAAATTCCTTTCAATTGTTGCTCTAAGTAATTTTGTATCTCTTTTTTGCCCCTTTTCTACCATCCATTCAGAAAAACATGTTAAATAGTTTATCTCTGTTTGCTCGCCTTTCTGTTATCTTCAGTTATGCCCTGCGACTGTTAAATTTCCCAGGTTCACTTTCTTCATTATACGAGGTCTGTTTGAAATGTAATGGAGTTGGTGTCACAAACATTTTATTCTAATTTCAACATGGTTTCTTCATCAAAGTAATCACCACGAGTTTAATGTACTTTTCCATGCTTCTCTGTAACGCTTCTATGCAATGCTGGAAGGATTCATTTTCGATCGCGCCCAGTTCCGTCGTTACTGCCTTCTTGATGGCTTCTATGCCTTCAAACGGCTCCCCTTCATGATTCACTTGAAAAGAAAAAAATCACACGGAGTAAGATTAGGTGAATAGGGAGATTGTACCAGTATGGCAATGCTGTTCCCGGCCAGGAACTCAGGGCTTTGTGAGTAGTTGGATTGTCGTGGGGAAGATCACAGTTATATACTCCCAAGATATAATGTTAGATGATAACATAATCTGCTCATCCCTCTTTCACCTAGAGTTCACACCACACACCCAGTTCCGATCTTTTCAGACAGACCTCGTATATTCTCGAAATTACATTTTCTCATTTTTATTTTATTATTATTATTCTCTGAAGACTTCTAAATATCACACATGATCTATCATCATCTAGTTGATCAGTACTCCTTTTTCCGTACTTCCTTTTTTCAGTACTCTGTTTTCTTTTATCTTTTACTTTATAAGGTCATTTTCTTATATTTTAATACTTTCTTCACATTTTGGAAGACATATTTTACTATTGCTCTGCACCTTTACATTCCCGTGGGGCAGCTTTCCCCGTGTCATTACAAAACCTAGATAATAACATCTTTCAATATTTTACATATATTATTATCTGTGCCGTTTGGGACCAGACAAAAATGAAAATATTTCTAAGATCATAAGTTTTGCAGGGTTATGAATAATTCCGATCTTGTCTTATGTTACACTCTTTCCACAAATATTCTCACTACTGTAAATCCATTTACTTACAGATGCATTTCTAAATCATACATCTTTCAAGATTTGGCAAATCAAATAGAATTTTTATAAGAAAACGTTAAATCTTACAATAAATTAAAATAATCCTATTTATCTGCTGTTTAAAAGATCTATTTTTCAGTGGTACATAATTTGTAAGATATATATTTATAACATATGCATTTTATATTTTAAGAGATGTAAAAATACTAGTCAAAAAGACAGCTATAGGAAAAATGGAAGAAAAACAGTTATTAAAATTGAAAAAAAAACTAATAAAAAATCAAATAAATATTGAAATGTCTAGAATCGATACGAAATTATAGGAATTACTTTTTCTTTACTATTTTTGTAATTTTTATTTGTACCTATTCCCGCTATAGTTTGAAATGTGTTTACTAATTTCTATTTTGTTAATGCACATTAAGTATGGAGCAATAAGTATGGAGGCACGGCGGAGTAATGGATATTATCTCGTATTGAGGAATTAGAGTAAGCCGAGTTCGAATTCCAGTGGAGTTCATTGCATTAGGAATGGCACGATTCCACTCACTCCATCTGTTGGTAAATAGCAGGTACATATGGGTAAATAGCAGAACAGACTGGGTTCTATAACTGTGGATGGCAACAGGTATAGAAAGACAACATCTGAATTCATAAAACTCAGAATTGAAGTCCGAGTATACCGACGGCGACCTCCATATTCTGTCGGTCAAGTAAAAAAATTAGTGTTTCTTCTATCCTCAGATCCACCGAGGATCATAGATAAACTGTTAATAATATATATAGAGGGTGTATCAAAAATACTTTTACAAAATTTTGGGGCGGGTTCCTCACACAAAAATAAGGAGAAAAATTCTGATAAACATATGTTTGCAAATCCTTCTTTTTTGAGTTTAAAGAAAGTTTACGGTAGATGGCGTTGTGTTGCATATCGACTAGGTTACATTTGTCATTCATGTACATTTGTGGTTAGACTCTCTTTAACGTTTTACTGGCGTATTACTTTGATGAAGAAACCATGTAGCTTGTTGTTAAATGAGAAGAATTTCGTTTAACAATAGCAAGATATTCATATCGTGAGCAGGCAGATATGATTTTTACATACGACCGCGCGAATGATAATGAACGTGAGGTTGCACAGCTGGGATTGGGTTTCCAAACCAAAGGCAGTCGAATCATTTAAACTTTGCTGCTGTTTATTGTCGCGTTGCAGAGACACGATCCGTGGCACCACAAATTATGAATCTCGGAAGACCGAGATTCGCTCGTATGCCTGATGACTAAGAACACATTCTTCAGGATATCAGGTATCACCACAAATCAAGTGGCCCTAGAAGGTTGTACATCTCATAGTATCGCATAGAGGGTACTTCAAGAGTAGCTCCTGTATCCGTAACATTTGCAGCATAAGCAGGGTGTTTCGACCTTTGACCACTCATCACGGGAGGACTTTTGTCCATGGTTTATTACACAAACTGCCGATCCGTTGTTTGCCTCTTGAGTTTTCTTTACAGTTGAGGCAACATTTGGAAGAGATGGAAAAATAAATTTAGACAACCAACATTCGTGGGCGGATCGGAACCCCAATGGTACAATACAGGCTAGACAACAGCATCAGTTTACGATAATGTGTGAGCTGGAATTGTAGATGTCTGGTAGGTTCATATGTTCACCCAGCACGTCTTACCGGAGCTGTCTGCAGGGACTTTATTTCAAACACACGTCCAGATCTGTTAGATGTACCCCTACTAATAGTAAGACGCATGTGGTTCATGCATGATGGGCCTCCAGTACATTTTAGTCACATTGTTTGCGATGCATTGGCTGACAACTACCATGGATTGGTAAGGGAGGAAAGGTTCCATGAACTGCAAGTTCCTCGACCTCAATCCTTTTGATTTTTATCTCTGGGGCTACTTAAAACAATTGGTTTATGCGGCAGACATTAATAATGCGGAAACGCTTCATTAACGTGTCATGGGTGCTTGCGAAATCATTCGACACCCTATGGGATTATTTGAAAGGGTCTGTCAGTCAATGATCAGACAAGTGCACGCGTGTGTAGAAGTAAACGGAGGACATTTTGAATATTTCTTATAAGTTTCTATGTTAAGATGATGGCCCTTTGGATATAAGTTGATACGAAGATTTTACCTTGCTTTGATGTTATGAACCCGTCACAAGATTGTAAAAGTATTTTTGAATTATATGTTGAATTCTACTTTTAAGAGCGTCTACCGTTAAAATTTTATCACAACAAATCTTTTTATTTTAATTTTTAATAATTTATAACCATTTTTAATAAAAAAATAGTTTTACCTCTTTATCCTTAAACTTATTTTAATATCAGCGTCCGTTTTTATCGAAAATTAAAATTAGAAAATTACAACAAGAATTTCTAATAATTATTTTTTTCGATCTCAAATGTAAATCTGAGCCTAAATTCAAATATACGATTAGATTGTAATGCATTTAAATGTTTATCTACAGTTGTAACCCACCCTAACTGCAATATATCAAGCGATATCCAGAAATATTAAAGAAACGGTGTTAGCCACACGTAAATTCAACTCAGTACCTGAAGATTACATGGATCTACGAGTTGTACTGTCGGTGTAGGGTATTATGTATACTTATCAATATATACTTAATAGCCTTGTTATTTAGCATTGAGCACTGTTGTTCTTACACCAAAGGGTATATATATATATATATATATATATATATATATATATATATTTGTATTTTAACACTTACATTAAAACAAATTAAAAAAGCCAATGTTCTTTTATTCAGTTCGATATTTGTAACTTCTACACATCTATCACCAGTAATGACTGCGATAAATATGGCCAACATTTACTGCTCGACAGGACGTTAATGATAATTAAAGAAGCCCAGAAATCCATTCTGTTTCGTAGCAACCGTGACTTTAGTATTGCTATGGCTGCGTTTGACTCAGTGGAAGTTTGTGTATCCACTACTTTGGTGTCTAAGGTTCATCTTCAAAATTAATACACCGGTCCTTACAGAGACGACGGATATTAATCCGGCGTAAAACAAGTGCACAAAGAATAGACCAACTAAGAAAAAGCCTAATCAAGTTCTTTATAGACCACGGTCTGAGTATTACCACCACCACCAACGTTAAAGCGATTAACTTCCTGGATGTAACATTGGACCTATCTAATGGACAATATAACTTATACTAAAGATTTATACAACCATAGATATATCAGCAAACAATCTAACCACCATCCTAAAATACTAAACAACTTACATAAATCTGTCCAATTTAGTTTGTCTTCCAACCTCAGTAATAAGGATATTTCGACAAGCATAACGGCAAATATGTTAAGCCCTAGAATAAATTAACCATCATATTAACCCCAAGTTACTGCACAATCACAATAATGATGTCAACAAGCCTAAACGCCGCAAACGCATCACCATGTGGTTTAACCCACCCTTCAGCAACAATGTAAAAATTAATATTGGAATAATTTTTCTGAATTTAATCCATAAGCACTTCAATCATTCCCCAAAGCTAAAAAAGATTTTCAATAAAATCAACGTCAAAATTAGATACAGTGCTAAAAACATCGACCAATATATATCACAGCACAACAATGTTATTCTAAGCAAACCTATAAAACCAACCATCTCCACAACTAAAGAATGCAACTGCCGAAAAAACAAACCCTGTCCATTAAGCGGCAGATGCATGAACAAGGCATTAGCTTATAAAGCTAACATCAAGTATGACAACGAGGTCAAGTTTTATGTGGCTTCTACTGAAAACCATTGGAAATCACGCTTCCACCACCGCCAAATAAAAATAAGCAATATTAAATATAATAACAGCACTGTCCACTTTAAATTTTTTCTGGAATATAAAAAGCGAGAATAAATACCCAACTATCACCCGGGAGTACGTAACGAAAACCAATCCCGTTAATGTAGCTTATGTCTTTCTAAGAAGTTAATGATCCTAAAAAAATATGTGAAACCCAACATGTTAAATAAAAGAAACGAGTTAATTACCACCTGCTTACACAGAAGTAAATTCCTACTCAAGCACGTTGTACCAGATTAATATAATTTCCCCAGACTTAGGGGCCCAAAATCCTGATTTTCATGTCATTATTAGTTTTATTATGATCTACTTTTACTTATTATTTTTTAATTTGTAAAAAAAATGTATAACCTTTATTTTTATTTTCATTTTTATTTTTATAATATTTTTGGTCTTTCTCTTATCATTATTATTATTTTAACTATTATTATTTATTTTAATTTTTTTTTACTAATTAATCACTATTTTAAGCAAAGTTACCTTTAATATATATATAATATATATATATATATATATATATATATATATATATATATATATATATATATATATGGATTGGGTAGTTGGATATCTTCAATATCAGCGTCTGTCTTTAACACAAAATTAAAATTAGAAATAGAATTTCTAATAATTATTATTTTCAATCTAAAATGTAATTTTGAGCCTAAATTCAAATACAAGAGTAGTTTATAGTACAATTAAATATTTATCTACAGTTATAACCCACCCTAACAACAATATATCTTATGAGACCCAGAAATATTAAAGAAACGGTGTTATCGAAACGGTGTAAATTCAACTCAGTACCTAAAGATTACATTGAACATAAAACTCCGAGTTGTACTTTTGTCGTAGGGAATTATATATATATATATATATATATATATATATATATATATATATATATATATATATATATATATATATATATATATATATAAAACAAAAACATCTGATGTTCATTTTATGCTTTAGTTTATTGTTTGTTAAACTTATAAAAGAACACTAAACAATGCACTTCAAAATATTTTAAATTCAAATATACATGTAATTAAGATAATTCTAAAAAATATAAAATCGTATAATAAATATTGTTTCCTTTGTTTTAACTTCGAATATAGCAGTTATCTTTAGCTAAATATAAAACGTCGAAACGAAGTAATTATTTTGTACCGTTGATCATATTACATCTGTCTCCCGGTTTTTTTTCCTTTACAATAATTATGTTCTCTATTCTAGGATAAGAACTACTTAGCAAAATAACATGTGCATATATGTAAGTTTTAGAGAGATGAAAAGAAACTCCTAGTTCAATGTTGATTTCTAAAAATGCGATAATTGTAGTAAATTCAAATGTCTTGTTTATTGGAAATTAATTGATAGCCTTACATCCAAGTAGAGTATAGGCAAAATGAAAACACGTGCTAAACAGTTTTAATAACATCTTTAGTAAGCTTAAATATTTTAAGAGTATTATATATTTCTATTTTCATTGTTTCTTGACCGAAACAAGGGATTTCAGAATAATCCTTGATGTTGAGTAATTTGACAGATTTTTTGAGAAGTAGGTTCAGAACTTATGTACAGGTATGAATAAACTGTGTGTACTGTGAAGTGCCCACTATTTATTCATACATGTACATAATTTATTTATAAAGAATAAATTTACAAAGGACACCTAAAATGAAACCCGGAGTCGTGCTACTGATGAGGGAATATATATATATATATATATATATATATATATATATATTGGTAGCCACCCTAATAGGTGGATATCCTCGAATATAAGTGACCAGCTATTATATATATATATATATATATATATATATATATATATATATATATATATATATATATATATATATATATTTTGTCCTTTATTTTTGGTGTGAGGTAGCCGCCACTAAAGTTTGTAAAAATATATATATATATATGTTTGTGTGCGCGTGTGTATGTGCGCACGCGTGTCAAGCTTGCACATTTATATATATATATATATATATATATATATATATATATATATATATATATATATATATATATATATATATATATATATATATAAAAAAAGCATGCGTATGCACACATATGCACGTACATAAATATTTTTACTCAGGTGGTATAAATAGAAACTACTCGTTCTGCTGTCGACATGGAATATTATGTGTATTCACTAATATATATATATATATATATATATATATATATATATATATATATATATATATATATATATATATATATATTCTGGAAACCAATGTTATCTTTAGTGGATACTTGTATTTGAGTAGATTCCAGCATGTGTTACCCTAGGGAAAACCGTTATTACATCTGCCGTCTCTCGGTTACACAGTGCGTCGTTGACCAAACAAATACGAATAGTAACTTTAAACATATTTTTCTCTGTCTCTTGTAATAGACATATCTGCACACATTCTTGGGATGGATCTTTTATTTACTAATTTTAGTAAACGCTCTGTTTATTTAAAATAATCCATCCGTTTTCTTTACAGATTGCTTCCTGTGGACTATAATCAGCTGGACAGGCAAATGTGGTGATTGTGGCATCTCTGCCGGCTATAACTTAACAGTTTTTTTTTATTTTTCATTGGGTCGCTCACACCGTCGGTCAAGATGACTTGTGAATTCGTTTTAACACGACCACTGAGAGAGTTCTAACTGCTCCATCTATCGAATTTCGCTCGCAAAGTTTAGGTCAACCAACCGGGGTAATGTTTTTCAGAGATATCGCAATGTTATTTCACACGTAGATCACTTTCCCAGGCCGATATTGTCAAGAAGTGTGTGTTGAAGAAATATGTGTAAGTAGCTACCCGAACAATTGACATACGCAGAAACAACCATCCATTTACTTACTTAAATTTAATATTAATTATAAAGATTGAAATTTATAGTTTCAAATTTCAAATCAAATTTCAACTTATTAGTATGTATCACGCTATGTTGTTATTAACCCACATTCTTCTATTACACAATTCTCCTTTAAAGAATCGAAAAGACCTCAATGCGTATAAAAATATTTTATTCATTATATAGTATGCTATTTTATATTCTTAACCCCAACCCTAAAAAATCCATCAGAATACAAGAGAATCCGTTACTTTTGGTTATTTCGTGCTTTAAGATGATGTGGGCGTAAATAAAACAACTGAATGCAAAGATCGAAACATCTTCAAAAATAAAAGTTGAAATAAATAATTGAAAATAAAGCAGATCGTGCATTACTAACATTTTTTTGTTCTTATTGCTGTAATTATTTGAGTTCTTATTTTGCATGCACCATATATAAAGCATAAAACCGCAAAAAAATTGGAAAAACAAAGATCATAAAATGATTTCATGGTGAATCATTTCAACGATAAAATGTTTTCAAGGAAATGTTCATGAATATAAACATGTCATGAATACACACACTCAATTTATCTTTTGGAAAATCAGTATAAGAATTCAATGGAAATCTAGAAATCCATTAATGCATTTACACACGCGTCTATATGTGAAAGCCTCTGTGAAAGTATGTGAAATCACCAACAAATAAGATCATAAATGTGAAATATTCTAATTTCGATTTAGAGTTCTTCACGACTTATACCAATACTATGATATATGCATAAAATCTAAAATGCTCTTCCTTGACATGATGATTCTTGCATCCTAAAACTGGAGAAAGATAGATAGATAGATAGATAGATAGATAGATAGTGATGTAATGGAATAAGCTGTCAACACCATGAGTGACTGCACTATGGTTAGTAACTTCATATAAGTATCTGTAAGTCAACAGACTACAGAGACTAGCTAGAATCTGTTTCAGTAGTACTGTCGAACTCTCTGCCTTCGGACAGAGAGGAACACGGACGAGGCTGTGTCGAAGTGCAGAGTCTCGCCCGGGGAGGTAGACCGACCCGAACCCGTTTATGCGGGTCCTACGGGGAACTTTTGGCCGAGACAACGGGCTCGGGTGACACACGTTAAACTCGGCCTAGTGCCACATCTATCCTCGTGGCGGAGCCAATAAATATTGACTACCTGGAATATTTTCTAGCTGTGCTGGTCAAACTCTCTTCCTCTGGACTGAGAGGATCTCCAGACGAGGCTATGTCGAAGGGCAGATTCTCGTCTCGGGAAACAGCTAACCGACACCGTTTTATGAGGGTTCTACGGGAATTTTTGGTTGAGCCCACGGGCTCGGATGCCCCACATTAAATTCGGCCCTGTGGCACATCTGATCGCGTGGGGAGGTTAGTAAATATACTAGCTGGGATCTGTTGAGTACGACTCAGTATTATGCGAGAACTACCTGTCAATAGTAGCACTCACAACTGGATTTCCTTGCGACGACCTTGTGCATAACTGTTACCGTTATTCTTATTGTACTGGTAATTACAATAAACCTCTACTTATTTGTCCACCATGTTTGTCAAGTATATATTCCTATTAGCACGGAATAGATAGATAGATTAACTGTGACAATATATGTTATATTACCTCAAACACTGCAACATTTGAGACAAAGAGTATGTTTCAAATTTCAACTCTGTCCAACAATAGATAACTATCTACTATTGGTAATTGCATTTCGAGTGAAGATTATTTAAGTAGATAATGTACGTGCATTTAAAAAAAATACTTTTAGATCCAACAATGAAAATAGGATTTATTGCATTGGAATTTATTTTTGAATTCCATCTGAATGCTACTACGTTTCCGCAAACTTCAATATACTTTCACGATTTGAATGACAGATCGTTCAAAGAGGTCTTTAAAAGAGATTTCTCCATCAATATCAGCAATAATAATACAGGCCTAGAGGATTTGCTCACTAATGTGGTGGCATTTTAACTCTTTTTGAAATCCTTGATTCGGTTAATGCATTCTCAGAGTTAATGGAAACGAAGGAAAACGAACAAGACAAGATATCTCTAGGAATGGACTTCAGAATGAGAACAACTTAACCACATTCATTAAATAAAGGGTTCATTTCGAAATTCTCTGATAAATAGACATGTATAAAATGATAACTCTTTATTCCCGAGATTCAACTGAAGTATTGTGTTTAATAAGCCTTATTTTAGCTTTTATTAGGATTCCTTCGAATCTAGTGTAAAACTATAATACCCGCCTTTTTTGTGCAACCATCAGAAACAATATAAACGTTTGTATGGAAGTCTATGTATGTACGCATCAGCAATTTTCCTTTTCTGCAGTAAAAAAAACTAAACTTTTCTCAGCTCTCAGCCATGTTTGAAAACAAACCCGTACATTTTTATGTGACAATTTGATTTCTCTATTTTCTTCTTTTGGGAATTGTAGAAGAAATACTTTTTTCCTTTGAAAATATTCTCTCAAAATGATTGGCATTCCACGCTGATTAAAAAAAATGTACTATTGCCAAAACCTGATATCTCATGTCGAGACTGCTTTAATATTTACTTATTTTTGTCTGTATTTTTCATATAAATGTTTATTAGTTTTATCTTTATCCGATTTTACTTGCATAAGAATGTCACATATCTGCAGATGATTATATCTACAAATATATATATATATATATATATATATATATAAAAATTACAGTTCGACGTATTGTGTACATTATGCACACATATTGATATTAGCTTTCTTATTGGTGGCATATGTGTGTAAATGTTAGATACACGTCTAAATATATCCTATTTGCATATAGCTATGCATGATTCGGCATACTTTCGTGACTGCACTGAAAAAAAGAATGTTGATTTGCAAGTTTTTGATGGATGGAGTTTTCAAAAAAGCTAAGAGTGAAGTATTCTAAAGAAACTACTATTTATGGAGCTGGTGTCGGTGTCGGTGAAGGATCATCTTTTGGTTAATTGGTGTCATCTTTTTTCTGTTTGAGCGCACTTATGAATCGATGCCCCTGAGATATGTCTATGATTGCATACAGCTGCTCCCACCAAATAATGAGGTATCATTAGATACAGACTCTGTTTAAAATCAATACACAGCACTCGAGGGAAAATTTAAACCAAAAACGTTTGTAATAATCTTTATAATGTTATCTCTACCTTTATTATTATCATTATAGTTACTTACTTTATTGTTAGTATTGGTAATATTCTTTCTTTTTTATTTTATTGCTATTTTTCATATCATTATATGATGCCGTTCTTTATTGTAATATGCTTCTTTTTTGCAGTGAAGTCTTTTTTCCTTTGCACTTCAAAGATTAACATCAATATCATTCTCATTGTGAAAACTAGGTTTATTTGAGATTTTCGCTACTTTTCATTATTATCATGCTTTATTATTATTAGTTATGCTTTTTTAAAAATTAATATCATAATCCACAAGAGCTCAATAATATCATATTTACATTTTCTATTCGATAATAACGATAATAATATTTAACTATTAGCAGCAGTATGTGACAGCCGCGTGTGACAGTGGAGACAAGCATTATTAAAGGATTTTGTGGCAAGCGTCTGAAATAGTCTCGTACATCATAGTCCGGCTCCAAGCTGGAGAACGTGCGAAGGTGGGAAACTGGCGCTTCCTAAGCTGCTACATCTGATAGATGGAGCTCAACAGTCTAGTATGTTTGTCCTTCTAGTGGAAGGAAAATCTAGATTTTAAGGATCCACTGCCTTTCAAAACACTGAAAAGTCTATGGAAGTAAATCCAGACAGAAAACCCGGCGTGGAGCCCTGATGACGATAGGCTTAACAGCTGAAAACTTTCCAGCAACACCTGAAGCCAAGCCATCCCTAAATGTAATCCCTTTGGACCTTGTCGCTATGGCCTCGAAGGTGGCGGGGGCATTTAGCCTGGGTAGCGCCCGGCTCTATGTACCATCGCAAGTCTATGAGAAGGAAACATCTAAATTCAAAACAACTGCTGCCTTTTAGGTCCAGCTCCTTTAATTGAGATGTGAGACAGAGTAACCTAACATCTCCAGTGGAACCGGAAGCCATTGCTTTATTTTGTCTGAATCTCAGCATGAAGTTCAATTGTGAGATAGATTGGAGTGGTGACCAAAACTTCGCCAAATGCGCTCGCTAAATAAATGATTGAATGATCAGTAGTATTGTATTTTAGTTGTCGTATCATGTAAAATTGCAATTGAATGGCCAATATTATCATAACTATAATGCCCAGAAACCAGAGATTAGAAGTTTACAATATTTAAAAACCATTGAGAACACGTCTTATTTTATGTTCTAGTTCAGCACTAGCCAAGATGAAATTTTCATCATCATCATCATCATCATCATCATCATCATCATCATCATCATCATCATCATCATCAATTAATTGACCCACTGTTGTCATGGGGTCGCTGTGGAGCTCACGTCGTCACATGTTGAAAGCCGGAGGAATATCCGTTAATGCGCACCATGTCCTGAGCAATTAGACCTTGAGAGCCCATCTCATTTCAGATCAAGCCATAGCTAATGTCCACGAACATGAAGGCTCGCCTTGGCCACAGACACTTGGGCGTTAATTCCATTGAAAATCTCTCTGCCCTGCCGTTTTAAAGTATAGGAAGCTCTTCGTGATCATTTCACTAGCTGCAGACATATCGATAGATCACAGCATACCCCATTTGCTAAATGAACATTGACCTACAAGAAGGTTCTGCTTTTAATCCAGCTTGCTCTTCATGAAAAGAATATCGTGGAGGAGTACTAGGTTACATGGTACTAGTAGCACTCAGAGTGTGACCTGACGAATTTCATTAGATTTTATTACAGATATTGGAAAACGGAGTTATCTGGTGTATTGATAAGCTTGTGAAATAATGAATGAAATAAACGACAACGGCGAAATACTGGAAGGTCTCAGTAGAATAACATTCATTGTGCTGCCAAAGAAACCTGATGCAAATTAATCCGAGTTCCATCAAACAATCTGACTGATGAGACACCTAAATAATTATTAGGATCTTAATGAATGCCATCGGTGATTGGAAAATACATTAGCTTTTTTAAAGACAGTGGTATAAGAAATGTTATTTTATAATCTTATTGCTTTTAGAACCAATGAATAGAGATGCAGTATGTTTCATAAATTCAATAAATATATTTAATAGGGCTCAACATGAAGGAAACACACTGGGACATAAACAAGAGCAGGGATATAGTAAATAATAAAAGAACAGCACTGAAAACGTGCTTCTGGACAAGATGCTATGTCATCGCTATCATTTTGCATGACAGTAAATACTGGACTATTTCTTATATAGATGAAGAAATGACTTCAATCGACACTAATGTGGTTCTACAGACAGATGCTCAGAGAACCATGAACAGAACATTTGGGCAACAAGGAAGTCTTAAAGGAAATTGGAAATGAGAAAATCACTTATATACTTTAACTTATAATAAAAAGATACATTTGAAAGAAAGGACAGCTCGTAAAACAATACTCAAAGGGTGTATTGAGATTAGAACGAGAAGACAGAAACCACGAGTAACTTACCTAAAGAGTTCTTTTGTGAGTGGATGAAAGGAAAAGGAATGATAGTAAAAGCTCAAAAGTTGCTTATAGCTACAAGGGACAGGAAGTTGCAGAGAGAAATTATTACCAACGCCATGAAGAGATGCGGTGCATAAATGATGACAATGATGATATAACGATCACATGGCTTAATGAATCATCTTGATCAACTAGTTCTTAAAGCCCATTAAATTTTGGATCCTATCCTATATACATTCTTTTCTACCAAACGAAAACCGTATTATTAAATTTTTAAATTGTTGTTGATAATTGTTGGAGGCGGTTATTGATAATGATATAATCTTTGTCATTTTATAAATTATGATCAAATATAAATGCTTCATATTTTTATTGTCTTTAAATTCGTGTATTACCTATGAAATGATTTAATAACTTACGTGAGTTTTTTTTAGTTACAAAACATATTTACCTAATAAAGTCTTACGAAGTCTGTCGCTATTGATTTCCTTTTGAAAATGACGTTTGTTTCTATATTTTCTTTTAAATTCTTAAATGTATTTTCTCTGCTCTATGAAAAAATGTAGGATTGGTATCGCGATTTCTTCCAAAAATTAAGCAAAGTATTTAGACATGCTAATGCATCGTTAGAAACAAAGAAAATACTCCGAAAAAGAAAATATGTAAAAAAAAGATGTTAGGCAGAGTAGGTTTACAAGTTTTTTTTTTTTGACACTGAAAGACAATCAAATATACAACAGTTTTCAAAGCGAATGTGAAACAGAGGATGACATCACATTGGACAAATTCAAAGATTCTGTCTGATTAGTAACACGACTGGCTATGGGATTTATCTGCTCCCTGGACACTCATAGTGTATGATCAGCCACTGGAAACTCTGCACAAAATTGCACAAGAACATAGTAAAATAGTTTTAGAAAACAAAAAACAAAAACAAAAAGAAGATTGCTTAACTTCTACGTAATATCTAATCTCTATCTATAAAAGGCAGGATGTATGTGTGTGTGTGTGTAACGAATGCACAGCCGCAATTTTCGACGGAATTTCACCAAAATTTACATGCACATACTCCAAGTTAGCAGAAAGGCCAAGACCCACTATGCATTTCCCAACTCCCATCGATAGTGGAAATAATCGATTTTTCATGCTTCTACGGCACTTTTCATGTAGTTTGCGGCCATTTTCTACTGGCCAGAATGAGAGCCAATAGCTGGCTGCCACGAATAGGCAGGAAGATTGTATTGGCCAGCGTGAGAGCCAACAGCTGACTGACACGAATATAAACTACCATGCAAAAAAAAAAAAAAATCGATAGCTGCATTCGTCACAAGTGGGAAAAATTTAAATCTGCATGGCACTTTACTCCAATTGGCTCATTCGCTTGCTTAAACTGAACGTTGATTCTGATTCCGCAGAACTGGGTTGGGTGTGAAAAAGTATTTGTTGTTAACATTCTTTTTTCATTCGGTTTTTCCAGTTACGAGTCTTTTTTAAAGCTGATCGTTTTGTGTTCATTTTGTTTAGTTCTTTTTTTCGTAACAGATTTAATGTTTAGTATAGAGCTTAGAAAAAAATCGCAGTGTGAGATAGGCAAGAAGTAAGGCATGTAGCAACATCAGCACGGCAAAGGGCACTCCTTTAAAGGCAAGGAAGGGCAAAAATATTTTAAGTCAAGTGATAGCGATTGCTGTATGTGTCGTACGATTTTTGAATCAAACACGGGCAACGCCGGGCCATGCTGCTAGTTTCCTATATGGCAATGAATTCGGGGTAATTTTCTTACAGATGAATAAATGACTTAAAGCAACGAGTTGAAATTTCAAGGGTATAGAATAGGAAAAGAGGTCTTTGAGAAATTCACGCTCACCGGACATATTGAAGGCACGAAAATCAGGTAAACGTAATAATAACCCACATAACAGGTTTGTGTAAATAAATAGCACAACAAAGCCAAAGAGTAATAGTAAAAGAGAAAAAGTTACTAAGAGTAAAAAAAGGACGTTGTGGAGAGCATGACTTGGTATTAAAAAGAAAATGATCACGAAATTATTAATAATAGTTTTTCTTGTATTTATAATTATCAAAAGTAAATATAATTTACAAAATAATTAGCAGTTCTTGCTTTTATATTTGCTTGCCAGAGAAAATAAATATAATGAATTATAAAATAAACAACAGGATTGGTTTTTCTTTGCTTCATTGTTGTCTGGCTGAAAATATCGATGATATTTATAACAATAAGTTATAAGAATAAATATGCAGTGGAAATAAATACTGAACGTATGGCGTTCGCAAGAAATACAGAAGTATTCAATATTAGTGAACAAGAGTCTAAAAATAAAAAGAAGTTCAATTCTTCAGGTTTGATCGTTATAAAAACTGCATTAAGTATTCTTATAAAGAAATTGTATTCACTTTGGAAAATTTACATAAAAAGAATAATGGATAAAGTTATAGAGCAAACCTGGTTTTAAATAAATTTACTCAAATTTTAATCACGATTGAATTTGTAGAATTGGATATTTTTATTTTTAAACTTATTTCAGTGTGTTACATTCAAACAGGTTTAACTAAAAGGCACATACACAAAAAGAGTAAAGTGACGTTTTCTTTTACTTCTGAGGTTGCAGCAAAATTCTCTATTTTATCAAAGACTGGGCAAATAAATTTAGTTTAAAAATATGTCATAATTGCGTCAATCGTAAGGGATGAAAGCCTTTGTAAGCCTTTTTGAACGAGTTAATTTTTCAATAATAACGAACGAAATACGCGACTAAAGTGGAGAAATGATAAAAGACAGCAGAATGAAGGATGATATGAAATGATAAAAGACAGTCAGGATGAAGGATGATAGAATGAAGGACGACAGGACGAATGACTGTAGGGTGGGGGACGACAGAGTGAAGGACAGCAAGGCAAAGGACGGCAAGATGAATAACGGTAAGATGAAGAACGACAGGATGACGGGCGGCAGTACGAATGACTGTAGGGTGAGTGACGACAGAATGAAGGGCAGCAAGTTGAATGACATCAAGATGAAGGACGGTAGAGTGAAGAACCTTACGATGGCATTGCTCGCAACCACCACCATATATTTACTCAATATATATATATATATATATCGTTTTCAATTATATGTGTAGGCAGGTCCAAATATCATCTGTCTATTTTGGAAGCCATCTGCCTCAAATTATTTAAACCATCGCTTTCTAAACAAAAGGAGAATTTTTCACGATCGCTAAATTTATTTTTTGATATATGAGCAACTTATTTTCCTATCTTACTGCTCAGGTTGGTTTATTATTATTAATTCATTATTTACGCATTTATTTTAATCGTAAATTTATTTTAATTTTACGTATATATATCTTCGTAAGATTTTAGACGTGTTCCAACCATACCATTTTGGCGTTCTTCTCATTTTCATTGTTTGTTTAAAATCATTTGCCAACGAAAGACCCTGATGAAGCGTTGGCCGAAAGGTACCTAGGTCCTGCAAAAAAAAAAAAAAAAAAAAATGGTCATACAAAAGAAATTCATTTTCTTTAAATCGTTATATTTGTTTTGTGGTATCAAAACATTATTCAATATATATATATATATATATATATATATATATATATATATATATATATATATATAGTTAGATGGATAGATAGATAATTATTGATATTCATTTTTTAACTTCAAATATTTAAAAGATTTTCATGGGACATAACAAATGTATAACTTAAATGAGGAAAATAAATACTGCGAAGATATTTTCATGTTAAAAGGTTAGTAATTGCGAAAAAGGTTGACAAAGATCGTACAACAATCAAGAAACTGAAAATATTTGCAAAATAATTTACAAGAAAATATGTTTAATTCGAGATTTGATAAAACTTAAAAGAATAATAAGCTAAAGAATGGATATAATTTGAAGAAGCCTATATTGCTAATGTAAAGAGAGTTAAAAGAAGTAGAGTATTAATAATATTAGCTAAATGATGAAATTAAACAAACTAAGAGATTTAAGTAAACAACGCAAAGATAAATATGTAATGTAGACAAAAAAATATCCATAAAAACAGATTCATCACCTTTAATTTTAGCGAGAGTAATGATAATTGTTTCCTTATGAGGAAACATTTGGCATTCATTGACAAAGCAGCCAGTTTCCCCTTCGTTTAAAATTCATAATATCTTTCTATTAACGCAAACTTTCAGAAAGATAGGTTTCTCAAGCCCACTAACCCTTATCGTTCTTTTCTGTTTTGATAGGGGTTTCTGTCCTAACATTTTGTTTGAATTACTGTGACATGTCATCTTCAATATGTCATTATTTTCTCTTCGATGTTCTGCTAACTATTTTAGTTGTTCTCATGTCATGTGATTTATGTTATTTGGTGCAGTTCATTCTTTGCAATTCTGTAGCACCAGTCCACGAATATCGAAGTAGAACAGGTGTAAAAAATCATTCAATTCGCCATACATAGAAAAAATCCATTCCCAACACGTTATGCGGCGTTTCTATTTTCTTGCGAACATCAGGTAAAAGGGCTGTAAGGATACACCAATTTTGAATCGTTGATCTGAGAAAGCGGTTATATATATATAGTTGCTAAATTATAAATATAAAATCTCATATCTTCTCTCTCTCTCTCTCTCTCTCTCTATATATATATATATATATATATATATATATATATATATATATATTATGTATGTATGTATGTATGTATTAGGCGTATGAGGGTCAAGCAGTTCAGTTCCTAGGAACCACACTTTTCGAAGGTCCGTATACAGGTCCCCAAGTGCAGGGTTTTGAATTCAAAGTTGTCCTTCTCCTTGACCAGTTGCCATCAAGGCTATATATATATATATATATATATATATATATATATATATATATATATATATATATTATAAATTAATTGATTTAAAATATTTTTTCGCTACACAGTTCTAACCATGTTTCAAAAATGAAATGTATGTTTTATGAAACATGGTTAGAACTGTGTAGCAAAAAAAAACATATTTTAAATCAATTAATTTATAATATTAATGCTCTGTAAACTTACATTGAGCACTATTTTGTAAAAATAAAAATATCTATAAGAACACCGGATTATATATCTTACTGTTCTTTCTTTATATATATATATATATATATATATAGTTTTAAAAATAAGGAATGTATTGATTTTAATTTTAAAAGTCTCTAAGGCCCTTTCAACCAACATCTCATCAGGAGACAATCGTTGGATAATTAATCAACGAAAAGAATATTAACGACAATGAAGAGCAAAAAAGGGGGGAAACACACTAAAGTAACAAACAAGTGTATATACTTGTAACGAGGGGAGGGGAAATAACGTTTAAATAAAATTAGCGAGGGACAGTTAAAATAAAATATCCCCCAACAGATTAAGAGACTTTACAAATTCTTTTATATATATATATATATATATATATATATATATATATATATATATGCGTGTGATTGTGTGTGTGTGTGTAATCATTTCAAAACAATCAGGACAGAAATGCCACTAGCACGCAGGGGATTACATGGAGTAAAATGAAAGTGAAAGTGAAAGTGAAAGACTGAATATAGGGATAACTAAAAAAAAAAGGAAAAGATAAACGGGATTCAAAAAGACAAAAGGTGACGACTGACGTTTGAATGTTTTGTGGTTATAAATAAGCCATAGGCAGCCACGTTGGTGAAAAAAACTGATTGAAGTCGATATGCCAGGTCAGGATCCATTACATTACCGATACCTTTATGGATTTTATCAATGACTCGTGATAAATAGCAGGAGCAATAGATCAGATATTGCAGTAGTATTTAATGCATGGACGAATGGTAGATTTTTAAATCTACAAGATGTATTTACTGGCACCATATAGAAAAATTTCTCGTGAGAAGCCATACTTTATATTAATAATAAATATAAACTATTTAGCGCTGTTATTATTAATATGGCTATATATATTAAATGTAGATTTAATAATAAATCTATTATTATACAACGAGTACTATTTTATTAACACCTGCACTCAATGTGCAATATTATATATATATATTTATGTGTGTGTGTGAAGATAGATAAATAGATAATCTGCTAATTTACATTGTAGAAGACAAAATGTTTTAGATAAATATTATAAAATTATAGGTCGAAGTTGATGCTGGTCTCAAGATAAATGTACAGAATAAGTGTTAAGAAGACATGTTTTGATTGCTGCAGGTTGCAACAAACAATATTGAAGCTAAACAGTATATTCGTATTAAAAAATGTTCATGATTTACATACGGGCAATTGTCTTCATCTTTAATGTTGCTATCAAGTTTCGGTCTTTTTACCCCCCGGGCTTCATCATGTGTATGTCGATCGGAATAAGCTAGAGGGTATTTCGAACTGAAGCCTTTATTTAATCAATGCAGGTAGATTATTATCAGCTGTATACAGGTAAGGTAAATGATTTTATTAAGAAAATAATAACCTTAAAATCTAAGATAATTTTAGACTCTAAACGGTTGGAAAGTTAACATAATCAATGTTTGAAGGCTTGATGAGGGTTCTAGACAATCCCGGGTGAGTGGGGATCATGATAACATGTAAAATACAGGAAATTACCTGAGTTAATTCGAGCTATCTGCAACCTACATCTTTTGGATATATTTATACATAAAACATACATTTCACTTTTAGTAAGGATCAATCTACAGAATTAATATATACCTTTCGTTTCTTATTAATAAATGCGTTCGCTTAATCGAAGATTTGTAATAAATATTTACAGTTAAATGCTATGGTATCAAGGGTTTTACACTAATAAATTTCAATTAAAAACGCATAATATTTATTTATTAACAATATTAGAATATAGAAGACAATACTATAATACTAACTGACAAATTACGTTTAACTAAGCTTTTATCATTTGATAAATTTTTTTGGAACCTTTTGGATTCCAAAAAAAATTTCGCTTGAAGATGGAACAGAGCTTATTTTAACTCAATTTAATTTAAATAATTATATTGAAGTTTTCGGCTATTGTTTTGAAACATGGGACTTCTTATGTCGCGATTTGGAATCATATTTTTAAATAAATAATTATATATATATATATATATATATATATATATATATATATATATATATATATATATATAATAGTGTTTAAGCCTTTTATTATATCCTTACTCTGTCCTAGACATTGAGTTCTTCTTGGATTCTTCCTCTTGGAATTTTTATTCTAAAAATATACATGTATGGGGATTTATATATTTTGCATATGTATGTATATTTTCCACTATATATATATATAATTATTTTTAAAAATATTATTTTATAAAAAATAATTATAATATTACGCTCTACGCATCATATTAAGCACTGTCTTTTAAAAATAAAAATAAAAGCTAAGAACTCTGAATTATTAATATCACTGTTCTTTTTTTTCTATATATATATATATATATATATATATATATATATATATATATATATGTGTGTGTGTGTGGATGTGTGTGTGTATATGTGTGTGTGTGCCATGCGTATGCATGTATGTATATGTATGTGTGTATACATACATATAATTACATGTATATATATGCGTGTGTGCGTGTGTGCGTGTGTGCGTGTGTGTCTATAGAGTTATATCAAACTTAAATAGGCACCCAGAAAATATGAGGGGACATTGTTTATTTAATGAATGCATCCATTAATACTTGGTCTGTTCACTGATCGATATTGAATTCATTTCGTCTCTTACACTTATACGGAGCATCTTTTCATTGATCTTTGCTCCTTTTTTTAGTATGTTTTCAAGAAAGATTTGTTAATTTCCATATTTGGCACGTGTACATCATAGCTACCATTATACATTCATTATACAATTTACGTTTTAGCTATATTGGCAAAGTCGTTCTTTCGTATTACATCTGATCTTTTATTAAATCTTTGCCAATATTTCGTTTCCCGTCGTTTTATTTAATTTCCGTGGTCTTCTTGGACTTATAGTTCTTCTTCTTTTATATGCCGTGTCCCTTCAGTATGGCTCTCCAAACTTTCCTCTCTTATGTAGCTCTTAATAAATTTTATCTTTTTGTTATTTCTCCTAAACCCTTTTCCGCCATCCAGTTACTCAAACTTACTAAGTATTGTATACGTTGTTGTCCTATGACCGTCTTGCCTTCAATAATATTTTCCAATCCCTCTTTCCTCATTATGTGTCCTAGAAATTTCAATTGACTCTTCCTGATATTAATTATAATTGCCCTTTTTGTTTCCATTTTCTCTAAAACTTCGTCGTTGCGCACATGTTCAGTCCAAGTTATCCTCATCATCGTCCTGTATAAATCCTCTTCCTCTGTAAAGGAGATTGTTCAGTATGCAGAATTTTATTTTTTTTTCAGAAAGTTATTGTTAAATTATAGTTTTATTTCTGTTCATAGTTAAAACTATACTGAGTCTTCAGATAAATTATTTCGCTTTTCTCTTTTATTCAGATATCAATAAAATGTCGTCAACAAATTGTAGCTGGTTTAAATAATCTCCTTTCATGTTAATTCATATCAATTTCGAGTAGCATTTATGAAGACACTTTCAAGGCTTTCCTGTAAATAGTTTAGATGAGAGCATTACTTATTCTCTCACTTTTTTCCAATGTTTATTTTATCTGTAGCTTTATATAGTTTATGATTACACTATTGTTATCGTATATACTCTGTCGGAGTTAACTCCTCCTTCAGTTCATTAACCCTTTCACCAGGGGTCTCTCTTCCCTGACTATAAATAGCCGCTGACCCTTCGCCTCTATCTCTTTTTCCTTCAGGCCTGTGCGCCAACACCTTGAGGTAAAACTCTCCTTGTCATCAGGCTTTCAGCTTACAACCTCGAAATGTAGGCGCTAACAAGGGATAGCGTGGAAACACGCTAAGCACAATACACACACACGCACATACAGAATATTCACACACGCACGCACGCACATACAGAATATTCCCATACACTTCATCCTTTGTACTGTTTCCATGTATTGTAACTTGTTATTAATATATATTTGTATATACATATATTATCGGTCTGGTGTTTTGTTTGCTTTCTTTGCCTTCTTCTTTGGACTTAATCAAAGTCCAACTTTTTTATGTAGTTGGGCCCGGCGAGCAGGAGCATCTGAACCTTACATGCGTTTCTTCTACATCTGACTTCTATTAACAACTTAACAGCCACGGCCCTCTACAACTCTCAATAACTTGCATGTAATTTTCATTTTTAACCAGCTATTGCAATAATGAAAATTGACACGTGTTTACAGAGTCAAATGACATTTCATGAGCTTTTTTCCCCTGGTGCACGAACTACGTTACTACCACTAGATTGGCATCCAGTTCACACTCTTTTACCACTGAATTAGTTAAATTTGACCACCACTTCTACGCCAACCGTATCTTTCTCGCACTTACCGCCTGTGGAACACCCTGCCGTTTCCTTGCTTCCCTGATAACTATAATCTTCAAAAATTTAAATGCAATGTCAATCGTCATCTTCTGTCTTCTTGAACTCCGTTTCGCTTTTATCCTTTTCTGGGTACCCTCTATACTCATTTTTTTCTTTCACCTTCACCCTGCGTATCACTGGCATTCCAGCCTTGCTTGGATTGAAATGATGAAAAGAAAAAAAAGAAAAAAAAAAAAAAAAAAAAGAATATAATCAGAATGGTCTGTTGTGCTTTTGTTTAAAATTTTATCTACTAATTTATCTATTTTGTGTCTACGGTCTATTGTTGAGTAGTTGTGTCTAACCCCTGCCTGTTCGTGTAGCTTATTTGTAAGTAATTTTGAGAATTTATACATGATGAAGGATTGATGAAGGCTGGAGTGCAAATAGACGAAACGTTATGATAGCAACAGGTGAAGTCAAAATTATGAGTATAAAGAGTATACTTAGGTTTTATTGGAAACTTTACCATTTTGTTTAAGAGAATTTCCTATGGGTAAATATTTACTCACCATCATGTTGCTATAATCAACACCCCGGAGAGTAAATATTTACGGGCTTCTGGAAAATTTATCCCCAAAACAATATTGGCTGACTCAATGTGAGTCCAAAAAAGAAAAAAAAATGATTACACTAAACAATATAAAAGAAAACGACAATATATATATTGACACAAAATGTAACGAAAAAAAAATAAAGAAAAGAATGTTCTTGTTTTGGTGTGTGCATGACAAGCGTGTGTGACAGACTACAAAAAGTCAATTGAGAAAATCATGAAAATGAACCTCTCCCACAGGAGGCACGCTTTTTACCCACATGCAAAATACATCTTATAGCTAAAGCTAAAATGCTGTAAAGAGATGGGGAGATAAATGCACAGCTTTATATAGGTTTAAAGAGCACCCCATCCCCAAGAGATGTTTTTAGCAAAGTCCTCCTGAATATTTGCTATGCAAAGTGTTGATTCCCGCAACATAATGGTGACTAAATATTTACCTAATAATACTAACATACCGCAGCACGTACTTAAATGGACCAACATTCACATTCTAGCCAAGGTCGTTACGTTAGCGTTCGGATAAATAAACGTTTCAGGGTATAAATCTATCTCTTTTGTCCCAGCTAATAGATAATACCGTGACTGACTGGGCTCTCAAGCCTTGGATGACCACCAGTCTAAAAAAATATAAAATACTGAATTCTATACCAGGTTGAAATAGGATTAGCTCCGTCAGGTTATCTTTCTCTAGACACACCACTGCTCCTACTGATGCGATGACACTTCGACTTTAAAAAAGTTACTGGACTCGTGACTTGACAATGACTCCTCTACCTGAATTAAAAATGGAAAACAGCTTTTTGGCTCTGTGTCTGACTAATTGAAACGCTAGATAAATAGAAGCTTGTTATTACTTCATTTCAGATACCATTGAAATGATTCTTGTTTCTTGTGATTAAGAGCATACGCATAAATTTACATAATGGATAAAGAAACTTAAGTTTTATTGATAGCTTTTGTAAATAATTTATCCATGTATAAATTTATAAAGAAAAGTACAAGTTTAATTGTCATCTCTTACACCCGAGAATGAATTTTGTTTAAAATCTATTCATTTATTTTGATCTATTTCCTTAGTTTCCCGTTATCATGCAGTGTTTATTTTTCACTAAAATTGCTTTAAATGATTCTCTCTAATAACGTGTACTTCAATATTTTCTTGAAAATTTCTGTTTCTTTCCTTAAACAAAATATGCATACAGGAATGAGTTGAATAAACATGTTAGTTTATACATGTTTAAGTTTTACCCACAATTACAAGCACTATATACCTCACCATCTTCTATCTCACATCTTAAAGCACACATCAAATCGCATTGCTTATTTGAGCACACAGCATGTTGATATCCGATTACATTAAATGTCTTAAAATCGTAACTACCATTTTATATAATCTTTTGAGAATAACATCGAAAAATTCCAAATAAAATGAAAGCATTTAAATAAGAATCCCTGTAAAATATATTTTACAATACAAACTTACACGTTTGTGGAGACACTAATACTCTGAACTAATGACGTATTCGGATGCATATATTATCATTATTTATAAATATTGTTAAACACAGTCAAAGCTAGCTGTCATGTTCAGCTGTTTTACAAAAATCTTTCCATTGCTGAAGATTGGTGTTAAGGTAATAAACAATGAATTTAGTTATATTTCGCTTTTATTATAGATCCCACATTTACAGATGACGTCATATGTCTACTGGAGATGTTTTAGAAAACAAAAGAATATTTCCTCCAGTTGACTGGATCAATAAAAAGTGCATGGAACGTGATGCATAAACTATTCTCTCATTCTTATCGCAATATAAACAATACCTCGCCATAATTTATCCTGCTGCGTAGAAAATGAAAATAAATTGAATAAAAACATGATCACATTTATCATAACGGATTTGAATTAAAAAAAATAAAACAAACTTGAATTTATAAGAATATACATTATTTAACAAATTGTTTTATGAAAATGATATTTAGTCACTCAGTTAAGAGCCTTACGTGATACATTCATGGACGATATATGACTGACTAGGCAGAAGATTTTCTCAAAAAAAGGTTGCCAATTCTTTCTACGATAGACTAGTTGGCAACCAAGCCAATAGGATCTGGTCTGTTCTGCTATTAGAGAAGAGATGTATTCATAACCTTCCCAGTAGTTTTTTGCATGGATGTGAATGTAGTAAATCCCATTTGATTTCGAACTCATCCCTCCGATTTCTCATTCCGAGCTGTTAGACATTAAATCATACCGCACCGCAGACGATATCAATATTCACATAGATATTTTTAGTTTCAGCACACACACACACACGCGCGCGCGCGCGCACACACACACACACACACATATATATATATATATATATAATGTGTATCTGGGCGGCAACTTTAAAGCCTCCTTCATTGAAAACGGAAGACAAGGAAGCTATATATATATGTCTGTGTGTGTGTCTGTATGTGTGTATGTATGTATAATATGTATGTATTTTAATATATTTTCTGTTTATACGTTATTTTTTGGGATACAACTTATTCGAGTAAATGACCTGTTTTGATTAAACAGTTTTAATTACATTTACCGGCCTGAATGTTCGAGAAATTTCGTAGAAAATATACGTTCTCCGACAGGAATCGAAACTGTATCCCATACGGTAACTGTTTATATATATATATATATATATATATATATATATATATATATATATATATATATATATTAGTAAAATGAAAGCTTCAAGAAAGATTAAGTTAAGCGTTTTTGTGGAGGTACCTACTCTAAAATAATAACAATGACCCCAGTTAGTTGTTATCCCTTAGTAAGGTACTTAGATAGACAGATAGTTTAAAAACATCAGAAAGAAAATGATACAATATTTTTGTGTAATAATTGTGACTATGAAAGTAAATCTTGGTTTTGACAAATTTTTAACAGATGCATGTAAATGTTGGAATGCATATATATATATATATATATATATATATATATATATGGAGAGAGAGACAGAGACAGAGACAGAGAGATCCGTATATTTATACGTGTGTTGAATGAATAGAATGGAAAACGCCTATGTCACTTGTTTCGTTCTGACAATGAACATCTTCAGACTAATAAAAATGTACACATGTAAAACTGACTTCATGGTACAAAAAAAAAAACAAACAGAAAACAAAAAAAAATTATTAGGCGGAA
Source organism: Acanthosepion pharaonis (assembly GCA_903632075.3). NCBI lineage: Eukaryota > Metazoa > Mollusca > Cephalopoda > Sepiida > Sepiidae > Acanthosepion > Acanthosepion pharaonis. Next base: position 2,825,408 of record CAHIKZ030005437.1, read on the forward strand.
GAAGTGCCGTCCCAAAACGTGCCACTCTTTTCCATTTTGTCATTCTTTATATATATATATATATATATATATATATATATATATATATATATATATATTATACAATAGGAGTTAAGATTACATTAGGTTAATGATCATTTTCACCTTGTAAATTGAAACAAAATTGATAAGGATTTTTCAAATCAGCCAATGGATAATAAAATATTGAAATAAAACTGGACAAACAGAAGAGGAAAGAAGTGAAGAAAAATGGAAAAAGAAAATGAGAGCAAATAAAAACAAGAAAGTAGTTAATTCTGGATTTGAGGGGGTGGCTAGGGGAGAAAGGAAAGGAAGGAAAAAGAAAATAAGGGGAAGGAAAAAGGGAGAAGAAATGACCTATTTATTTTATACCCAGTAGCAGACAGAAGGCAGTTAAGAATCCTTCATAAATCTATTAACAAAAGTAATATTATATTAAGTAAAAAGATTAACCCATTTATATGAAAGAGAGTTGGTTCAGAATTAATGATATATTAAAATAAACAATATATCAGAAAAAATAATACGAACGATATAAAAATAGATAATAATATGCTGAAATGATTAAAATTATATAAAGATTGATGTTTCTAAATTAAAATCTACATTTAAATAAATATATTTAAAGTTAAGCTAATATTAAATAATTCCCATCTACACTGAAAAAATTAATATTTATCACCTAATATATAATATTATGAACCAATAAAGGGAAGAATAAATAAAAGAAAAATCTACACTAAAATTAGAAAAAGTGCCTTTAGAAAAGAATGAAAGAAGACGTGCCTTTAGAATAGATTTTATAAGATAACATTAAATATAAATATAATAATTAAATTAATTAATTAATAGTAAAAAAAATTCTAATAATATATTAAATATTACATAAAAACACCAATAACTGTTAATAAAATATTAATGAAAATGCATTAAAATATACATAAAATAATAAAAAATATATAAAATACATATAAACTCCTTAAATAATATACAAAGAAAAATGACAAATACTACTTCATTAAACCAAATAATACAATACATATCAGTAAAATTTACTTAAATACTACATATCAATAATATATATTAATATATACACCACTTATTAAAAAAAACGTATAATATTAATAAACACTTCATAAACAATTGATTAAAATAAATATATAAAACGGAGCCTCTATAAACAACGAAAAACATCAAAAAATATATTCCAGTATATTATTATGTAATATAGTTGTAAAATTAAAACAATTATTATGTAATTATTCATTATCAGAAAAATTAACCCCTTTATATAATACTACCATATAATATTTTTGGGGGAACTAGTAACGCTAAAGTAGATAAGAGTAGTAAGTGTAGAAAATAGAAACAGAAATATAATATGGTTCAACCGCCCAACTCCTGTAGATTATCCAAAATCAACATGGGACAAGTGTTCTTAAAATTTATAAATAAACATTTAAAAAATAACCACCCAGTAAGTAGATCTTCAATAGAAAAACTATTAAAATAATTATCACATAAATTAAGCCCTTTATATAATACTACCATATAAATGTTTTTATTTGCTCTCTTTTTCATTTTTCTATTTTTCTTTCCTTCTTTCTTCCTTCTGTTTGACCAGTTTTATTTCAATAATTTATCATCCACTGAGTGGTTTAAAAATCCTTGTAAATTTTATTTCAATTTACATGATGAAAATAATCATTAACCTAATGTAATCTTAATTCCTATTGTATAAAAATATGTTGCTCTGTTTGATTAATACATTTAGCTCTCTGTGTAAATCAGTTTTAATATTCAATATTTTATATTGTATTAATAGGTTTCACTTAGATTATATACCAACGGATTATTACCTATATATATATATATATATGTATATATATGTATGTATATGAATGAAGATGTCAGTTCGTTGTTAAATATTTACCAGTGTTAAGATAAATATGTGCTAGATGGTGAGGTATATTCCATTGGTCACATAATATTCCAATTTCTTAAATGAAACATTTTCATTAATATTATTTTTATACATATATCTTTCATTGCATTTCGGTTTATTTTTACCGTAACTGTAGCACCTGAAGACATCGGTAACTTTGCTGCCACAGTAACACAAAATGCCATGGATAAAATCAGGCAGTTTCAGATCTTGATCCTTTATTTCTCATCTATATTCCTTACTTAATGTCTTGGGATTTGCAATAAAAACACAAAAATAAGATGAGAGAAATCTAATCATGAATGAATAATAATAATAATAATAATAATGGAAAATATGTAACTTTTACGGGAAGGAAACTGAAAGAAACTGGTACGAACATAACCCAGACCCGGTTACAGAGATAAGACCTGTAACATCTTTATGGGACTTTAGAATACACACAGAGAGAACAATTAAAACTACTCGCCCAGGCATCGTGATCGAAGACTACAAGAACAGAAGGTGCTTTCTTATTGACATGGCAGTCCCTGCAGATTATAATTTATCTTTGAAAATAAATAATAACTATCGACAGACTGATATTTTGGAATGGAAATCTAAAAAATGTGGCACATAAGGATATCAATAATACCAGTCGTAGTTGGAGCCCTCTGATTGATTGAAAAAGGTTCTGATAGATACACTGAACGGATTTTTGTAGCCCATGTATTAAAGAAATACAAAAAAGTACTCACAAGTGCAGCTCGCACATTACGAAGAGCTTTACCTGTGTAAATATGTGATCCTACAGTTTCTTGTTTATTTTTACAAGAATAATCTCTGGAAAATGGCACAAAGCTATTTCTAAAATTAGGTCTCTGGGTGGGACCTGGAAGGAAATGTGTGTACACCAGAGAAGCCAGGAAATAATAACAATGATAATAATAATAATAATAATAATAATAATAAATTATTACTGATCAAATTTCTTATTAGTTTCATGTTGCTTGGTGCAGATCACCATGGAAAATACAGAATATTGTATGATGATCTATGTCGAAGAACATGAAAGAAACATTGAAACGTTATTCAGTAATAAATGAAGCCAACAAATTCAAATTGGAATTTCAAGTGGGTGAAGAAGTGCAAGTAAGCCATAATATGCCTACTGCAGCGGCAATGAACCTAAATGTTATGGGACTTTACCCATAATAACATAATGAACTATTCCATACGTAATAAATATTGCGCCTCAAGAGGAAGCAAGAGTTCAGTCTGAAGTCGGACGACTGGCTGAACGGCTGATCGGTTGAACTCCCTGCCTTCGAGCGGGGAGGAACACGAATGAGGCTACGCCGAAGGGCGGAGTCTCTTTCGGGGTGGTAAACCGACCCTGAACCCGTTTATACGTGTTCAAAGGGCATATTTTTGGCCGAGCCCAAGGGCTCGGAGATCCCACGTTAAACCGGCTTTGAGCCACATGATACCCTCGTGGGTGGGGGTGACTAAATACTTTTCAGTCTGAAGTCTGGAGTGAAGTCCGTCAGGAGTCTGTCAGTCAGTCAGAGCAAGCGAGTCAGTCAGTAGAGTCAGAGGCAGTCCGAAACAGAGTCGCTTTCAGACAATTAATACTTAACCTGATTGTTCGTACTAACACTCTCTACTTCTCCCTATATATTCCTGTTTGTAATATATCTGTGTTATTCCATATCCGAGTTCGAGTTCTTCTTTATTGGTTCTACCTTGGACAATCACCGTGGTACAAGGAACCGGACCATAACAGTGGCGACGAGCGATTCGAACTCATTCGGTGGAAGAAAAAAAAATTCGTTTGCCACAGCATAAAAGTGGCGACGAGGAAACCAACTCTCTACGCGGAGGACATACCTTTTTTTGCTATCCGTCGCGCATAACAAGTGGCGACGAAGATTCGAACTCTCACGTGAAGAACAAACAACAAAATCAGCTCTCGTCAACATAACAAGTGACGACGAAGAAACCCCTAAAAAGGAAGTAGGAACTCTATACACGGAGGACTTATTTTTTTGCTATACGTCACACATAACAAGTGGCGATCTGGAAAACCCTTTAAGAAAAATAAATTCCCTATTCGGAGGACATATTTTTTTTGCTATTCGTGGTAGGTAACAGTGGACGAGGATTAAATTCTAAAAAAAAAAGAGAAATTTTCTTTTCTTGATATCAAATTTCACTGACAAAAAAAGAAAAGTTTTTTTGCGAGCACAGCTACAGAATATCAGGTTACACAAAAAATACGTTAGCGTGGAAGATTTTAAGTCAACCATTATGGAACTTATCAAAATCCAGTTTGAACAACAACAAAGGTACCAACAAAAACATCTGGAAATGCAAGAATTATTGATACGTGCAATGGCAAATAAGGAGCAAAAACCAGAGAACGAATCAGTTCTCTCTCAAGACGCTATTTGGAATAATATCGAAGATTTCAAGTACGCACCCGATGCAGATAAAACTTTTGCAAATTACTTCCGAAGGTATGAAGATCTATATGATTTTGACTGTAAAGATTGGTCAGACGCACGTAAAGTACGCCTTTTATTAAGAAAATTAGGCACAGGCGAATATACCAAATTCGTTGATTATATCCTTCCCAGAAAAACAAGCTAGTTAACGTTCAAAGAATCTATAAAATTGCTAACGGAACTTTCCAGCCATAATACTTCACTATTTCATAAAAGATAGAAATGCATGAACCTTACAAAAAAGGATAGCGAAGATTGCGTAACTTTCGCATCCATTGTTAATAAATATTGTGACGACTTAAAATTATCGGAACTCAGCGCTGACAACTTCAAATGCTTAATTTACGTCCAAGGTCTGGTTGCAACCAAAGACACAGAAATGAGACGTAGAATACTTACTAAATAGGAAAATGAACAACATCTGACACTTCAAAAACTAGCCGAAGACTGCCAGAGATGCGTCAGCGTAAAAAAAAGACATAGAACAAGCTGGCATAGCATACATACGCAAAGTACGAAGACAAACAAATTTTCCCTCCTCACAAACAAATCGAACTGATTTTCTCGCCTCAAGAACAGGTAAAACAAAATTTTCTAATTATAATCAACATAAAAAGAAACTACCACAAAGCCCATGCTATCGTTGTGGGTCTTGGCATTGGGTTAAAGACTGTACATATCGTGCTAAAACTTGTCTATCATGTAAAAAATTGGTCACAAAAGTTCTCACTGTTGGTATAGAAAAGAAAGCAGAATAAGAATTACGAGGACCGACCAAACAGATGAGACTAATATAAGAAAATATGCACAAGTTGAAAAAGTTACGTTACAGCTGGATTCTGGCTCAGACTTAACTATCATAATTCTACAAACATAGAGAAAACTAAACAAACTTGTTATGTTAAAAGCGGATAAAATTGCGAGATCAGTTTCGTGGAGAAAGACAAAATTCGAGGGTGAAATAATCACAAACGTAACATTTAACGGAATGACGAAAAAACTAAAAATGTACGTCTTAAGAAATACCGAAAACCTATTCGGAACAGACTGGATGCAAAAATTCGAATTGTGGGATTTACCTATTAGTACCTACTGCCAAAATGTAAAAAGCTTATCAACCGAGGCAGACAAATTAAAAGGAAAACTAAAAACGAGTTGCCCCAAAGTATTTCGGCAGGTCTCGGAAGATGCAAGAAAATGGCAGCTAATATCAGAATGAAGGATAATGTTCAGCCTATTTTCAAGAAAAAAGGAGTTTTTTTTCTACAGGTTTGAACGCAGCAATAAAGGACTACCATTATCCACTACCTAGTCCTGAAGAAGTATTCACGAAATTAAATGGCGGAAAATATTTTTCAAAAATTGATCTAAGTGAGGCCTGCCTGCAAATTTCAGTCGATGAAGAAAGTTCAAAACTACGATGCATAAACACACACAAGGGATTGTACAGATACCAAAGATTATCATTTGGAATTAAAGTAGCGCGGCTATTTTCCAGCAGACAATGGATACGATGCTGGCAGGACTAGAATACACAATAGCATATCTGGATGACATATTGATTAATCGCGAAAGCGTTGAACAACACTGGCAACATGTATAAGAAGTGTTTAAGAGAATTCAAAGCTACGGATTCAAAGTGAAAGAAAATAAGTGTGATTTTTTCATGAAGGAAATTAAATATCTTGGCCATATAATAGACCAAGAATGTAGACGTCCAGACCCTGAAAGGTCTACAGCAATAAAAAAAGATGCCAGTTCCTAAGAACATAACAGAACTACAAAGTTTTCTTGGATTAGTGAATTACTACCAGGAATTTATACCTCAAATGCATAAACTTTGCGCACCATTGAACGAACTGCTACAGAAAGAAAAAGTTTGGCAGTGGACAGATCAATGCCAGGAAACATTTCAAAAAATAATCAAGACATTAACATTGGATTTATTTTTGGCCCACTATGATCCTAAACTAGAGATTATTGTAGCAAGTGATGCGAGCGCCTACGGTGTCGGAGCGTGTATATTACATAAAATGCCAGACGGGACAATAAAACCTATCGCACATGCTTCTCGAAACCTACTACCAGCGGAGAAAAACTATTCACAAATTGAGAAGGAAGCTCTAGCAATTATCTTCGATGTAACAAGATTCCATAGATACGTCTATGGTAGACACTTTACTCTGCAGACGGATCACAAACCGTTAAAAAAAAAATTGGTTAAAAAAAAGTCTACCGGTGTACACGGCAAATAGACTACTTAGATGGGGAACGATTTTTCTGAACTATAATTTCAGATTGGAATATTTACCAACGAAAAGAATCGGGCACGAAGATGGTCTGTCGAGACTTATACCAACAAAGACAGAGCCATTGGAAGATACGGTAATCGCAGCCCTTAGAAATGAAGAAGACATAAGGACAGTACTATGTTGTACAGTCAGAAATCTCCCAGTCACATTGCAAGACAAAAAATGAAGCCAAAAATGACGAATTTTTTAATGAAACAAAAGCAAAAATAGCAGAAAACTTTTCTCTATGCGATAATGTGCTACTTTACAACGAAAGGGTTGTAATCCCCAAAACTTTACAAAAATGGATACTAAAGGATTTCCACAGAGGATACCCGGGTAAAAATAGAATGAAGTCGCTAATGCGAAGCTATGTATATTGGAAGAATATGAACCAGGATATTTCTCAAATGGTGGAAATGTGCAAGGGTTGTAATTTAGCAGCTGAAGCACCGCCAATCATACATAAGCCTTGGCCTGAAACTGATCGTCCATGGTCAAGAATACACGCAGATTATGCAGGACCAATTGATGGGTTATACTATTTAATCATAGTTGATAGTTACAGTAAATGGCCGGAGGTGTTTCGGTGCAAAAATCCTACTACAGAAACGACCATAAACTTCCTCCACGTGCTGTTCGCTCGGTTTGGTGTAGTGGACTGTTTAGTAACAGATAACGGAACGCAATTCACGTCAGCAGATATCCGAGAGTTTTGCGAAATCTATCAAGTAAAACATATAAAATCCCCGCTTTACCATCCAAGATCAAATGGACAAGCGGAGAGATTCGTGGATACTCTCAAAAGAGCATTACGAAAAGCGTACGATGTGCCTACGGAGAAAGCATTACAGCAATTCCTACAGGTATATAGAATAACGCCAAATAATGCGACACCATCAACATTATCACCAACAGATATCATGTTTGCTAGGAAAATCAGACCAGCTTTCGATAAATTACTACGAAGTAAAACAAAACAAGTAACACAGTCCTACACACCAAAAAGAAAATTTCTCCCAGGGGTAAAAGCTTTTTTAAAGCATACATAAATAATGCCTCTTGCTGGGAACAAGGGATAATTGAGAAAAGAATTGGCAATATGATGTACATAGTTCAAAGAAAAAAAATTCTCACACAGAAGACACGTAAACCAAATAAGGAAGAGACCGTTACAGGATGCTAACGGTCCACCTCAAGAAGAGGTATTGGACACGATTTTCGACACATTCGATATAACAAGACCGCAAATAATGCCAGAACCAGGAAAATCGTCTAGAAAAAGAAAACTTACTGACTCTTTGGAAATAGATCCAAAGAAAAAAAGATATTAAAACACCCTGCTACGCAAAAATTTCGAAAGGGGGATGCTATGGGACCTTACCCATAATAACATAATGGACTATTCCATACGTAATAAATACTGCGCCTCAAGAGGAAGCAGGAGTTCAGTCTGAAGTCGGGCGACCGGCTGATCGGCTGATCGGTTGAACTCCCTGCCTTCGAGCGGGGAGGAACACGAATGAGGCTACGCCGAAGGGTGGAGTCTCTTTCGGGGAGGTAAACCGACCCTGAACCCGTTTATACGGGTTCAAAAGGCATATTTTTGGCCAAGCCTACAGGGTCGGAGATCCCACGTTAAACCGGCCTTGTGCCACATGATGCCCTCGTGGAGCTGTGTGACGAAATATCTTTCATTCTGAAGTCGGACGACTGTCTGACCGGCTGATCGGTTGAACTCTCTGCCTTCGGGCGGGGAGGAACCCGAACGGGGGTGCGTCGAAGGGCGGAATCTCTTTCGGGGAGGTAAACCGACCCTGAACCCGTTTATACGGGTTCAAAGGGCATATTTTTCGCCGAGGCCAAGGGCTCGGAGATCCCACGTTAAACCGGCTTTGTGCCACATGATACCCTCGTGGGTGGGGGGTGACTAAATACTTTTCAGTCTGAAGTCTGGAGTGAAGTCCGTCAGGAGTCTGTCAGTCAGTCAGAGCAAGCGAGTCAGTCAGTAGAGTCAGAGGCAGTCCGAAACAGAGTCGCGTTCAGACAATTTATACTTAACCTGATTGTTCGTACTAACACTCTCTACTTCTCCCTATATATTCCTGTTTGTAATATATCTGTGTTATTCCATATCCGAGTTCGAGTTCTTCTTTATTGGTTCTACCTTGGACAATCACCGTGGTACAAGGAACCGGACCATAACAGTGGCGACGAGCGATTCGAACTCATTCGGTGGAAGAAAAAAAAAATTTCGTTTGCCACAGCATAAAAGTGGCGACGAGGAAACCAACTCTCTACGCGGTGGACATACCTTTTTTTTGCCATCCGTCGCGCATAACAAGTGGCGACGAAGATTCGAACTCTCATGTGAAGAACAAATAACAAAATCTTCTCTCGTCAACATAAAAAGTGGCGACGAAGAAACCCCTAAAAAGGAAGTAGGAACTCTATACACGGAGGACTTATTTTTTGCTATACGTCACACATAACAAGTGGCGATCTGAAAAACCCTTTAAGAAAAATAAATTTCCTCTTCGGGGACATATTTATTTTGCTATCCGTGGTACGTAACAGTGGACGACGATTAAATTCCAAAATAAAAAGAAAAAAAAAATTTTCTTGATATCAAATTTCACTGACAAAAAAAAAGAAAAGATTTTTTGCGAGCACAGCTACAGAATATCAGGTTACACACAAAAAAAAACGTTAACATGGAAGATTTTAAGTCAACCATTATCAAAATCCAGTTTGAACAACAAAAAGGTACGAACAAAAACATCTGGAAATGCAAGAAATATTGATACGTGCAATGGCAAATAAGAAGCAAAAACCCGAGAACGAATCAGTTCTCTCTCAAGACGCTATTTGGAGTAATATCGAAGAAGAGGTAAAACGAAATTTTCTAATTATAATCATCATAAAAAGAAACTACCACCAAGTCCATGCTATCGTTGTGGGTTTTGGCATTGGGATAAAGACTGTATATATCGTGCTAAAACTGGTCTATCAGGTAAAAAGATTGATCACGAAAGTTCTCACTAAAAAAGAAATCAAATGCAATGTATCAAATGCAGAAACAATGGCAAGATAAGTCTCTTCATGGTCAATACTCTACCCTTATCAAACAAGCTGATGTAGACAAACTCCGTACCCATCAATGGTTACGTAGTGCAGTGTCAAATGTTGAGACGGAAGGTTTTATTCTTGCTGCACGGGAACAGTGCTTGCTAACAAAAAATTGCCAAGCTTACATACTGAAAATTGTGTTAGATCAAAATGAAGCTTCTGTAATAAATATCCAGAAATAATTGACCATCTTGTATGAGGTTGTACAGTATTGCTACCCCCACTGAATATAAAACCAGCCATTACTGGGTTGGCCAATATCTGCATTGTAAAATCTGGAACTTTTACAGAAAGGAAACTGCAAGAAATTGGTATGAACACCAACCGGACCCGCTTAGAGGCATGGGACCTGTAATAATTTTATAGGACTTTACAATAATCACAGACAGAACAATCAAAGATAATCGCCCAGACATTGAGATCAGATATAACCAAAAAAAAAAAGAAAGAAAAAGAATAGGCCTTCTTATTTATATGACAGTCTCTGCAGACTGTAATGTATCTTTGAAAATCTTCAAAAATACTATCAAAGTACAAGGACCTTGAAAACGAAATCTCAAGAATGTGTCACATGAGAACATCAGCTATATCAGTTGTAGTTGAAGCCCTCGGTTTGATTGGAAAAAGGTTCGTGATCTTAGGTTGTCTACTTTCGGTTTGATTGGAAAAAGGTGTGTGATCTTAGGTTGTCTACTTTCGGTTTGATTGGAAAAAGGTGTGTGATCTTAGGTTGTCTACTTTCGGTTTGATTGGAAAAAGGTGTGTGATCTTAGGTTGTCTACTTTCGGTTTGATTGGAAAAAGGTGTGTGATCTTAGGTTGTCTACTTTCGGTTTGATTGGAAAAAGGTGTGTGATCTTAGGTTGTCTAATTTCGGTTTGATTGGAAAAAGGTTTGAGATCTTAGGTTGTCTAATTTCGGTTTGATTGGAAAAAGGTGTGTGATCTTAGGTTGTCTACTTTCGGTTTGATTGGAAAAATTTGTTGATCTTGGGTTGTCTAATTTCGGTTTGATTGGAAAAGGTGTGTGATCTTAGGTTGTCTACTTTCGGTTTGATTGGAAAAAGGTGTGTGATCTTAGGTTGTCTACTTTCGGTTTGATTGGAAAAAGGTTTGATTTCAGGTTGTCTACTTTCGGTTTGATTAGAAAAGGTGTGATCTTAGGTTGTCTACTTTCGGTTTGATTGGAAAAAGGTGTGCGACCTTAGGTTGTCTACTTACGGTTTGATTGGAAAAAGGTGTCTGATCTTAGGTTGTCTTCTTTCGGTTTGATTGGAAAAAGGTGTGTGATCTTAGGTTTTCTAATTTCGGTTTGATTGGAAAAAGGTGTGTGATCTTAGGTTGTCAACTTTCGGTTTTATTGGAAAAAGGTGTGTGATCTTAGGTTCTCTACTTTCGGTTTGATTGGAAAAAGGTGTGTGATCTTAGGTTGTCTACTTTCGGGTTGATTGGAAAAAGGAGTGTGATCTTAGGTTGTCTACTTTCGGTTTGATTGGAAAAAGGTGTGTGATATTAGGTTGTCTACTTTCGGTTTGATTTGAAAAAGATGTGTGATCTTACGTTGTCTACTTTCGGTTTGATTGGAAAAAGGTGTGTGATCTTAGGTTGTCTACTTTCGGTTTGATTGGAAAAAGGTGTGATCTTACTTTCGGTTTGATTGGAAAAGGTGTGTGATCTTAGGTTGTCAACTTTCGGTTTTATTGGAAAAAGGTGTGTGATCTTAGGTTCTCTACTTTCGGTTTGATTGGAAAAAGGTGTGTGATCTTAGGTTGTCTACTTTCGGGTTGATTGGAAAAAGGAGTGTGATCTTAGGTTGTCTACTTTCGGTTTGATTGGAAAAAGGTGTGTGATCTTAGGATGTCTACTTTCAGTTTGATTAGAAAATGTGTGTGATCTTAGGTTGTCTACTTTCGGTTTGATTGGAAAAAGGTGTGTGATCTTAGGTTGTCTACTTTCGGTTTGATTGGAAAAAGGTGTGAGATCTTAGGTTGACTTTCGGTTTGATTGGAAAAAGGTGGGATTTAGGTTGTCTACTTTCGGTTTGATTGGAAAAAGGTGTGTGATCTTAGGTTGTTCTTTCGGTTTGATTGGAAAAAGGTGTGTGATCTTAGGTTGTCTACTTTCGGTTTGATTAGGAAAAAGGTTGATTGTTTGATTGGAAAAAGGTGTGTGATCTTAGGTTGTCTACTTTCGGTTTGATTGGAAAAAGGTGTGTGATCTTAGGTTGTCTACTTTCGGTTTGATTGGAAAAAGGTGTGAGATCTTAGGTTGTCTACTTTCGGTTTGATTGGAAAAAGGTGTGTGATCTTAGGTTGTCTACTTTCGGTTTGATTGGAAAAAGGTGTGTGATCTTAGGTTGTCTTCTTTCGGTTTGATTAGAAAAGGTGTGTGATCTTAGGTTGTCTACTTTCGGTTTGATTGGAAAAAGGTGTGTGATCTTAGGTTGTCTACTTTCGGTTTGATTGGAAAAAAGGTGTATGATCTTAGGTTGTCTACTTTCGGTTTGATTAGGAGGTTGTCTACTTTTGGTTTGTGTGTGATCTTAGGTTGTCTACTTTCGGTTTGATTGGAAAAAGGTGTGTGATCTTAGGTTGTCTACTTTCGGTTTGATTAGAAAAAGGTGTGTGATCTTAGGTTGTCTACTTTCGGTTTGATTGAAAAAGGTGTGTGATCTTAGGTTGACTTTCGGTTTGATTGGAAAAAAGGTGTATGATCTTAGGTTGTCTTTTGGTTTGATTGGAAAAAGGTGTCTGATCTTAGGTTGTCTACTTTTGGTTTGATTGGAAAAAGTTGATCTTGGTTGTCTTTTCGGTTTGATTGGAAAACTTTTGGTGATTGTGTGATCTTAGGTTGTCTACTTTCGGTTTGATTGGAAAAAGGTGTGTGATCTTAGGTTGTCTACTTTCGGTTTGATTGGAAAAAGGTGTGTGATCTTAGGTTGTCTTCTTTCGGTTTGATTAGAAAAAGGTGTGTGATCTTAGGTTGTCTACTTTCGGTTTGATTGGAAAAAGGTGTGTGATCTTAGGTTGTCTACTTTCGGTTTGATAAGGAAAAGGTGTGTGATCTTAGGTTGTCTACTTTCGGTTTGACTGGAAAAAGGTGTGTGATCTTAGGTTGTCTACTTTCGGTTTGATTGGAAAAAGGTGTGTGATCTTAGGTTGTCTACTTTTGGTTTGATTGGAAAAAGGTGTGTGATCTTAGGTTGTCTACTTTCGGGTTGATTGGAAAAAGGTGTGTGATCTTAGGTTGTCTACTTTCGGTTTGATTAGAAAAAGGTGTGTGATCTTAGGTTGTCTACTTTCGGTTTGATTGGAAAAAAGTGTGTGATCTTAGGTTGTCTACTTTCGGTTTGATTGGAAAAAGGTGTATGATCTTAGGTTGTCTACTTTTGGTTTGATTGGAAAAAGGTGTGTGATCTTAGGTTGTCTACTTTCGGTTTGATTGGAAAAAGGTGTGTGATCTTAGGTTGTCTACTTTCGGTTTGATTAGAAAAAGGTGTGTGATCTTAGGTTGTCTACTTTCGGTTTGATTGGAAAAAGGTGTATGATCTTAGTTTGTATACTTTCGGTTTGATTGGAAAAAGGTGTATGATCTTAGGTTGTCTACTTTTGGTTTGATTGGAAAAAGGTGTGTGATCTTAGGTTGTCTACTTTTGGTTTGATTGGAAAAAGGTGTGTGATCTTAGGTTGTCTACTTTCGGTTTGATTGGAAAAAGGTGTGTGATCTTAGGTTGTCTACTTTCGGGTTGATTGGAAAAAGGTGTGTGATCTTAGGTTGTCCACTTTCGGTTTGATTGGAAAAATGTGTATGATCTTAGGTTGTCTACTTTTGGCTTGATTGGAAAAAGGTGTGTGATCTTAGGTTGTCTACTTTCGGTTTGATTGGAAAAAGGTGTGTGATCTTAGGTTGTCTATTTTTCATTTACAAAATTGATCAGTGGAAAATGTCATTATATCATTTCTGACCTTAGGTTGGGAGACGATAGTAAATGTGTATACAAGAGAAATCAAAGGAAATAATAATAATGATAATATATTTGCTCTCAAAATAAGCGAATATAAATATATCCATCTCATAATTTGCTTCTGTAACTTCCTGTAAATATTTAAAACAAGGAGAGCTACAAACTATTGATAAAGTTTGTTTACATTATTTACATTTTCCTCATTGCCATATTCACAACATTTCGGCCGTTGTCCTCTTCAGATGATTGGAATGTTGAACGGAAAGATTATAGATTGTTCTAGTTCCACGTGCCATGCCGCTTCTGAATGTCTCAGTTATTCCCCTTTTACCTCAACTCTCCAAGTTTTCTGGTTCACAACTGCTGTAGCCTGGTAATAAACTCACATCTCTTTGATCTAGTCACTAGTTCTAACCGACGTCTTTATGTAAGAAATGTAAAGGACAAATAGGCTGACTCCTTAAGTTATCACTGCGAGAATATTGTACAGTGGTAACAAGAGGGGAAATAGAAACATCAGGCGTAGATTTTTTGATTTAACAAATTATTTTATTTTGCGATGATCCGTTCTTATTCATTTTATCACTAAGTTTTGGTCACAAATAAATAGGCTCTGCTCCTGCAAACTTCAAGCATTTTTGACCGGGTTCATTGTTTTCGTCTCCTTCCTCTTTGCTTTCTCGTTCAGAGAGAGAGAGAGAGACAGAGAGAGAGACAGAGACAGAGACAGAGAGTGAGAGAGAGACACACACAGAGAGGTATTTTAATTTGAATTTTTTATTTTTGTTTATATATTTTATTTTTTAATTCTATTTTTATCGGGACTCGCGACAAATTCATACATTTGTAGGTAAACATTGATCGGTTTTATAATTGAGTCTCCAAGATCTATCCGAAATTTGACCCTGTTTTGATAGGTTTTACTCTTCTGCAAGTGATGCAGTCAGCGTGTTCTTGGCTTCACCGATAAGACGAGCGTAAGAAGATAAAATCGCTAAAAGTGTGTCTGTTGTTGGTGGGCGTATGTTGAAGAAAAAGAAGGATTGATTGGGGACAATGACACACTACAGAGAGATATGTTGTGTCTGACAATAAAGAAAGCAGGCTATGAAAAAGAAATCAGAAAGTGTCTTTAGAAATGAAAATAGTCAACTACTTTGAAACTGTTTGATTCAGATTAAAAGTAAGCTCAAGTCCATATAAAGAAAGAAAGGGAAATTCACAGACTGAAAGAGATTGCGAGAAAAATAAGACTAATATCAAACTTTGCCAGAAAGCAGCGAGTCTATATAACAGTAAACTGAAAATAAAGCTCCGAGTCAGTAAAGCACTGGGAATAGTCTCAAAGACTCTTGCAAAGAAACGAAGAAAAACATGATAGCGTTATGAATCGCAAGGTATTGGTTCCATCTGCAAAAATATTAAGCAGAGCTCCGACAATATGCGAAGATTTTTGTCGCTTAATGGCCACATGAAATCTTTCGTGGAAAGATGTAAATAATTATAAATTTATTTATAGCAATAGTTATTGTAATTGCCATCATATTGGTATAACAACTAAAATATTGCTATCACAAAAGGCCTTCGTCGTCAAATAATGGATATTACACAACAAAACCCCTATTTTTTAAATCACTGATCAAGGAATATATTACCATACATATTTATGCACGCGTGATCTATATGTGCATCTATCTCATTACAAACACACACACACACACACACACACCTTATATATATATATATATATATATATATATATATATATATATATATATATATATATATATATATATAGCTGTGATATATTTCATCCAACACTTTCACAATATATATGATCACCTAATGACAGAATTGATTTCCCTGTGTTTCACAACTTCCTGACAACCGCCGTCAAATAAACACATGAAAAGTCGTGTGGGAAAACAGCAAAATTTAAGTATATATATTTTTAATATATATATATATATATATATATATATATATATATATATAGAGAGAGAGAGAGAGAGAGAGAGAGAGAGAGACAAAGAGAGAGAGAAAGAAAGAGAGTGAGAATATATTTCAACGCCTGGAATTAATTTATAAAGTTTTGTTAAATTTAACCATTTGGTTATCATCTGCAGTGATTTATCAATAAGATATTCTTAGCAAAAATAACATTTACGTTGAAATAAAGATGATGAAGATAATAATAATAATAATAATGAACTGAACACTGTGATTAATGTTGTTTTTCCATTAGAAAAAAAGTATATATGATTTGATGATATGAGAATTATTGGTATGCCACAAATTCATTTATAGAAAAAATTAATCATTAATGGCGACAAGATATGAAGTTATTTGTCAAGCTAAATGAAAATTACTTTTATTTAATATATATTAAATGTAATTAGATATACAATGCTGAATATAATTTCATTTAAAACAGCCAACTTGGAAGCATTGTCACTGGATGAGATTTTTAATAAGAAACCAGATTATAAGACCGACTAATTATTAATAATAATAATGATAATAATACATATAAATATAATTATTATTATTACAAAAAAGCTGGGAGGACAAGTCCCAGCATGAAAAATAGCTAAAATGAACGAAAGAAGCAGATGTGGACCAACAAAAAACACATCAGTGGCTGAGGACGGACTGAAAACTGAAGCAGAAGATCTAATTAGTGCAGCCCCTGGACCAAAACCTTGTAACCAGATCCTGTCACTGTCACATAATCAAGGACAGAACAACCCGAAATGCAGGATCTGCGGATAATATGATGAAATTGTCGACCATATTATCGACCATATATTGATATGCAAGAAACACAAAATTGAAACCACTGAGAGATGGTATGAGAACTAACCAGACACCCAAAATAACGATGTAACTATCTTCTGGGCCATGCCAATTCAAATTGACAGGTAAATAAATGCCAACAGAACTGATATTATCATAAAGGAAAAGAAATTCAGAAGTTTATGCTTATTGACATAGCAGTACTATCTGAGAGAAACACCTCCATGAAAATTATCGAGAAATTGTCCAACTATAAAGACCTGGAGATCAATTTATACAGGATGTAGGTAATGAAGACTGGGTACTAATAGTAATTAGAGCTCTGGGCCACGTGACAAAAGGAATAGACAATTTTACTAACAGTGTCTCAGGTAACATTAACATAGAAGTTACCCCGAAGTTGGCCCTACTAGGAACATCCCATATACTAAAAAAGTGCTATCAATTAAATGAAAATTCTCCTATAGGGCCTAAGAACCAAAGTTTGGACCGACGCTACAGGCTACAAAGCAGGAAACATAACATACACACACAAAAAAAATAATAATCTGCTTTTGTTCTCCCATCCCCAACCATGTCCTCTTTCTTTTGAATACATGTGAAATAGTTAAACTATCTACTTATATATGCGAAAGAAAAAATGCACTTATTTTGGAAAGCTATTTATTTTAAGAGGTGATATGTGAAGACTGGAAAGAAAATCCCTGGACTCTGCGAGAAATTCAATTCATTTAGACTTGTAAATCAAAGGTGAATGAAAAAGACTATAAAGCAGGGACAAAGATTACGAGTAATAACAAAACTGCAGAACATATTTGATAACAATGCAAGTGTTGTAAAGTCTGAGATGAAATACTCTCATATTATGAATCAAGCAAATTTGTGTTTGCTGCCTCTACGATTCTGCCAATGTTCTCTCTAGTCTAACACGTATCTAAAGAAAACCGGAAAAGTTATTGGCTATATTATATTGGAAAGAACACAGATGGATGGTATTAATGATCAGTAACTGAATAATAATATCAATATACATACATAAATGGATATATATGTTGAACGCATACATACGCACATATTGAAAAATGAAAAAAGGGGAAAACATGACCGTTCTTGTATGCCTTGCTATAAAAATTGTAATTTGGGGTTATGCTGCCTAGATCTTGATACATGACAGGTACTAAACACTCCATTGCAATAAAATTTTACATTTCCCCTGTGTATGTATTCCAAGCGCGTTATATTGTTAATGTTAATATTAGTCGTTTCTTTATAAGGAAACAGTCATCTTGCTTTTGGTTGTAATTCATACCTTTCTCTTAAAATTTTCTTCAGGAAAATAGATTTTTCAAGTCCACTAACTGTTATTGCACTTTCCACTATTGAGGTGGAGGATTTCCTCCTAACACTTTGTTTGAAGTAGTGTGGAATGTTAACATCTTGGTTATGTCATTATTTTCTCTTCTAGTTACATGTGCTATCTATTTTAATTGTTGCCGCTGATGAAAGTCCTCAACTGATGTGATTTCTCTTATTTTATTTTTTACGCATTTAATCCAATCAATGCAGGAGAGCCACTATGACGCAGGGGGGTTACAGAGTGTGGCATTGAGGGGTTAGACTGTGTATAGAGGGGACACAAGAAAAAGACACAAGAAAAACGGGGATCAAGGAAACAGAAGAGGGCGATTGACGTTGCATTTTAATTTTTGAAGATTGTAGTTATCGGAGAAGCAAATAAAAGGAAGGTAGTTTCACTGTCGGGAAACGCAAGAAAAG
The DNA here is from genome assembly GCA_903632075.3 of Acanthosepion pharaonis. Lineage (NCBI taxonomy): Eukaryota > Metazoa > Mollusca > Cephalopoda > Sepiida > Sepiidae > Acanthosepion > Acanthosepion pharaonis. The sequence goes on from CAHIKZ030005437.1 coordinate 2,843,814, forward strand.
AAACTTCTGGAGTAGAAGTGGCAGTTGCATTTAACTATTTCCACAGTAAAAGGGTGGGACCTAGATGCCAATCTAGTAGCACGCTTAAATTCATGTAGTCGGGGCATCAGGTAAGTTAGCTCATCGAAACAGTTGACATGAAAATATTTGTAGAAAAGATTAAGGCAAGCAACATCACGTCTGTGAGAAAGTGACTGAAGTTGAGTTGCAAATCTCTCTTTGGATTTTGTCGAGAACCTCGAGATGAACAGCAGGGCCACCAGACCAGATATGGCAACAACATTCAATAGCATGGACGAATGGTAGATTTGTAGATGTCTAAGATGGAGTCTGACGAGAAAAACCTTCTTCCTTTGCAGAAGATGCAGCTGTTGATTCAATGTGGTTGTTCCACCTCAAGTCTTTGGTCGCATTTAAGTAAAAATCAGCTTGAAGTTATTTCCTCGAAGTTAAACGCAACCAAGTTGCTAATTTATATTCATAAACACAAGACCATTTTACAAATCAGCACTGGGGATCAATGCCAGAATAAATTTAACATCAATTCAGATTTAACAACCAGGCCCCTGTACCAAGTGAAGAATCAATTTTCCTATGTGTGTTTCTGTGGGAAGGTAAAAACTCTTAGCGAATGTTTTGATCGTGTCTGATACCGAGACGGCTGACCATAATGGTTGTATGTCAGATTTATTTATTTTCTCTATTGACATTTACAAACGATCTTCAAATAGAATTGGCCCTCACTAAATTCGCCCCCAGTGGAAAACAATTAGGAACCGTGACATTACACATCAAGTATTCATAAACATCAAATCAATATCAACATTGAATTTTTTGCCCTGTTATCGTGCGTAGAATTAATACGAAGAAGTATTTGTCGGAGGACTGTCGAAGAGTTACTCATATTGAAATAGCATTACCTGAGCAGACGACGTGTCTCCTGGCATCTTGGTTAAAAACAATTTTGTGAAATATTTTAATGTGATTATATTCTGCTTAGTTTGAACAGAATGAAAGATTTAAGGCGACTATCGATAGTGATACATAATGAATAACATTTAGGGGTATATGTCATTTAACTTTCAAGAGTAACTTGTCGTTGTTTACTTTTTGAATATCTAACTTTTGTAAGGAAAATATGCTTCAGGGAATATTTTATTTCTCCTGGACTAAACTGATTTTACAGAAATGAGATTGCAGATTATGTTCCTTGTCGAGAGGAGAAGAAAATGTATCATCTTTGTTAAAGTGAATCCTATGTGAGAAAGTCTTATTTGAAAATAATATGTCGTGATGTAGATCGGGCGTTTTTGGTTCTTGGTACATTTAGGCTAGAGAGAAGAGGAAAGGTAAGCATTTCGTTCGTATTCCCTGTGAGAAAAGACAGAATACATTAACAACTCCGTACCACATTACGAATACAGAATAATAATAATAATAATAATAATAATAATAATAATAATCAAAAACAATGATGATTGAAATAGAAAAAATGTGGAAATTGAAAACAAGAAACAGTGGTAAAGAATTTGGAAGAAAAAGAAAAAAAAAAAATTGTCTTATTAAGTACAGCAACATCATAAAAACTTTTGTCTATGTAATAGCAACTTCATCGGAGATAAAAAAAAAAAAAAAAAAAAAAAAAAAAAAAATGTGTATTATAACAACACACCACGACCTGCCTTAGGTCTTTTGAAATAATAATAATAATAATAATAATAATAATAATAAGATGATGATGAATGAGAAACAGTAAAAGAAGAAGAAAAGAAAGAAAAAAGTATTATATATTATTAGCATTGTAACATCATAAATTGGTTGGCTGGATAAGAAAAAGGAAACAACGAATTGACAAAATGAAAATTAGAAAGTGGGTAACCTGATAAAATGCGAAAGATTTCACCAATCAGTAGTAAAAAGAAGAGCAGGTAGAAAAAGAAGAACAATGAACAAAAACAAGAGAAAAATAAAATAAAGAGCATACAAACTGTATGTTTGTGTCTTGCAGTTAATCGAGGAAAAGAGGAAATATACAACTGAATACGGTCAGTTGTTATCTATCCAACATATCCTCCTAAAATTACTTCCTCCTCTGACATCCATGCAACAACATTAATCAGAAAAAATTCTACCTTCAGATGACGATCATCATCACATAATATCTGCTCAGTTGAGCAAGTGTAATGTGCCACTGTTCATTTTCGAAGGGCGTTGCCATTCAGTGTCGAACAAGTGACGATACTGTAACTCTTTTTGTCACTCACGCTTTATTTACAAGATTTCTTCTGTGCTATTTAGTCTGCACTAGGAGACTGAATAAATAACTAAAGTACTCTCTGTTAATCACCATAGAGATCCTTCCCTGCCCCCCATTAGAATGTCTGATAGTCAACTTCTTGAGAGCAACTCTGCGTCTGCTCGGTCTCACGTTGACTGCTGACCTGAGATGGAACAAATACATTGAGTCCATTGCTTCGTCCACCGCGAGGAAAGTTGGCTCTCTGTGCCGCGCCAGGAAATTTTTCTCCCCGGAATCGATACTTCAAATATACAAATCCACCATTCGCCCTTGCATGAAGTATTGCTGCCATATATGGTCTGGTGCGCCTTCTGTTTACCTCGGAGTTCTTGACAAGATCCAGAGGCGGATATGTAATATAATTGGCCCTAATCTGGCATCTCGTCTGCAGTTGCTCTCTCACAGACGCGCCGTCGTCTCTCTCTGTCTTTTTACAAATACTTTCGTGGTAATTGCTCCGATGAGCTGCTTTCACTGGTTCCCAGACTTTATGAATTCAAGCGCCCTACGAGGCTGGCATCCCGCTCTCACCATTTCACTGTAGAAACTTTTAAATGTTGCCGTCTCTTCTACACCAATAGCTTCATACCTCGCACCTCTTGCCTGTGGAACACCCTTCCCTATTCCTATTTCCCTGACAGCTATAATCTCCAACTATTCAAATGTAATGTCAATCGACATCTCCAGTTACCTTGATCTATCCACTATCCCTCTCCTCATCCTTTCTTCTATCACTCCTATCTGCTCTCGCTCCAAATCTTCTGCAACCCCCAGCATTCTAGTGGCTTCCCGCCTTCCTCGGGGCGTAATGCTTAAAAAAAATGTAAAAGCACGAAGAATAAAATTACAACGTTGAAAACATTAATTTAAAACAGGGATCAGTACAAGAATAGACCAATAAATATTTATATACACTGTTACATTAGAACATGTAAGTAATTACTACAAAATTGTACATTTTGTTTCGACGTTTAAATAAAACATCTCTTCAGGTTATTAACAATGATGGTAATAAACGATTTTATTTGAAATTCCAATTTATGAAACATCTCTTTATTTGAAGTGATGCTTCATAAATTGCAATTTTAAATAAGATAGTTTATTACTATTATTGTTAATTACCTGAAGAGACGTTTAATTTAAACGTTGAAACAAAATGTACAATTTTATAGTAATTACATCTCCTAATGTAACAGTGTATAATATATATATATATATATATATATATATATATATATATATATATTACAGTTTAGCTGTTTTGCTTATGTCTCAAGAAGTGTTGGACGAAAAATTTCCCTTTTAAATAATGCGTTTTATCATTTTCAGAGTCATATTTAGATTCTGTAGTACAAAAATTAAATAACAAATAGGAAACGTATATCGATCTAACATGCTTCATTTTTATTAAAGCTTCGTCAGAGATTGAGAGAAAACAGAAAAAAGACAGAAACACTGGTGTCCTCAATTATGTTTAAAATATATATGAAAATGCCCGTATTTCTTAATTTTTATCTGTTTTTCGAAAATTTTTTAATAAAAAAGAGTTAAACATTTTAATTGTTTATTTTATCATATATATATATATTATATATATATTTATATATATATATATATATATATGTCTGTATGGTATGGTATGTATACGCATTGTGCTAGTTACTCTACAAGTAATGCAGTACTCCCTGGCACATGTCCGGTTCATCAGTGATTAAACCGGTTCCCCCACCAGGCTTTTCCGTTGAAGAAGTTGGCTAGGTACCCAACAGATTAAAAAATAAGAACAGTCAAAGGGTCTCTAGATCTAGTTGCAGAGGCCACCGGCTATTTAGCACAATGACGTTGACTGGTCTCCACAGTGTTTTATGCACCCAACGCGGTGATAAAACGTCGTTACTGAGTTGAGAACTTCCTACATTGAAATTGATGTCAAGTTCTAGCATTGCAATCAAAGTTCACGTGTAACAAAGACGAACTTTCAAGTTCGTGGAATACTGGAATTGTTGTGGCTACATATGGAGAGGGATAGGCTCAGCCTGGTTTATTCTCCCAAGACGCACTACTCATGAATGAATATTGCTTCGGCTTGCAGCTCAGATATGTAAATTATACTAGTCAAGCCAACTTGCCCAAGATACACTACGCATGAATGAATACCTTTCCGGCTTGCAGCCAATATATATGAAGGGTACTCACCAAGTGTTCAATAGCGCATCGACCCTACGGTCGAACATATAATAGAATTGATGATGATGACGACGATGATGATGACGACGATGATGATGACGACGATGATGAAACCATTCGAAATATTTTTACATATTGACTTTGCAATGAAGAAGTGATTACCATGAGTACATATATAAGTAAATATATATATTTATAAATATAATATGACATAGATTAAAAGAAACGGTTAAAAGAATAGATGATTTCTTTACTGAAATATTATATATCAGTTGTAAAAAATACTAAATTAAAATCTAATAATTGGTAAGCTTCAAAGAAACATAAAGACCTGACAGAATTAACACTTCCTCCCTCCTTTTATGAAAAATCCATTGGCAAGAAATCTAGAGATTATGTTCAGTTCATTTTTATTGAATTATAATCATCTAAGTTATATATTAAAGCAGAGAGAAATATTCTACAAAATAACAATGCGTACATTTTACTCACCAACTATAAAGAAATGTTGTTGTTGTATGAACGAGGTTTTTCAGCTCTTCCTGAGTTGACGCCATAACAAGTATGTGTACATCATTCAAAGATGAAAATCTATCAAATTCTTCCTTCTCGTCTCTAGCAAACAAAGAACTCGTATAGATTCGACAGTTTGATGAATCATGTATAAAAAGAGTATTTTATAAGAATCATTAACCTCTCTTTGTGGAATAGTTTCTGGATGATGATAGGGCCAACACACAAAATTCAGAGACGTCGAAATTAAATTTTATGATAAACAGGTATAAGCAAATGCGATAATAGAAAGTAAAATGTTCCCCCGTTATCCGAGATCGGCATTAGTCTTATTTCATAATAATACGCAAGTATTTACTAACAATTCGGATATGCCAAACAGAGGCCGTAACTTGCTTCTTTAGTTGAAAAAGTGAATGATCCCTGATTCGTAAGTAAGACAAATACTGAATTGGTAAGGTCTACAGTAAAAAAAAAGAAATTATACATATCTTAATATTTATTTAATTATACATGAAATTATATTTTAATATACAACATTGTACACGTCAGCGACTCAAAGGGGGACACCCTCAGGAAAGTATAAATGACAACAGCAAAAGAAGTTTTGCTAAGGAAAGAAATACAAAAAGAAGACAGTTGAAATTTAAAAATCTAACGATGGGGGCGGGTAGTATATGATGTAAAGCAATGGCGCATATGTATATGAGGTTTAATTAAAACAGCAAAAATAAGTGCAAACAAAACAGGAATCGTTCAATGAAAAGATCAAAAAACTGCGGAGAACAGATATAACAGGCATAACCCAAGATTATCATAGCAATAAGATGACAAAAATTTCCTCTTAGTTTTATGCATAATATCTAAATAATAATAATAATAATAATAGAGTCTATATTTCTGAGATGAGGTATTATGTACATTATTTACATTATTCGGACTATTGTTCTCATCTTTGTCGCCATATTTATCACAACGTTTCGGTCGTTGTACGCTCCGGCCTTCTTCAGGTGGTTGGAATGTCGAACTGAACCCTTTATTTCGCTCACTGGGGTAGACTGTTCTAGTTCCACGTGCCATGTTTGATGGATGTCAGTTATCAATTATCTCCTTTTAATTTACCTCTGAAAGTTCTCTGGCACTCCTTATTACTGGTTCCCATATTGTATTTATTTCTATGCTTGGTCGGCTCAGGAGATTTTTGTGGTCTAGCATATGTGCTGATTCCTTAAGTTTACGAATTTTACAATGGTGTTCCATGCCTATGATCTCAACATGATCCCACAGAGGGCGGTATTCTCCCTTCTCTCTCCATATATGGTCAGCCACACCTGATTTTTCTACTTCCCCTCGTGTTACAGCTTTCTGGTGTTCTTGAAGCCTTACATCATTACCAGAGTCGAGGAGGTGGCCTTGAACATCCCTCAGACTCAGGCTGATGAACTGAGATGGAAAGTGAGACAGACCTTGGAGAGAGCCAAGCCGCCAAGGTCTAACATAACAAAACTGGAGAGGGTGGCGATTGGATCCCTAGAAAGGAACGAAAACATCATCATACTACCGGCTGACAAAGGTAATGCGACTGTAGTGATGGACAAATCAGATTATACAAGAAAACTGGAAGACCTCATTAGCAATGGTAACTAAAGCAACGAGAAAAAGGATCCTACTATGAAAACGGAACGCAAACTGTCACAGATCCTAATCAAGAACAAGGATCACTTCGCACCCAAGACGTATATGCAGTTATCGCAGCGTTATACCAAGCTACCTCACATATACGGTCTCCCTAAGATTCACAAAAACGGTATTTCACTCAGGCCGATTGTTAGTTGCCAAGGCTCTGTGTGCCACCCTCTGAGTCGCTTCCTTGTAGATATAGTTGACCCATTGATCGGAAAGTCTCATTCATATGTCCGAAACTCCGCCCACTTCGTGGAAATAATCAAAAAAGCTCCCATCCTATCCAACCAGATGGTGAGCTTGGACGTGGTGAGTTTGTTCACCAAGGTCCCCATGGAGGAGGCACTCTCAGTAGTCAGAGACAGATTGACCTCTGACTCATCTCTAGAAGAACGGGCCAGTATTCCAATAGATAATCTGATGGAGATGTTGACTCTCTGTACACAAACAACACACTTCGGAATGGGATCACACATATATCGACAGGATGAGGGCTTAGCAATAGGATCGCCATTATCACTAGCAATGGCGAATATATACATGGAATACTTTGAGGAAATGGCATTAGAATCTATATCTCTAAAGCCAACTATATCGTTAAGGTACGTAGATGACACCTTCATACTCTGCCCACACCAGGAAGATTTTCAGATTCTACTGGACCATGTGAACTCAATAAGACCTTCGATACAGTTCACAATGAAGAAAGAGAGTAACAACACACTCCCATTCCTGGATGTTCGAATGGGTTTAAGACATCCGTATACCGTAAACCGACATTCACCGGACAGTACCTCAATTTGAACTCCCACCATCCATACAGCGTAAAGAAAGGGATCGTCCGTTGCTTACAACACCGAGCCAAAGTCATAAGTGGCGACCCAGAGACGTTAGATAAAGAATTGGTCAGGATAAGTAGTACCCTACAATGTAACAACTACCCTGGGTACATGGCAAAAACTGGGATAGGCGGGTACAAGAGGGAGAGGACAACTACACCCAGAAAACAGTCTGCCTGCCTTATGTGAAGGGGTTATTAGAGAAAATACAAAGGATCTGTGGTTCATATAACATCAGGACAACCTTCAAAAGCTTGACGACACTTCGCAGATATCTCTCCCGAGTAAGAACCTCCCCACTAGAGGAGAACATGACTAAAGACTCTGTGTACGCTATCCCGTGCAAGGTAAGGCTTCAAGAACACCAGAATGCTGTAACACGAGAGGAATTAGAAAAATCAGAGGTGGCTGATCATATATGGCGAGAGAAGGGAGATCACCACCCTCTGTGGGATCATGTTGAGATCATAGACAAGGAACACCATTGTAAAATTCGTAAACTTAAGGAATCAGCACATATGCTAGGCCACAAAAATCTCTTGAGCTGACCAAGCATAGAAATGAATACAATATGGGAACCAGTCATAAGGAGTGCCAGAGAAAAACAATGATAACAACAAAGTTGCAATATGAACTCTGCTAAAAACATGCAATGATAACAGCAAAATTACAATATGAGCACTGGTAAAAATGGTTCAAGAATACATTAGGTTTATAATACCCAGAAATTCATGCCCAGACTCAAGGATATATGGCACAGTGGATAAAGGCGTTGGTTAGATACAGTGACGGGACCCAAAGAGTGTGAGTTCAATACCCGGTTAAGGCAGTGAGAACTTTCAGAGGTAAATTAACAGGAGATAACTGATAACTGGCATCCATCAAACATGGCACGTGGAACTAGAACAGTCTACCCCAGTGAGCGAAATAAAGGGTTCAGTTCGACATTCCAACTACCTGAAGAAGGCCGGGGCGCACAGCGGCCGAAACGTTGTGATAAATATGGCGACAAAGATGAGGACAATACTCCGAATAATGTAAATAATAATAATAATAATAATAGAAGAAATAGCAGTAGAGAGAGTCTATCCATGACAGCAAAAGAAGAATACCGATAATAAATTAAATCATGGGCGGACACGTAATATTAAAATTGAGGTTAGCACATCACAGGGTAATAAGAAGATGAACAACGCAGCCGAACCAGATGAGAGTGTCAGACAATTTTAGGATTGATATTTTTATCTTTAAAATACCGCGACAAGAGAAGAAAGGAAATCGAAAAAGAAACCTACTGAAGATAATGGAAAACTAACATAAGACAAAAAGAATATAGGTAAATGATCAAATATTAATTAGAACAAGAAAAGAAAGAAAGTTTTAAAGGAACATTATCACGCATATCCTGAAATGACATGTAACGTTAAGAGAATTGAGGTAGAGTGCGTGTTCTTGGACTATTCTTAAAAGCACTGTATCTAAAAAATCCCGCGCAATTGATATATATTCACGAACAAGGAATAATGGCCGTCTTAAAAGGAAAACTGAGGCGGGAACATTTGTAATGGAGCCCGTCTAAGTTATCAGTAAATTATCAAAAGATACAAAGTGTTTAATGCATTCAATATAAAAAAAAATGTGTCATCTTCATTACTATGAATAGATCTTGTTTCAGAACTGCAGGTCGACAATGTAGATCAGTGCAAAAGATATTGTCACTGGTTCAGTCAAAGGAGGTATATTATTGTTTTATTTTCTTTATTGTGTTGAAGCTATATTTCCGGTCTGTAAGCATAAGCACAGTGCCCGATACGGGTCTACTGATGAGCTAAACTAGAGAAAAATATTATTTTCAATATGACCACAGATTACAGTTAGCAGCAATATTTATTGAAAGAATGAGTGGGATCATTTTTTGTTAATACAGTAACAGGCACAGCATAGAATCACTTTCCGCAATTATTTATTATCTGTCTATTAGATAACCTTACCTTGTCAGAAAGAAGTCAGATGTGGCTTCCACAAAACGGGGATACCCTACATTTACCAGTAGTATGAAGTTATTTTAGATGATAAATATCTTGGAAAATGGAAATTGTAGTTCAGTTAAAAAAAAACAAAACAAAAAAAACAAAAAACAAAAAAAAAAAACAAAAACAAATGGGTATATCTCCTAAACTAATACATCTATCTTTTTCTGGGGTCATCTCAAATCGGTCATCTACAGAAATCGGTCTAGACTAATTCTAGTCTGAAAAAAATTATATCCCACTGGACAAACATCAATACGTTTACTTAAAGAAGAGATCAAAATATTAATCGAGTTCAAAAGTGCTTGGAAGTCGAGGTTATTAGAGTGCTAGAACATTTCTCATAATTTGATAGATATTTTCTTATGATGTCGAACTTTTTGATATCCTGTATTCAGCGTGCACTAGGCAATTGAGAATTTAAAAAAAAACATAATGATATTCGATAGAAAAAATCATATATTTCCAAAGAAATTGTACAAATGATCAAGTGAGAAAAATGTTATTCAGTAAAACAACCTTCAGCTTCAAGAACGCGTTCTCCGAATTGACTCCATGCTTGTCATCACATATACGATAACAGCGGTAAACGTCTCCATGATATTGTTGAGTCGCTGTTTGATCTCCCCTCGACAACGCAATAGATGTAATGCTCTCAGGGATACAAATCTAATGCTAGGAGGCCAGATATCGAGGATGAAATTATGGAGAAAAGTTCTGTATCGGCCGCCTCTGGGGTCGTTAGCTTTCTTGAAAGAAGAGAGGCACCAGGATCACGTTGGTGTATCAACATCCAGGGATCTGCATGAAAAACTCCGGAGTAATGATATAGTATTCGTTGTTCCCAACCTGAACTATTATCACAGACGACGTAAAATTGGTGTAAATCATTGTGTGTAGTTCAATGAGTTATGATCCCAGCCACGTATAATTCTTCTTGGTCACATGGTTGCTTTCAAGAAGCTGGCTATCTGCGTGTCGATGACGTTTGCCTGTGGAGCCATTAGAACGACGTGCCATTACATCTCCTGTTGTCCTCTATTTATAATCCACGAATGGTATGTTTTCAAATATCAGGCGAAGTTATATATCAGATTAAATTTGTTTACTTATCAGCTGTAGAATATAAAAGCTTGCTGATAAAAAAGCAACAAAGACAATAGAAATGATGATTGATTAAAAATTAATTATGAAGATATTTTGTTTTGTTTAATTTAATATCATTATAATGACCCGGAATATTTCGTATAATCAAAACTTTGATTTCGAATGTGAAATATATGTTTTAGTATTTTGCTTCTGGTGTGATTTAAAAAATGCATCGTACAAAAGGTCTACAAATTAACCTATAATGTGCAAAGGAACAGAAACTATACATAACAAAAAATAATATAAGGAACAAGAACTGAAATTGAACTTGTTTAATTTTCATATAATGATATGTATAAATCATTGTCTTTTATTTTCTAATCATCTTTTTCATCATAAAATGACAATACTATTATTATCCTTATAAACATAAAAACAATCTTCACCATTATTCATATGCGAGAACTCAAGAATAACCTGCTATTTTGGAGTAGTTTACAGTAGAAATCTTGAAGACTTGAATGCGCTGACTACAGGCATAACATGTATGTCCATCCCATTATTATCAATGGCCATTTATAAATAACGTTGTCAGTATTCGAGTTAATTTATTCACTTTTTGGTTGCCTTTGTCATATACCCTTCTGTATTATTAAATAATGAACGTATTACTTTAAAGAGTCTTCTGAAATTGAAAAGATACACCTGAGAATTTTTATCCGTCAATGTGGTCAATATTATTACCATGGTTGCTTTCGTCATCAACACCGCCACCATTGTTAACTTCATCTCCAGTGACATCTTAATTTCTTTCTTTCTGTTCTTCCTTCTTTATTTCTTTTTTTCATTCCTTCCTTCTTTCCTTTCTTTCCTTTGTCAAAACCATCAATTTTGTCAGCATTTTAATTTTCTTTATTCTTTTCATATTAGTGCTGGCAGTCGTTTTCGTTGGCGTCGTTACCATGGTTAATATTGATTGTGGCTCGAATTTTGTTTACAGATATTTAAATGAAGAAAACAATATCGAAAAAGGTTAATGTCACTGCTACTGAAAAATAATTAAAACCTATGAAAACTTGTAAAGTAATACAACTTATTCGTTATTCTCAATTGTTATTTTTAAAGGCACGTGACCATTTCTATAGAGCTGCCGTATTCTTTGTATCGAGAGATTTTTAATTATGCATCACAATAATTAAAAAGTAACTGGTTCAATTATTCAGACCTGTCTGTTTTTCTGGAATTTTAAGTCGTACAGTCATTTTAAGAGAATGTATAGAATTCAGTCATACGAAAAATAAGGTTCTGGTACGTTGAAAAGGAATTTTAACTTACTAACTGGAAAATTCAAAATAAATGAAAGGTTGAATTCCACCCCGTTTAATATTTGTTAGTACGGCAGTCGAAACATTCTATATCTTTGAGACTTCAAATGATTTCTAAAAATAAAAATACAAATATATAGCTAGTTAGAGTCGATAATTCTTTTATATGTCGTATCCATTGAGAAACTGTGTGATCATGAATCGCCACAACTTCGTATTCTTTGTATTTCTTAGCAATGATTGTCTTTTTAGTTTCTATTTCTTAACAATGTTTCCCTCTGCTCCTCTTATGTTTACTAAGTCTTGTGATCATCAAAATCTCCAAGCCTCCTTTCTTCATTTTGTTTCCAAGATATTTCAATTGTTTCTTTCGGATTTTAAGCATAAGTATGCGTTTTGTTTTATTTTCATTAAAACTTCCTCGTTGCTCATATACTCCGTCTTTGCTATTCTCAACATCCTTCGGTAGAACCAAATTTCTGTTTGCCTCTCCATCTCTGAGGAAATTGTCAAGTAGGAAGATTGATAATAGCTAACAGTTCAGCATATCTTTCTTTGTTTCTAACGAAAATAGTTTTTTTGCCCTTTTGGAAGACATCTTTCGTTAGTCTAATGCGCGGTGGTGTAATGGATAACGGCTCCGAATGAGAAACCGTAACTCTAGATACATGCATAAAAGTCTACGCATACTGTTAGAATTAAAAATAAATCGAGTCCCAAAATCAATATTTCAATGGCGATTTTTATGTGAATTTACGTAATGTGGAGTTTCTATATTCGAACTAATATAATCACCTATGCTGTTATTATCACAACGTTTCGACAGTCGCACCCCCAATTTTCTTCAGACGTCTGTCGTTCGAAGTAACCTTTATAGAATTTTGGATTGAACCGTTTATTAATGTATAAGCGTAGATTGTTCTCAGTCCACTGTATACCTCCAAGAATATCTCGCCTTTTTTAGAACTGCTCTGTTATTGCTTGCCAGATTTATATTGAGTCTGAGCCTGTAATACTCCATTCAGTTTTTATGCCACCAAATGCAAGAATTATGATTTTCATCCATTGATTATTGTAACGTTGGAGTATAGCCTATTGGATTAAAAGTTGGTTCATGAACCAGTAACCCGTTGAGTATGTAGAAAATGTTTAACAAGTGGGTAGAAATATGTCTGAATATTGACCAGATGTAGTAATAGTTACTTTGGATCGAATTGTAACTGTCAATGAAAAAAAAAAAAAAGAATCAAAAGTCATTAAAGTATTTCATGTCCATGTTTTTTCTTTGAGATAGGGAACGTGACTTTTTGACGACTATTTATAGAATGGTCAAACAGTTAAATTAGAATAACATTCTATCTTAGTCTACCTATTGAATGATAGTAAAAAGAAAAATGACAAGTGAATTTGAAAAAATGCATTTTCATTTTTATAGGATTTTAAACGTAAGGTCAATCGTTATCTTCTGTTTTCATAATACCTATTCTTTTATTGTTCGCTTCTTAATAATGTTCTTTTTCTGATATTCTTTTACACTGAGTAAACCTCTGCATCTGAGTGTTTTTATTGCCTTGCTTGGCTTGAAATAATAATAACAAAAACTAGCTAGCAGAGCGGGTAAGATGATGAGTTAGTGATCTGAATCCATAAACATCCATCTGAATAATATATTATTTAATAATAATATTTCTTGTTCTGTCTTTTTATTAGACGTGTTCTTTCAGGAAGTAGGCGATCATGGCTCTCCACCTCCCTCTATCCCTCTCAAAAAGTTCCTTCCATCTGCTAGATCCCTCAGACCACATTCTGTCATCCACTTTCTTTAACCCGCTTGGTATATCATGAGTTGTTTTCCCTCGTGTCTCTTTTCCTCTACTCGACCCGTGAGTATCAGATTCTCCAGGCCCTCCTTCCTCATTATGTGTCCCAGAAACTTCAGCTGCCTCTTCCTGATATTATTTATAAGCCTCCTCCTTGTTTGCATCCTCTCTAAGACCTCATCGTTGCTCACACGCTCGGTCCATGATATCCTTAGCATCCTTCTGTAGAACCACATCTCCGTCGCTTTCTTCATCTTTGAGGAAATCGTTCAACATTCGCTGCCCTGTAAAAGAACAGATGCCACGTAACGGCTCAGTATTCTTACCAAAGAAATCCTCCTGTCTCGCAATATCTTCACAGCTTTGGGAATGCGTCTTATTTTTCTAATTGAAGCTAATCTAATGTCTTCTCTGCGATTTTTTTTTGTTTCTATTTATTTCATTTCTTGTTGCAAAACCTTAAAAAGATTTTGAAAGTAAAACAATTTCGAACAATTCAAATATAATAGAAACAGCAGAGCAGTATTTAAATGAGAAAATTGTTTTGAAAGGTTTAAAGAAACGTCAGAAACCATATATTAAGATGTATATATGGAACATGCATGTTACATTTATATTGGCCATCGCATTCTTGGTTTGGCTGAAAATATTTCAGGAACCACACATTGATGATAGAATTCTACTAATAACATTTTTCTCCGAATATTTTTACCTTTCCGTACATATAACCAGATCTGTGGAATGAAATTTGCAATTTAATATCATATTACTTGCAGGCGATATAGACATTTAAAAATATTCCTTATTTTACATTCTAATTAATTTTTCTCATTTGCAACATCGGTATAAACTTTTACAAAACGAAGCAATAAAATATATATATATATATATATATATATATATATATATATATATATATATATATGTGTGTGTATAGGATAACGATATAAAAAAAATTATATCAGGAAAAGTTTTGGAGGAAAGATGTTATGCCAAACTGGAAGTTTTCGCGTCACGCGTTTCATCCTTTAGGACTTCATTAGACAAGGTTTGTTTATATTGATGCGACTACACGTACGAATGACGCTGAGAATTTTAATTTTAGAATTTTATTTTTTATGTGTTTTGCTGTATAATTTAGCCAATTTCATTTAGATAATTTTTCTGTCAATCATCTTTGTTAAACATCCAACACTATAATAAATATCCAATAAAAGAAGATCTGCCAACAATGGTGAAACATTGTAAGAACCTGGACTCAAAATTACTGTGGATGAATGAGCGATTAAAGCATTTTCTAAACATTTTCATCTTAGTGAATTATTTGATTAATGATTAGCGTAGCATTTTGTATGTCAAAATTTTGGTAAGTTTCGTTATGGTGAGCAACTAAGGTGTTTAATTCGTTGTTTGATATATATATATATATATATATATATATATATATATATATATATATATATATATATATGTATATTCCCACCCCTGAATCCAGTGACCCTCTTCCTCTATGTTCAAAATCTCACTCCCATACTACCTACATCGATAAGGACAAAACAGCCTATTTTTTAAATGTGAGTCTATTTTGACAAAAGGTTTCCCGCAACACGAAATCAGAGATCGGATGTTTACTAATAATGCCATCTACACAAGCTGTCAAACCAGTCACAAGGACAACAGTTGGCGAGTCTTCCCCGTTGCTCTACTTATTTCTCGCATTGCTGATGAAGTACACAGACCTACCCGAAAATTCCGTATATAATACCTTATTTTCCGTGCTTCGTTTTTGTCTTGTAGTTAATAATTAATATTTAATAAGTATTTTTCGTACTGGTGCCGTTTATTTGCATAAATGATAATTTTAATGGATATTTCACTAGCTGGTTTAATTATTCCCATTTGCCTGTCTCAATGTTTGAGATATCTTATTAGAAAAATATGCGCCCTCCGGCATAATTATATATATATATATATATATATATATATATATATATATATATATATATATATATATATGTGTGTGTGTGTGTGTGTGTGTGTGTGTGTGTGAAAATATATAGAAAAAAAATAGGAAAGAACCGTTAGTCCGAAGTCCTTTAATATCTTTTGTTTTATTTTAAAAACAATGCTCGATACACAAGTAGAGCATATATTATAATTACTTTTTAAAAATATGTGTCCAACGCTACAAATGTAATTGCTATATTTAAAAAACAGAAGCTAAAAACTCACAATTCATTTTTAGAAATTAAAGTACCTAGTTCTGTTTCATCCTCAAGCGAATTTTAGAATAACTGATTTTGAAATTTACGGAGCTTTATAAGCATATACATTCGTGATATTTGTTTCTATAGATATGGAGAAAACCAATCATTTTAAATTTTTTATTAAAATTATTGGTTTTCTCCAAAATGTAATTAAAGATATATGCCTAAAAAATAATATTAATGAAAATGCTTCATTTAAGAAATTGGAATAACATGTGACCAATGGAATATACCTCACCATCTTGCACAGATTTATCTTAACACTGGTAAATATTTAACAACGAACTGGCTTTTCATATATATATATATATATATATATATATATATATATATATATATATATATATATATATATGTTCGGTGTTCGGAAATAATGACGCATTAACAGAACGGATATAAAAAACAAATACAACTAAAATTTATTCAACTTCATTTTCAAGAATTACAACCAAACTGGAAAGCAAATGTTTGATTCTTCGTTTAATGAAATCTGATGGGCTCAGCGGCATCATCATTTAATTAGTATGTCGTTTGATACTTTCATGTGCTAATCAGTTGTGCTATTAACGGTGTAAGTGCAGCGGAAGAGAAAGTTGAAAAAAATAACTTTGCGAAAAATATTGCCGGATCAAAAAGGCAAAAAATATGTATATAAATATATATATCTTGCTTTTATTTCTGTGTGAGACAGATCCGTTAGTTGAAACCTGTGGCGGCTGGTGAAATGTACAATGACATGGGGATTGCAACTTGCTTCGTATATGTTATATTTATGCTCTTTATCGTGCTGCTGTCACCGCCCCTGTCGATTCCTCATGTTGGGAAAACTGCCCATAACCGATCGACTCTCAGTAGACCAACAATACAGACATATGATCCATAAAAAAACTATACATTTATTTTCACTTTAAATAATCGTTTATTTGATTTTCACGCAATTTTTTTATGGTGATGGTAGATTTACGGCACTGTCTTTAATTACTTCAAATAATGCATAAAAAATCAGTCCTTCTTAATTCTTGCTATATATATATATATATATATATATATAATAAAAAAGGCTTAAACACTAATATTCCATGGTCATAATTTATTCCATTGGAATCGTAAATACGATCCAATTCATCAGACCTATATTTACCACTAATATCTATCTATCTATCTATCTCTCTTTCTATATATATATATATATATATATATATATATAACAGTATCGTATTTTTTTCGATATTTGTGTTTCTTCCATTATACGCCGTTGGATTGAATAATATTATCACATTAAAAATGCTTATTTTCTTAAAAAAAGTTTTTCAGGACTATGGCTTCCGCATGACACCTTTTCTTTATTATATATCAATTGCTATGACTTCTTCAAAAAGGTTTCTTGTTGCATTCTCGGTGGTTTCAGATTTTGTATATTTCCTATACAGGTTGACATTCAAAGTGAAAGAGCCCAGACTAACCTGCGACTTAATCTGATGTAATAATAATGGAGAAGTTATACATTCTTGCCTATTCAAGGGGAATGAAAATGAAGTGAACGTAACTGTTGAGTTCCGTTTTATAAAATCTGTTTCAA
Organism: Acanthosepion pharaonis; assembly: GCA_903632075.3. NCBI lineage: Eukaryota > Metazoa > Mollusca > Cephalopoda > Sepiida > Sepiidae > Acanthosepion > Acanthosepion pharaonis. Next base: position 2,861,445 of record CAHIKZ030005437.1, read on the forward strand.
TTTAGACAAAAACAGTCATTCTTTTTTTACATGCCATATTCCTTCATGACATCATGGCTCTCTACCACTTCCTATTCTTTGTAATTTTTAGTTTCTTACCATCCCTCACACTCCATGTTCTGCGATCCATTTAAATAAGCTAATAGATGACTCACTCCCATCTCTGTCTCTTTGCCTTCGATAAATACTGTGAATGTCAACTTTTTTAAACCCTTCTTTCTCATTAAGTGTACTCCTAGATTCTTATTGATTAACCGAACTATTTCTTACTTCATATTGTCAAGCTGACCACATTATTGCAATATCCTTATATTTCATGTCACTATTACTTGAATAACGGAATAAATTTCATTTATATTATTAACTGGACTCGTATTAAATAAAGAGTGTTTCATTAAGACGGATCAAAGTCAGCAGTAAATAAATCAGTGTTATCTGTGAAAATTTACTTATTTCTCTTTTGGATCAAATTAGTTAAATCATGGCAATTATGTTTGAAAAATAATATTGCCCAAATGTTCGCCAAGCATTTGGCAGCACACCTCACATCGATGGTCAAAATTTTTGATGACGTCTCTACATAGTTGCTCCTCGATATCATAAATATGCCTTATTATCTCATCCTTCAGCAGTTGAATTGTTGTTGGCATAGACCTTACATTTTACATGGCCCCAAAGGAAGAAATCTAAAGGCTTCAAGTCACACGATCGTGGTGGCCAATTGACTTCGCTGTTTCAAGAAAATGATGCGACCTGGGAACTTCTCATTCAAATTCTGTTTGAACGCCCATTTTCCTAATAGGCTTCGATAACTTTAACACGTCGTTTGATTGGTAATGTTTCCATGGTTGAAATTGCTAATGACTTAATTAAAGACATCTGAAAGAAAAAGAAAAAAATCATTAGACGCTTAAACTTAATTCACATTTCAAATCGGTCCAAGTTATTATATTTTATTTTTTTTAAGCATTACGCCCCGAGCAAGGCGTGAAGCCACTAGGATGCAGGGTGTTGCAGAAAATTTGGAGCGAGAGCAGATAGGAGTGATAGAAGAAAGGATGAGGAGAGGGATAGTGGATAGATCAAGGTAACTGGAGATGTCTATTGACATTACATTTGAATATTTGGAGATTATAGCTCTCAGGGAAACAGTAATTGGGAAGGGTGTTCCACAGGCGAGAGGTGCGAAGTATGAAACTATTGGTGTAGAAGAGATGGCTACATTTAAAGATTTCTACAGTGAAAGGGTGAGAGCGGGATGCCAGCCTCGTAGGGCGCTTGAATTCATGAAGTCTGTATTGGAACATACATTATTGTTTTTATTTAAATACTAAATTTAACTCAATAACTTGGTCACACCACTTTTATTTTTGGTCAATATTAAATAAAACCACAGAAATCGGTCTTTACTTACATGCAAATACGATGTACCAATAATTTTCCTTGAAGAACAATAGAGAAAGCAAATCATGTCTATCAACAGAGCGTCATCTTGTATTGAAACAGAGGTATGAAAAACTAGTTGGTCATAATATTCCAGCTGGATGTCGTTCCCTATCGCTGTGATTATACACTTATTAAGATTATTAACATTTTCGAATATCCTGCGCACGACTCCCATGAGAGCAAACCACGGTACTTCCGGAAGCCATAACGTACATTTACATTTTATGATGGACTGCTGCATACTATAATGGATGTCAGAAATTAGAGTTATTTTTTCTTCTTTTGCCTTATATTTAGTTGTCGACACCGAGATAAATGTTCTAGAAAAAGAAAGGTAATTATCTTGAGTTAACGTCTTTATTCTTGGGAAGTGAGCTGTCAGTATACATGTACAGTAAAAAGAACAACATCTAAAGTAAATTATTTTCGAAGTAAAAAGAAACTTATCTTTTTGCGATGTATTATAGTGTCAACTAATGTTCGTCTTTAACGCTGTGTGTAAGAAACTAAACAGGTATTCTTCTACTAGAAAATTGTCAAATTGACAATTAGCAAATAAGTAAGAATAGACAAGAAGCCCTAAGCATGCTTGCTATTTATGAGTTTTTACACTTGCAGAATATGTAAACTCGTGTTTTGTTTAGTTAAGACTAATTATATCGGGTTTACTTTTTAGCAATACACTTCTGCTCGTATACTATTCAGTATTTCTTGGATACATGTGTTATTTTGTAACGTCGAGCTTTTCCATTTGCATATCATGCATATAACATCCTCTTTCTAAATTATTCGATCAATAGTCTGATCCTATTCAATTATAGTGTAATGCCAGAACTAATCAGGAAGAAACAAATTTGAGGTTCCAAATGTTTACCTTCTAAAATTTAGAATTAACATTTATCATGCAGAATAGACAAGCGTATTTCAAATTACGTAGTCTTCAACGGTCTTAAATAATTATACACATAGTATATATTACATATATAGGGGCGTTATGAATGAGGTCAATCCAAGATGCTAAGTATCACTTAGAGAAGGCATGTACAGGAAATATATAACAGACGATGGAAAACGTGACTGAAATCCGAAGGCGTATACGAACAGCGACAAATGTCTTCCAAAAGATAAACAAAATATTAAAAAAAAACAAGAAAATTCCGCTAGAAACAAAGGATGCTGAACTATTATGTGATGTCAATAACTTGTATGGCAATGAATTCTGTACAATTTGTTCACAGATAAAGAAGCGACTTTAGGCAACAGAGATTTGGTTCTACAGAAGGATGCTGAGAATATCACTGACGGGGCATCTGAACAATTAGAAAATATAAATAAAACGAAACTTACAGTACGAATCAGAAAGAGATGAAAGATGGTTTGAAGAATTTCCCGCCCTTAGGACATATTAAAAGCAAGAAGGCCAAATATAAACAGCGAGTAACTAATGAGCGTGTGTATATGGATGACAGAACAAAGAACGGGAGGCCGAATAAGTGGATGGACATTGCTTGAAGCTATAGCGTATATTAATATGAAGTTGTGAAAGTATTGATTACCCACATTCTGAAGGAAATGGGCACATAAAAGAAGTTTCATTCAAAAAGCAAATGCAAAACGAACAATGTGTAATACCAGACTAAATAAATAATAATATATTATTTCGTATAAAATTTAAAAAAAAACGTATCTATAAAAGCTGACCGTGTATATATACAAATAAATGTTTAATATTTTCTTATGTCCGAACTGAACAAATATTGGGCAAACATATGTACAAGAAAGCTGAGAAACAAGGTATTCTTTATTCTAAAGTGTTTAATGATGTTGAAAATGTAAGAAATTATTATTTTTTTAACTTTTCACCCCAAGCAAAGCGAGAGTGCCACTAGCACGCAAGGGGTTACAGAGAGTGGGAGCAAGAGGCGTGAAAGGGGAAAGGATGAAGAAAAGGACGGGGAATAGATCAAGGCATATGGAGATGTCGTTTGACATTGCATTTGAGGAAGGGAGTTACACAGACGGGAAGTGCAAGACATGAAGCTATTGGAGTAGAAGAGACGGCTACATTTAACCGTCTCGACCTAGTGGCACGTTTAAATTTATGCAGTATAGAGACTAGCAAAAATAACTCGTTGGAGCAGTTACCGTGAAAATATTTGTAGAAAAGACAGCGGGAGGCGACGTCACGTCTGTGAGAGATAGACAGTAAATGAGATGCCAGATCAGGGCCAACCACATTGCATATTCTTATCTGGATTTTGTCGAGGACCCTAAGACGAACAGTGTGGGCTCCAAAGCATATATGACAGCAATATTCCATGGAAAGGCGAATGGTTGATTTATAGATTTGAAGGATGGACTCGGGCGAGAAAAAACATTCTGGCGCGAACATAGAGAACCAACTTTCCTTCGGGTAGATGAAGCTATTGATTCAATGTAATTACTCCATCTCGGGTCATCGGAGAGACCAAAGAGGTGTTCTCGTGAAGTTGAGCATCAGATATTCTAATGGGAGACAGGGATGTCTCTGTAGTGGGTAACAGAGAGAAGTTTTATTTTTGAGGCATTAAAGTTAACCAGCCATTTCCTGCTCCAGTCAACAACTGATTGGAGGTCCTTTTCGAGACCAATGGCCAGGTTAGTTTTGTCAGCGATACAGATTTGCTATTTAGGCAGGAGTAAATAGTGGTGTCGTCTGCATAGATGACTACTTGAGAACTGATGACATCGAGAAGATCGTTAATGAAGATAAGGGACAGTGTAAGACCCAAGATAAAGCGTTGGGGAACACCTGCCTTCGTGAGAAAGGAACTGGAGGAGAATCCGTTAAAGCCGACCTTCATTACATGGTTTGAGAGGAATGATTGTATGAAGTCAAATAATCGTCCTGAAATACCGTATCCCTGAAGCTTGCAAATGAGACCGGCACGCCAAACCCTATAAAACGTTTTAGAGACATCTAGAACCACGGCACGAGCTTCTCCGTTATTGTGAAGTGCTTGGCAAACAAATTCGGTTATGGCTGTGAGCACATCAGCTGTAGATCGGGCAAAGCCATATTGCTTATCTGAGAGCAGATCATGGGATGAAGATGCTTAACCACTTCAGCTTCAAAGACTTTGCCAATGAGTGGTAGAACACTGATAGGACGGTAGTTAGATGGGTCAGAAGGGCAGCCAGAGTTCTTAAAGGATGGAAAGCAGGAGTTGTTGACGCAGTAGTTGTATAGTTTGGAAAGGAAAGGAGGCAGTTTAGGAGCACACATCTTCAGGACAATAGCTGGTATCCCGTCCCCACCACTAGCTTTATGGGAGTCTAATTTAGACATGATTCCCAGTACCAACGATGGTGTTATGTGCAACTCGCTCAACAGAGCCTCGGTACTAGGCGGGGGGGGGATCCGGTGTGGGTACACCAGACGAGTCGAGCGTTGAATGGGATGAGAATTTACGAGCAAAGCCCTCGGCCTTATCGGCTGAGGAAGTCAGGACCTCTAATTGGTTTAACAAAGGAGTTATTATAGGTTTGTTGTGGTTTAGTACGCTCTTGAAGAGACACCAATAATCTTTGGGACCAAATTTGCGAGATGCAATATGTTATTTAATTCTTTCAATAAATAGTGACTTTGGTTCATTGGGGACGCTTGCACTCATTACGGGCTGAGACAAAGAGACGTCTGTTGCAAACTGATATGTCACTACGATACAGCCAGAAGAAGGGACTACTTTGGGCAACGGCTGCTGGGCAAGCAACAGAGAACGAAGCGGATGGGCGTGATTTAACCTTATATTTCCTTGCGGGGATGAAAACCTAGATTCCATCTTTTACCCAGGAGGAGATCTCGGAAGTGCTTTCTTGGACGGGGAGATTAAAGATTACATTATATAGGACATCGCGAAGGAAATCACGGAACGAGTTCCAGTCAGCTCGTTGATAACAGAATGATGTTCTGTTGGTAGGAGGTTCTTTGCTGGGGGTGGGTAGAATGAGATGTTAACAGACACTACAGCGTGGTCAGAGCTGCCAAGAAGGCAGAGATGCGTGGTACAAGACTCGGGGATGAAGGTGTAACAGATCGAGAAGGGAAGCCTTATCGTTATAGTTATTGGAGAAACGGGTGGGAAAGTCAACCACTTATGTGAGGGATTGAGTAATTGCGAAGTTAAGGGTTCGTACGCTAGTAAGATTAGTTATAGAATTTTGAAGACACTTGGCATGGTGGGCGTTAAAGTCACCGAACACGAATATATGAGCAAACGGATGACGAGAGATAGCCTTGTCTATATTGTCGTAAATGCTTTCGAGTACATCACAGTTTTGGGAGGATGGAAAGCGATAGAGGAAGTAGAGGTAGATTACAGTGTTGAGGAGAGATAGACGGAGACACATGTAAAACTAATGGAAAACAATAGGTTCAAGTCAGTTTGTAATTTCTATTTCCTGTGAGCAGAAAATGGTGGATAATATGTTAAAACGACTTTATATTTCTTTTCAGAAAACAGTCAGAAATAACAACTGAGATATAAATTAATTGCCTTTTTGTAGTTTTTTGGAGGATGAGAAATTATGTTTTTCAATTTTTAATTTCTTCTTTTTAATTTCTAGCTGAAAAAAAAATCTACAGTTTGGGATGGATCGATAAGATCACTTTATAGTTTTAATTTCGCGCATACGTGTTGCTTGTTTTTTAATTTTTTTGACTGCATACTAGGGACAATTGGGTACCGTCCGTGAGAAAAAGAGCAACATGACGCAATTCACTCCGCCATAAAGTTTGAAACGGCAGGTTATATACTGCTTAGTATTCGCACAGTACGAACATTTAAGAGTGTTAAGGTGCACATGATTCGGAAAGAGTTGGATGAATCTAATGACGATTACGAAGGTGATGGGACTGAATACAAGTAATGCCGACTTTATGCCTCAATTTACCTTCCTAGAGTGGCTCAGACTCCACACGGAGACCTACATCGTGCCTTGAGGGGTTAGTGCTGCCCTAGGTCAAGAAGGTCGCTGCTGGAAGACCCAATGTCTGGCAACAGGACTCTGCAACATGCCACACAAGCAGAATAACCCTGTCATTGCTATTAGACAATTTCTGCGACCACATTACCCCTTACATCTAGCCACCTAACTTCCCAGACTGCAACTTTCTTGATTATTGTGTGTGGGACGCAGTTGAGTCAGAGACCAACAAAACGCCTTGTAACACCAAAAATGAACTGAAGGCAAAGATTATAGCAGATTTCTATAAGGCAAAAGGATGTGACGGGAATACTAACCGTAATCCTAAAGAAATGGGCACCCTAGCTGGCTCTAGTTCTCTCCAAACTCTACGACTATTGCCTCGCTGCTTCTTGCAGCTTGTTCGAAGTCCTTCTCGGTTCCTGTTTTTAGGAAAATTTTGACCCTTCTAACTATCACCCTATTAGACTCCTATCACTTTTAGGCAAAGTATTCGAGACTTTAATCAATGCTGAAGTGGTTAAACATCTTACCTCTCATGAACTACTCTCTGACAAACAATAGAGATTCTCATTTGCTCAATATACCGCTGACGTGCTTACAGTCATCACTGAATATATATATCAAGTTCTTGATAATAAGGACATATTTAGACGTTTGCATATTCCCAGTCAGTAATCGCTAAAACATAAAACCCACGTTAAATGCTACGAAGCCAATCAAATTAATATTGCGTTTAGTACAAACATATAAAGATAAATAAAACATTCAAGCAAAAATGTAGGAAACTGAGAATCGAAACAAAAAATATTAAATTAAAAAACGAAAACTTACATTACATTAAAAAAATTATTGCATGCGTCCATTTCATGACCGGCGACTTTTGGCCAAATTGAGAATTCTGGGATAGCTCTTTCTCGATATAGAATTGAAAATGGTGAGGAAAGAGTTGGAAAGTATCGTATTACTACCCATCTTTTTTTGTTGGTAGCGGGCATGACACTCCTAAATTGCATCTATCTTCTTTTTTATTTAAAAAAGGAAAAAAGAGGAAAAGAGAACTAACAACACTTTCAAACTTCGTTTGCATATCCCCAGTCAGTAGTCACAAAAACGATGTTAAATGCTACGAACCGAATCAAATGAACATTGCGTTATATTACATAGTATAAATTATCTCTCTTTCGCAAGTAAAACTTGCACTAAATAGCATTTAAATATCATGTAATGTTTTATGATTATATATATTTCCATGGATAATTAACAGTCGTCCTCCGTCTTAAATTTGTTGATTGGCCAATTTCGAATAAAAATAATTTTTGTCTGAATTTCTGGGATGAGGAGTTAATATTTACATTCGGATTATTGCCCTCGCCTTTGTTGATATCACAACGTTTCAGGAGAATAGTCTTTTTGATTAAACCACTGGTTCGTGAATTTGGTTACATAGTAATTGGGAGTTCAATCCCTAGGCCGGGCAGTGTGCAATTGGATTCAGTTGAAACAGCATCTGCCGTAAGTTAGCAGTACTAAAAATAAGAATTAAACGCGATATCCCTGATACGTGAAACGAGAACAGTCTACATCCGTAGATTAAATAAAGGGTTTCCTTCGGAAAATGTCATAAAAATAAGTAATAAAATTCATAACCTGGTTTATTCGAAAAGATGGACCAGTGACACAATGTGATTAAGACTGTTGTCTCGCTAGATCAATTGCGACTGAAAAGTGAGTGTTATCCTCACTGGGTGCCACATATTTTTGGCCTTGTGCCAGATCTACACTCGGAAATTTACCATCATGACTAAGACTGGCGAGTATTAAATGATAGATGTTATCCTCTGTTCATGAAAAGAGGAATAAAGAACAAATTATCGCCGTGGATTGAATAAATTGTTCGTTTCACAATTCCGAAAACGTTACAGAGTACAACGATAATAGAGAGCTGAAGAAGACCGAAGTATACAACGGCCGAAACGATGTAAATATATCACGCAATATGCGAGTCGTAAAAAATATAATAATGATAATCTGAAATGATTATCTGAAATATTGCGCCAGAATACATTTTCACTAGAAACTATTACAGATATGACTGGAAAATTCTTTTGTTTACGTCGAACATTTTTGAGGGAATATTTGGGTTTTGTAGATATTTCATACTTTGACCGAGATAGTTGCAACATCCATATATACCATTTGTGGGATGAGTTCTTCTCGGATTAATTTTATAAAGTATATTGCTTTCTTTAGAAAATCTTAAGTGGTACATGAAAATGGAAGCAATGGGACAGATACATATATGTGAATATATATATGTGTTTCGGGCTTAGGGTGTTATTAAATCTGTTAGGTATATATATATATATATATATATATATATATATATATATATATATTAGAGATTTTATTTTGATTCTTTCACAAAATATGGGCAAGTTTCCAAGTTTGGATGTTTTTTCATTTTACTCCACAAATTAGGTTTCGGTATTCATTCAGTTACTTCGAGTATTTTCCATCATTCCAGTGCCATACATTTTGACTACCGGTTGTATAGCATTATTGCTGTCTTTCTGACGTTGCTAAAAGATAAATGTTTCTCTTTTGTGTTCAGGTTTCGATCTACTACTTTCAGCCAACCTGAAATGCTGCTATTTATATTATTTTTGGTATTCAATATTGGCAATTGATTTTGGTTCCAGAATCCGAGGGAAATGTGAAGTCATTGGATATTCAGGCGATTTTATCTTTGAGCGTTGCTTTAATGTAGGATTATTTATTTAATAATTGCGTTTCCAAAATCCTAACATGTCGTGTTATCCTTATTAACCAGTTTTTCAGAGCAGTATCCTCATCATAATTGCTTTCATTATAATATTTCAAATTATACTATCTTCAATACCTTGATAGTAGAATAATGCGTAAAAAGGACTAACTACTAACCGTAAGAAGAAAAAAACATCTATACATCACGAAAGAGACAACTCAAGGTATTAGCTATGTATTGGTGATATTAAAATGAAACAAATGCAGAAATTTAACTTTGTAGGTAATAATTTAGTAACTGAAAATGTGACACAAAAATTAAGTAATGGAATAATTTGGTTAGAAACAAAGAACATATTGCACAACTGTTACACGACACTGTATTTTGGACAATTTTCTCAAATAAAGAAGAGATTTGAAGAAACAGCGATATGTTTTGACAAACGAATGCTTACAATACTAAGTACAGAATATGAAAACAGCAAGGGAATTTTAAGGTAAATAGGAAATGGAAACTTACATTCAGAAAATGACAATTGGTATTTCTGGAAGAAAAGAATGTCTGGAGATTCTAGAATCCATAGGGATTACTGAAGGTAAGGTAATTTGAAATATCGATCGAATATCGATCAACCTAATTAAGAGGTTTGTGTGAATGAATGAAAGAAAAACAAGAAAAAATGATGGTAAAGGGTCAAATGCTACTGAGAGCAACACGAGGCGGGAAGATGTGGAGAACCATGATCAAATTCGTTGAAGCGATTTAGTGCACTACATAGTGTGTGCTATTATATGTGTTCTTTTATAGGCAAAATCCTTTCAGGACGTTTGCAATCATGGCTCACCACAACTTCTACTTTTATGTTGTTCTAAGACAGAATACGTTGTTATTAGCAAAAGGAACAGCCTAACATGTACAATTGGAGATAACAAAATGAAACTAATACAACAAATACAATTTCAATATCTGAGAGGTATTTTAACAGAGGATGGAAAATGCGAGTCTGAAATCCGGAGATGCATGGGGATAGCAAAAGATGATTTCTAAAAACAAACAAAGCATAGTATTAAGAAACATAAAAAAAAAATTCTTTAGAAACAAAGAAAAGTGTACTGAACTTTTATGTAATTACAGGCTTATTATTATCGTTTGGTATTGTAGGATTTTAAATCAGGCTATATATATATATATATATATATATATATATATATATATATATATATAGTTTATGAAAAACTAGGTAATCCGTAATGGGTAAACCTAAGAAGGATAAAATCCAGAGAGCTCAATGTAAATCCAGAGCAAATAATTTAAATAAAACAGACCACTTTAAGGTTCCATGTAATAAATTATTTCACCACAGCCCTTTTAAAAAAAAGGACTGGGATCATCAGGACTTTACTTAAGTAAAGTCTGATGATCCACAGTCCTTTAAAAAGGGCTGTGGTGAAATTATTTATTACATGGAACCTTAAATTGGTCTGTTTTTTTATTTTATATATATATATATATATATATATATATATATTATGAAATGGACAAAGTCCGACAATTATTTTAGATATTTTTTATTTTATACATTGTTTTATAGATACAAAGGAGAAAGTAAATGCTCTGTTTTATAATCAATGGTATTAAACAACATTTCTCGGACATTCAGGCCGGTAAATGTTGTTTAATACTTTTATTATAAAAACAAAGACTTTACTTAAATATTTGTATCTATAAAAGAATGTATAAACATAAAATGTCTTAATATATATATATATATATATATATATATATATATATATATATATATATATATATATATATATATATATATAAGGCATTAAAAACTAGAAATGTTGTATTGCAGGCCATGATAAGTTTAAAATAAACACACACCAGTCGACTGGTTTTCGTCCCCTCTCGTCAGAACTGTTAACGGGGAATTTGGATTATGAGGAAAAAGAAAAAGTCTGTCATGGGTGACATGAATGAATGGACAGGGAAGGAAGGAAAGATAAAATTATACCAACCAAGCTGCTAGAAGCGCAGAACAGCAAGTCCAACAAACAATCTCTTTGTTTGCAAAGAGAAGGTTGCTTGGACCTGATGTAAAGCGATTCCAACACCTTGAGATGGAAAAGTGAGTGCGAACTGGCCAAGACGGAAAACCAGTTCACACTGAAATCCATCGCACAGGTTGGATTCTTTATAAAATGATCCGCAATCGAAGACCCATAAGTGTTACGAATGGTATCGCCCAAAAGAAAATTTTTGTTTAGTATTATCGCAGGTACGTGTTGTTTAATTTCACGTCCAACCGCTGTGTCGTTCTACCTGTAGTCGCATCCACAACTACATTTGAAATAGTAAATAACAGAGTTAATATGGTGGGGGTAGAAACATCTTTACACATAGATGGAAGTACAGACCTAGTTTGAAAAAACAACACGAACGTTCGCTGCAAAATAACACTCACGTGAACTACATGAAAACGCTTGGCGAAGGATTCACTAATCCTACCCAACCACGGTAAACGAAGATAGACCGGACATTTACCAACTGAAGTAGGTTTGATTTTGTTGAACCTGGCGGTCTCATCTCGAATAACCGATTGAACAATGTTCAACGGATAACCATTGTTCACAAAGATCTCAGTTAAACAACTGATTTCATGTTTCAAGGTGTCATCGAAGTAGATCATTAACGCCCTATGTGTCAGGGTCCTAATCAAATTAATCTTTTGTTGTTTAGGACAAAAGGAGTCCCAACGGGTATATAGTCCTGTAAAAGTAGACTTCCTGTACACAGAGGTAATAAACAAGGAAGGAGTTCTTTGAACAAGAACATCTAAAAGGGCAATGAACCATTGACCTCCTTATCTAACATAAATTTAAGGGCAGGATGAACACCATTGAGTAGGGAAAAAATTGATCCACTTCCGATTCATGGCTGAACACACAAAAAGTGTCATCAACATACCGAAAGTAAACCTTGGGTCGGGCAGAACTTAACAAAAGGCTTTCTTCATAAAAACCCACAAAAATATTTGCCAAAACAGGACCCAAAGGGGAACCCATCGCTTGGTTGGTATAATTTTATCTTTCCTTCCTTCCCTGTCCATTCATTCATGTCACCCATGACAGACTTTTTTCTTTTTCCTCATAATCCAAATTCCCTCGTTAACAGTTCTGACGAGAGGGACGAAACCGGTCGACTGGTGTGTGTTTTATTTTAAACTTATCATGGCCTGCAATACAACATTTCTAGTTTTTTAATGCCTTTGATACCTTTTTTTGTACCGTTTCTAACCTATTTAAATATATATATATATATATATAATGTCCAATATAATATTAATATTCTAATATTATATATAATGTAATATAAGATACATATATATATAATATTATATATTTATAATGTATTATATATAATATTAAAGTTTTAATATTATATTAATATAATATATATAATATTATATATATGTAATGTCTTAATATATATATATAATATATATATATATATATATATATATATATATATATATATATATATACCAACACATTTGTATACGCGTGTGCATACATATACATACACATCCACCCAGGCATATACGTATATTAGAACCATTTTCTCTGGGGTGCGCAGTTTATCCTGATATCATAGGTCGCATTAGGATATCTGGTTTGTTTGCTTACATATACATATATAACATAGTTTGGACATTAGGACTTGGTAAGCTCAGGTAATTAATTTGATTTATGATCGCACTTATCAGAGATTCCAATACATTTTCCTCACATACAGTTTTGGTTTTCTTTAATTTTAAACTTCGGAAGCCATAGGCAGCATATGATTCTCCGTCGAAACGCTTCTTTAATAAAATTTTCCACTTTGTCTTATCATCATATCTTTTGTTTCGGATACTATTATCCATTTTACAAATACATATAATGATAGGTATTATATATTTTAAATAACAGACAGTTATGAATTTAATCGTTTTTTATAGTCGTGTATGTTGCCTTGGAAAAGGAGTAATTCTTTCAGGAATAGAGATATTTAAAATAATTCCGAGGCGCATATTTATATTTTAAAATTCGATAGCGGCATTCTCGAGATTTTTTTGTCTGAATAATTTAATTTCTCTTTTAAAAAGTTTGGCATACTTTAGATCAAAAATTGAGGTTGAATTTATTTTTATGCAAAACTAAAGCATTTGATCAACTTATCTGTATAAGATCAGTTTTGTGTTCATAGATATGTTTTTTTTAATTTCTGCAATTTCCCCAAATTATTGTGACGAGCATTTATGACATTCTATTTTATAGATACCTACTTCAGACTTATTATTACTCTAGGTATTTCTGGGTCTGATTATATCCATGATAGTTTTGGATGTGGTTCTAATTTTGATATTATTAAGATCTCTTTTGGAGATTAGATGCTAGGGAGTTAGTAGATTATATTATATGCCTGTTTTTATCTAGTTTATTGTTATTGTTATTGCTTTTTGCGGTTGTAAATTTTGTATAACTTTCCTATGCATGAAATAATGAGCGTATTGAATGTTTTTGAAAGTGTTTTTATGTATATTTCTTCATCAGGTATGTATTGGGCGCTGCACATTCTTACTGGTCTTAAATAGAATCCTCTAATTGTTTCAGAATTTATCTTGTTACAGTGGTGGGAATACAAATTGATAACTTCATTCTGCTTGATAGATTATCTTTAAACTTCCACCTGAAAGTCGTTATCTGTTCTATGTAGCATGATATCTAGAAAGGGTATGGTGTTGTTGTTAGACTCAGATCTAAATGTAAAATTTGTTGCGTGTTAGACGTTATTAAGTTTGTTCACAAGATCAGGTAAAACTATGTTTTGTGTATATATTAAGAAAGAATCATATATATATATAAATAAGAAGGATTTTGTGGTAAAATATTTTGAAAGAATCACTTTCTAGAAAGTCCAAAACGCCACTAAGAGGATAGACAAATTTTATTAACAAAGGTGGAAAATCAATGAATAATCATTAGTAGGTAATTTTATAGTTATTTTTGTTAATTTGTGTTTAGAGTAAATTTAAGAATTTCTTTGCGGAAATATTTTTTATATCTAAAATAGTCATATATTTATTTTATGTCTATGTTTTTTATCTTACCTAAAAGTTGATCGGAGTTTTTTTTATATACGAAGACCTAATCGCATAAAGAAGTGGGGTTAACATCATTTTGGATAGTGTACCGGCTAGTTTACGTGGGTCGCTATATGAAGTGGCAAGAGTTTTTGCTAGTGTGTTTCTAAGAATGGGAGTTTATTTTTGTGATTCAGTTCATATGTAAAATTACTTATAAAGTCTTTTTCGAACTTTGCTTTTGAGATTATCAAATTCTTGTTTGTTTTTGTCTAAAATAAAACTTTCGTCTACATAGCGGACATGATTGTGTTCAGTAACTTGTTTAAATATCGTGTTTTCTATGTGGGACATGTAGTAGTTAGAGAAGCACAGGGCAAGAGGATTTCCCGTACTAACACCATTAGTTTGGGTGTAGATATTTCCAGGAATATTAGTTGTGCATGGATGCAATAATTTTTTTGTGGATATTTGATCTGATGGATGGAGGCTGAATGGAATCTCTTTAAAAGGCAGGATGTGTGTGTGTGTAACGAATGCACGGCCGCAATTTTCGACGGATTTGCACCAAAATTTACATGCACATGCTCCAAGTAAGCGGAAGGCCAAGACTGACTTTGCATTTCCCAACTCCCATCGATAGTGGAAATAATCGATTTTTTCATGCTTCTACGGCAGTTTTCATGTAGTTTACGGCCATTTTCTACTGGCCAGAGTGAGAGCCTATAGCTGGCTGCCACGAATAGGCAGGAAGATTCTATTGGCCAGCGTGAGAGCCAACAGCTGGCTGACACGAATGTTAACTAGCATGCTACCATGCAAAAAAAAAATCGATAGCTGCATTCGTCATAAGTGGGAAAAATTTAAATCTGCATGGCACTTTACTCCAATTGGCTCATTCGCTTGCTTAAACTCAACGTTGATTCTGATTCCGCAGAACTGCTTGGGTGTGAAAAAGTATTTGTTGTTAACATTTTTTTCATTCGGTTTTTCCAGTTACGAGTCCTTTTTTAAAGCTGATCGTTTTGTGTTCATTTTGTTTAGTTCTTTTTTCGTAACAGATTTAATGTTTACTATAGAGCTTAGAAAAAATTCGCAGTGTGAGATAGGCAAGAAGTAAGGCATGTAGCAACATCAGCACGGCAAAGGGCACTCCTTGAAAGGCAAGGAAGGGCAAAAATATTTTAAGTCAAGTTATAGCGATTGCTGTATGTGTCGTACGATTTTTGAATCAAGCACGGGCAACGCCGGGCCATACTGCTAGTTATATTTAAGGATTATGTCTATAGTTTGATCGAGTGAGGCTAAAATCATTTGATTTGGTTAAATAAAGTTTAAAATTTGAAAAAAAATTGTGGGTGGATGTGATACTGTAATTGGTAGGTAGGTATGGAGTAAGTATATCGTTAAAGAATTTTTATGGCTCATAGATAGGGGTTTCGATGGGGCGTAGTGGGTACCCAGTTTCATATATTTTTATATTTCCTGGTTGGTAGTTTCTGATAGTTCTTTTTTATTTTCAAGGAACCTACGTCGGCTTATTTTTTATGTTATCCGTTTGCTGACGGATCGCTTTAGTCATGTTTTTGTTTAATTTAGTAAAAACACCACAGAGACACTAAAAGATCCGTCAACAAAACTGATGACATCAAACAATGCAACTGTCTATAACTATAAACGCTCTTCCCGATCTCGCAAAAATACACCAAATTTCAAACTATATATATATATATATATATATATATATATA